>CM033651.1:45014117-45438470 GCA_019512145.1 Engystomops pustulosus
ATTATAACCCTCTCCACTGTCAGAAAGGAGGTGCTGGGCAGAGTAGGAGACATTTGCTATGATATTCTCTGACACTGTCCAATTCGCAGCAGACACTGTTAGTGAAGCTGCTGTGTACACTCTGGGTGTGATCTCACTATGCTCATCTATCACACTGCTGGTGCTCCTGGGTAACTGTCAGCATCATGCAGCACGCACAACACAGCTAATGTGTATTTTTGCTATAACACTTGCAATCTCCCTGCATAAAATTCTACAACAAATAATTTTTTTTGTGTAATTGACCTCCCATATGTCCTTTGACTCATAATTTTTATTGCAAAGCTGGTCTTACCGAGCTTCATAAGATTCACCACCAGTCAAACTGAACAAGCTTTTGGACTTGTTAACCATCTATGTATATTAGATGTTCAGCCAATGAGTTTGAGCCAAGTATGTATGCATATATATTAGATGTTCAGCCAATGAGTTTGAGCCAAGTATGTATGCATATAGTAGAGGTAAGAGGAAAGCTGATGGTGGAATGAGCACTCAGCGATCAGTAGAGGTAAGAGGAAAGCTGATGGTGGAATGAGCACTCAGCGATCAGTGTTTGCAGTTGTATGGCCACTACTGGGTCATACATCATAGAAGTGTTGATCTGTCAAAGCCAGAAGAATTTTATATTGGGCCCATCACTTACTGGTTTATTCAGATATGTAATTTTCCCTTTCTAGTCTAAAATAGACCAAATACAGACGGTCCCCGACCTTAAGAACACTCGACTTGCAGTCAACCCATAGTTACAGATGGACCTCTCTGCCGGCTGTGACCTTTCATCATGTCCTATAGATGCTTTACTTTAGTCCCTGGCTGCAATGACCAGCTGTAAGGTGTCTGTAATCAAGTTTTATTAATAATCCTTGTTCCCATGACAGCACAAAATTTTGAAAATCCATTTTTTTTTTTTTTTGACAAAAATTCTAATATATATATAGTTCTGACTTGCATACACACCCAAATTAAGAGCAAACCTAAAGAACCTATTTTGTACATAACTTGGGGACTGCCTGCATTTTGTCATTACCTATTTCTGACATGTCTTTTATAGTGATTACTCATTTGCATAGCCCATAATATTAAACACAGAAGAGAAGATAATTCAGAACTGTAATGTGCTGTTCTTGGTATTTTGTTTTTATAAAATCGTAATGTAACCAGTCACATTTTTGTACCTAACTTAACAGTGAACTCCATCTTCTTGCTTTATCACAGGGTGCATGGATGGGGACATCAAAAGAGCTTTAAATACTACATGGTTTAAAGCAAAATGCATAACGTGTTCTTGTGATCCAGCTGGTGAGCTCAGCTGCTGCAGCAGGTAATTCTTCCCAATATTAGGATTTACTGATTGGTGGTTTGGGCTATATATCATAAATATACATCATAGAAGTGTTGATCTGTCAAAGCCAGAAGAATTTTATATATTGAATGTTGACCTAGATGAGTCTCCTATCTGTCACGCAAATACAAAATACTACACGGAATAAGAGACATTAACCATTCACTGCTTCCCGCCTTTCCATTTTGATCCTTTAATATTCTAATTTGCATTGAATGGATTGGTATTTCCAACTAGTTAATTATCTTCTTTAATCTAAGAACAATTACATGTCTCTACGTGTTCTTCACTGTTCCTCAAAACCAGTTCCACAAGTATGGAGAACATAGGAACTGTGTTCATAATGGATTTAATTCGCAGAATGAATATTGCGACAAATCATTTTATGTAAACAATATTATGTTATATGGTTCAGTCTAAGCTCTCATAAGAAACAAATAGTACAGTTGATTAATGGTATCCTATGTAGATGCAGCAAATTAACCCTTCTGATTCCGAGATATTTGTCTACACCAGTGGGGTCATCAGGCCAAGCAACAATTTCCAACTGGAAATTAGACCCTACGAATCAACTCTGCTAAAAACAAAATATGACCTTTATGACCTCAGGAAGTGTCTCATGGATCCCAATCTATGTGTTGGTAACCTGTATCTGGCTCTCATACACTAGTATATTACAGCAGTTTATGTATGTCACTCTTCGCTTTATTACTTTTCACTATATAAATGGGGCTCCAAATAAAATTCAACCTATAGCATGTGTTTGCCTTTATACTATATCTGTCCTGCTTAATTGGGGGCTGTTTTGGCTTTTGCTCTATCACAGTACTGAAATTGTGTGCTATACATACGTATGTATGTTGTATGTACCTATGTGCATGAACGTGAATCAGTAGTATCTGTATCATTATGACACGGGAACTAGTGATTACTACGGGGATGCACAGGTCTCCTTCCCTGAGTCCTTGCACAGAATATTGTAATACAGTAGTGATCAGACCCCCGTAGGGTTCAAGTACCATTGGGGTCCTGAAATAATAGAAAAAAATCTGAAGGGGGCACATATAGGCCATGCAGGTGTCTCAAGTTATTTTTCTTTAACAATATGTTCAGCTTTGTGGTTGCCCTCAAATGGCTCATTGTAATGCTGTATAAATGTAACTAATAAACAGATATGTTTATACCGTAATAAAATTACATTCATGCCGTTAAACTGCTTGAGGACATGTGACCATATAGATTGTCCTAATTAGCGGGCCATTGCCACATTAGGACGATCTATTTTGTCATGTTGATCCCGCTGGCACTACTTCCCAAAAATATGTAATAGAAAGCAAATCAAAAAGTGAGATGTTCCCTGTAATAGTACCAATCTAACTGTTACCTTTTCCCGCTATAAACAAGCGCTAATAATCCTGTTTTGATTGAGCAATAAAAACGTTATATATGGCGACACATGGAGCAAATGCAGTTTCCTTAAAAGATGTTTTATTTGCTAAAGTAGTGAAACGTAAGAAAACGTGTACATGTTTAGTGTCTCCTTAGAGAACAATTTTATTGTGTTTATTGTATTGTGTGGTGAACTGCAAAAAACATTTTTTTATTAAAAAACAAGTGGCAAAAACAGCTGTTATATTCTGTTCCACTACGGGAGAGAGTTAATAAATTTATATCACTATGATATTTTTGCCATAAAAATTGTCCCATTATTGTATACAATATATTGCACAAACAATAGCCATCTCAATAATAAAACTAAAAAAAGTTATATCTTTTGGAATTTGAAGAGGGGGTAAAAAACAGGAAAGCAGCCTAAAATGGCCTTCAGGACACAGCATTTTTTCAAAACACACGTGGTGTTTTGAAACCTGGTTTTGGCGTTTTTAGCGTCCGTTAAAAAACGCCATGCTTTTTTGACCCGTTTACCAATTACCCTAATTTAAACTGGTCAAAAACAATATAAACCAAAATTTCACAAAGCTCCACCCTTACCTTAGTTAAAAGGATAAACATTCTATAGGGGGGGGGACTGCGCAGGGGAACACCGTGAGAGTTCCAAAAACACTAAAGATTCAACATAAGAAAGACGATATTGTTCACCGCATCAACGTCCTTGCCCGCTCTTTATTAACGCACATCAAGCGCCAAGGTGAAGTGAAAAAGGTACTGTCTAATCTAACTTCACTCTTGATGTGCGCTAATAAAGATCGGGCAAGGACGGATGCGGTGAACAATAACTTCTTTCAAAAACAGCTATGTTTTTTTTTTCAAAATCGCACACGTTTTTTAACCGACTGCTTAAAAACAGCCCAAAATGGGTTCAAAGCGCATCCGGCCTAAGGTGTTAAGGTAACCACGAGGCTGATGTAGCCCCCTTGAAAATTTGTTTGACAAACCTGTTCTAGATCACCAATCACATGAAGTCCCAGCAATCAGATACTTTTTGATAGTCCTATGGATAGGTGATAAGCATTGTTTTGGGAAACCCCTTTCAATTAAAGAAAATATGACCAGATCTGATAATAACTTCATGAGTAATCACAAATTATCGCCTTCCTCTAAGAACGTAGGCGTGTCATAACCCCGCATCTTAAAGCCACACCTATTGTGTGTTGCTCATAAAGAGTATAAATATTATACTTACTCATTTATTGTTTGGATCTGAGGAACAAATAGACTTTTCTGTGTGATCTATCATCATGTACTGGAAATCTGCAGTGGTAAGTAACTTCCTTTTGTGACATTCTGCGTATCTTATAATAACATTTAACCAATAATAGAATGTGTACTGCAGAACCATAGCATTGGACCTATGTATAAATGAATATTTCTATATGGCATGTTGGGTGTAGGATTTCATCCACCAGAAAAGGTTTTCTTGAGTAAATGTGATAAAACAAGAACACTTTTTAACAGTTTTTACAATATCCTTCAAAACGGTGTATTTGAGACAAATTATAACTACATCTCTAAAATAACATTTGTGGGACACTTCTGTCCTGTAAAGTGTCTCTAGTTAGTATAGCACTGGGTGTACAAATATCATGGAATATTGTAGTGTCCAGAAAGTCATCTTCTATCTGGACCCCATGGACCAGGGAGTGATAAGTGAGATGTACACTAGTCATTATTCATGTGTATATACCGTATATTCCGGCGTATAAGGACGAACTGGTTGTATAAGACGACCCCCCTACTTTCCTTTTTTAAAATATAGAGCTTAAGATATATCGCGTTTATAAGACTACCCCTTTTCCAAGCTACAAAACAACGCCCCCCCCGCCGGTGTAGCGGAAAATTTAAAAAAAAAACAGATTTGAATTAACATGGTCCTTTTTTAATGGAAATTCTAGGACATGCAGGGTATATAGCAGGAAAACTGTTTCGCTCAAAACACATTAAGGCATAACAACAACAACATTACCAGTACAGAGCACAAGCCACCAGTAGTAGTATACAGCACTTGCCCAGCATTACAAAAAAAAAAAAAAAAAAAAAAAAAAACTTATATACTCACCCTCCGGTGGCCACCGATGTGCGGCGCTGCTACCCCGTGTCAGCGCCGTCTTCTTCTTATGCTGGGCGCGCCATTGATCTCCCGGCAGCGCCTAGTATGACGCGTCGATGTGAGTCATACTAGGAGCCGACCCGGGGAAAGAATGGCGGCGCCCAGCAGAAGCAAAGAAAAGAGAAGGCGCGGGCAGACTGAAGACACCCACAGCCGCGGAAATATTGTGCCCCGAGTCTTTTGAGGCTGACGGCCCGCCATCGCTGTGCCAAAACACCCGCGATAGGGCTAGCACGATCGCGGGTGGTTACCGGAAGCTTTGATGCAATATGCAAGCAAAGACTTACCGGCATATGGAGAGGGTAAGCCGTGAGCACTATACCATGCCCGTAATAAGACGATTACCGCAGTTATAAGACGCCCAGAGAAGACAGAAAGATTTTTGTCTTCAAAAGTCGTTCTTATACGCGGTGTATACGGGTAATAATTTGAGTTGATGGTTACAGACCAACTGCGTAGTAGAAACGTGAACTTTATCTTTCTGACCCGCTCTAAACAGTAAAGCAATTTACTTATTACATGAATTCACCAGTCGGTAAAAATCCGTCTTTACAACTCCGTTCTTTACTTTCAGGGCAGCGTGGTGGTCTTTCTGTTGGCTTGTAGTTTCCTGAAGTCTTTATGTAATGGAGCCTGCATGAACAGGGAATCAAGACTTTCAAGTGCAGGTGAAAAACCTGATGGTAAGTACCATGGAGAATTAAAGGGATATCCCAGGAATTAGCATAATTCATATAAAAATGGGTTATTCGAATACGGCTAAATAATATTAGTGTTGTGTAAAAATTTGCTCTACTTCGCAAAGAAAATGCTGTGCACATACCTGTAATGAAGAAATTAAATGCTACTGGCACCTTTAAGAGTAAAGTGGCCGCGGGTCACATGTCCACATCAAGTGCTGCAAGCTGCATGGGCAGGCATCTGATCACCCAGTTTGGCTGTAGTCGGTAGGTTTGCAGTCACCCAGTGTTGCCGGGGGTTTGTGGTGAGACATATCAGTGTGGTAATGTGCAGTGATGGCAGTTACACATCATTACTATGGTAACAGAGCAGGACAGTCTGTTATATCATAACTAGGAGCAGAGCATAAGAGGGAGGAGGAGTTTCTGAGAACTAAAGAATCATGGGACTTGTAGTTTCCAGTGGCGGCTATATTGGTGATAACTCTGTATACATAAGAGGCCATAAAATCTTGTGAATCATAAAATCAAACTATTTAAGCTCCATTTTGTGACTAATGACATTGAGGTTTGTTATATTAATGTATTTGTAGCATTATGGGTTTATGTATCAGACATTCATATTCCCAGAATTCCCCTTTAACTATGAATGTTTGTCCATAAATGTATTGTTAGATTCCATTGTCTTTGGGCACACATTGGATAACAATCCAATACTCCTTTGTATGGTCTATGAGCAGAATCACACACTCCAACCTCACAATATCTGAAACCTTTCCAAAATGTCCTGGATATAGTCTGAAAGATGGGCCCATCACTTACTGGTTTATTCAGATATGTAATTTTCCCTTTCGAGTCTAAAATAGACCAAATACAGATGGTCCCCGACCTTAAGAACACTCGACTTGCAGTCAACCCCTAGTTACAGATGGACCTCTCTGCCGGCTGTGACCTTTCATCATGTCCTATAGATGCTTTACTTAAGTAAATGATGAGATGTAAGGTGTCTGTAATCAAGTTTTATTGATAATCCTTGTTCCCATGACAGCACAACATTTTGAAAATCCATTTTTTTTTTTTTGACAAAAATTCTAATATATATAGTTCTGACTTGCATACACACTCAAATTAAGAGCAAACCTAAAGAACCTATTTTGTACATAACTTGGGGACTGCCTGCATTTTGTCATTACCTATTTCTGACATGTCTTTTATAGTGATTACTCATTTGCATAGCCCATAATATTAAACATAGAAGAGAAGATGATTCAGAACTGTAATGTGCTGTTCTTGGTATTTTGTTTTTATAAAATGTAAATAAATTTTCTTCATTTTTGCAACGTAATGTAACCAGTCACATTTTTGTACCTAACTTAACAGTGAACTCCATCTTCTTGCTTTATCACAGGGTGCATGGATGGGGACATCAAAAGAGCTTTAAATACTACATGGTTTAAAGCAAAATGCATAACGTGTTCTTGTGATCCAGCTGGTGAGCTCAGCTGCTGCAGCAGGTAATTCTTCCCAATATTAGGATTTACTGATTGGTGGTTTGGGCTATATATCATAAATTACGAATGTATCATACAGTATTGTGTTGGTTGCTACTTTTATGTCATCACTTGTATCAGGGTCTTAGAAAACTGTTGCCTTTTTAGCTTGTAGACTGTAAATGACCATACAATTTATATATGCACTTTGCTTAGTGGTTAGCATTACAGCCTTGCAGCACTGGTGACCTGGGTTCAAATCCCAGGGTCAACATCTGCAAAGAGTTTGTATGGGTTAGCGTGGGTGTCCTCCGTTTCCTCCCACACTCCAAAACATACAGGTAGGTTGATTAAATTGTGAGCCCCTTTGGGGACAGTGACCAAATTAGCAAACTCTGTGTAGTGCTGCGTAACTTGTGTGCTCTATATAAATAAAGGAATTATTATCAATAAAGTTTCATACATAATCCCCTTAACCAACTTTATTACCTAAATTTACATAGCGTTCTTTTTTATACAAAAATTATCAGTATATTTTGAAGTGAAAACTCCTGTCACTTTTAATATTATTGTCTGATTGAAGAAAATACCATTACATGTACAGGCGGTCCCCTACTTAAGAACTTAAACGACCCCTAGTTACAAACGGACCTCTGGATATTGGTAATTTATTGTACTTTAGTCCTAGGCCACAATAAACAGCTATAACCGTTAACACTGGTGTCTGTAATGAAGCTTTAGTGTTAATATTGATTCTTATGACAACCCAACATTTTTAAAACCCAATATCTTCTTGCTTTATCACAGGGTGCATGGATGGGGACATCAAAAGAGCTTTAAATACTACATGGTTTAAAGCAAAATGCATAACGTGTTCTTGTGATCCAGCTGGTGAGCTCAGCTGCTGCAGCAGGTAATTCTTCCCAATATTAGGATTTACTGATTGGTGGTTTGGGCTATATATCATAAATGATGAATGTATCATACAGTATTGTGTTGGTTATGTCATCACTTTTATCGGGGCCTTTTTAGCTTTTAGACTGTAAATGACCATACAATTTATATATGCACTTTGGGGGCAGAAAGGTGGCTTAGTGGTTAGCATTACAGCCTTGCAGCACTGGTGACCTGGGTTAAAGTCCCAGGGTCAACATCTGCAAAGAGTTTGTATGTTCTCTCCCTGTTAGCGTGGGTGTCCTCCGGTTTCCTCCCACACTCCAAAACATACAGGTAGGTCGATTAAATTGCGAGCCCCTTTGGGAACAGTGACCGAATTAATTATTATCAATAAAGTTTAATACATAATCCCCATAACCAACTTTATTACCTAAATTTACATAGCGTTCATTTTTTATAAAAAATTATCAGTATATTTTGAAGTGAAAACTCCTGTCACTTTTAATACAGATGAGGCAATAAGATTCCATGCATAATATACCAAATCCCGCAAGCTGATGCCCTTTTTTTGGGTCAATTGTCACTAGTAAATGGTTAATAAGAAGGGAAACCTTTTTGTGATTTGTGAACATTTCGTTAAAGCAACTCTCCAGAGATGGAAGGGTTTTTTTTTTTAATGACTGCCCTGTATATTTCACTGTGCACATTTATATATTTATAATCCTCATTTGCAGTGTTGCCTCTCCGCTGCGTAAAAAAAGAATCCATCTTCCCTTCTTTTCATCTTTATTTTGCTATAATTCCCACGATGCCTCAGCACAGCATCACGTGAGTGTTAGATAAATGGCACATGAACATGTTTGGACCATAATAAAAGACCCTGTGATGGTCCGATCTCATGGACTGAACACAGTGCATTGGACTAGAGTACACTAAGGTCTAATACCACCCAGTTGTCCATAGCATAGAAAGTGAGTCACACTGCCAAGCCACCAAAATAACAAGAGAAATGACATATTGCACATATAGATTACTAAAATGGGGAAAAATTTGAGATTTTAGTTTTGCCTTTAATGGGTCTTCAAATAAATATTATTGTCTGATTGAAGAAAATACCATTACATGTACAGTATATGCTAATTTTTTTATGCGGCTACTGGGGCGTGGAGTAGCCAGACATGAGGCTACTAGTCGCAGCTACTCCACGCCCCAGTAGCCACGTTACTCCGCCTACCAGGTAATCTTTGGCGCGCAGCTCCTGGTAGGCGCGCATATACATGTAATAAAGTTTTGTAAAAGACACCCGGGACGTGAGGATTAGCCCAAAAAAGGGCTATCCTCAAGTCCCATCCATCCACCCGGGGTGGTAGTTTCCTTTTAAGTCTATATCCCTCTAGTTTGTTTATTCTGACACAGGACTCTTACAATTACTTCTATCTTGGAGTTTATACTTTATAATGATCTGTGTAACCATGGACAGATTTCTGTCCGCTGGAAGAAGCTTTCTATAGAATGACAGCAAGCAGAGATCTAGAAAGCCATGAGGAATTGATACAGAAATCACATTGGAAAATTGCTTAACTTTTCATCATACAAACAATGACAAAAATTAGCTGAAACAGAAATACTCCCTTTAAGTGTTTCTTTTAAAGGGGTATTCCAGGAATCAGCATAATTTATATACAAATTGGTCCTTAAAATATAAGCTAATATGGAATGAGCAGAAAAATGCTGGTGACATAGACTGTAATGAAGAATTAAAATGCTACTGGCCTTTTAATCAGTCCGTTAATTTCCTCTGCGCGGTCTGTGGCGGAGCATACACAGGACAGAAGATGGCCGCTGGTCACATGTCCACATCACATGTCCTGCACCTGCCTGGGCAGGTCATGTGATCACCACTACTAGTTTCCAGTGGCGGCCATCTTGGTGATAACTTTAGAGAGGCCATAAAATTTTGTGAATCCTAAAATCAAACTATTTAAGCTCCATTTTGTGACATTGAGTTTTGTTACATTCATTTATTTATAGCATCGTGGATTTTTGTATCAGACGTTCATATTCCCGGAATACCCCTTTAAGCAGTGAACCTGTTAGCAGCACAAACTTGTAATTCAACACATCACAATCGCATGAAGAACTAATTATATATTTCTCCTCAGGGTGTTGGAGCCAATCTTAAATGACCGGGGCTGTACAGCCATTCTCAATGAAACATCTTGCACATACATTATCAAGAGAAAAGGTGACTCTTCTGAACCTTGTGAGAGCTGGGCCTCCATGTAACACAAGTAATCCTGTCACACGTCATGGAAAAGAGAAGTGAAAAGGGCATGTATGCAGAACAGACACTCACAACTGTGGGACACAGTAACACACCTAGAAGGCAATACCGTATATTATGCGTGTATGTAAATTGCGACTGTATGATTTTTTATTTTTTTTTCATCTAAGCTGTATGTGCAGTATATTACACATATATTACATTATGTGAAATCTTTATATGAGAGGATATATTTGTGAATATACAATCCTAGTCCAGGTCTCATAAATATTGGGGGTGAATTTATTGTGCTCCGGTGTAAATTTTCAACGTATCCCACAATGGCCCTTAAATTACTACATTCACACATTTGCTAAAAATAACTGGACAGATTGAGAAATAAAAATGAAAAAACTGAGAACAGAAGCATCTACAAACCCATTGAATTCAATGGCCATTATAACTGATCTGTTATTTTCAGTTTTCTCATTTCCTAAGGCTACATTCACACTAACGTATGGGGGACGTATATACGGCCGATATAAGTCCCCAATACACTTCATGGGCGCACGGAACCCTACGGGAGCGGTACGGTGGCGCACAACGTGCGGACAGTACCGTCCGGACCCGGGCGAAAAAGATAGGACAGTCCTATCTTTCCGTATATACGGCGCGTGCGCCAATAGGTTGCTATGGAGAGGGGGGGTGGGTGGGGTGAGATGCGCAACTCCTCCTCCTCATCCTGACACTGCCGTGCCCGCTACGGACGGTAGCGGGCGGGCAACAGGCCAGTGTTGTAAATAGGACTTAAGGTGCGGTCAACGTTGCAGTTAAACTACATCACCAATTAGTTTTGGGGTTGGTTTCAGTGGTAGATACTTATGTAAACTATATTAAGTATGAAAAGACCTCAATAACACAGATTTAATTGGGTAGTAAACAGCTTTTCTTCAAAAAATCAAAAATCACCATTAGTTCTGTCTTCATGTTGAAAGTGACAAAACACTGCACCTAAAACAATTCAAAGCTAATTCATGCAGTTTTAACGCAAAGTGTGACTGCACCCTGACAGCAAGAGTGTCAACGTAAAAGGCGGGTTGGCAAGCCTGCGGCCATACACCGTGGCTAAACCCGGGCGGCAATGGATTGGGGGCCGGGGTGTATGGAGGGGCCACTGGGCCACCGGATTCCCCAGGTCAGCAAGGAACATCGCCCCGCTTGCGGGAAGAGGAGATTATTCCTCTCTCGGAACAGATCCAATGAGAGCATTTGCACTGCTGCTTTCACTGAGGCTTGAAGGACCTTTGATGCCATGGTGCACATGACTCACGGGGGAAAGCAGTGACACACGGGAGAGAGCGTGCATCAGGGGGAGAAGTGACGGGGGCAGAGAGGGGGTGTGTACAGGGGGCAGTGTGTGAGAGACGGGGAGGCGGGGAGTAGGGAGAGGGGGCAGGCGCGATGGGGATAAGGGGTAGATTGATTGCAGGGTGGAGACGGAAGGTCTGTGAGGAGTGATGGCGGGATGGCAGAGGGTGATACACGAATGAGGAGGAGGAGGCGGGGAGAGTTTGGTGCGTGGTCTAAGGAGTGCTAGAGGAGGGGGGCGCATGTGTAACAGAGAAGAGGGGGGAGGATACAGGAGGCAGGAGGAGGGTGGCGCGGCAATGATAAGGGGGGAGGAGGGAGCAGTGATCAGGAGAGGAGGGGGCAGGGCAGGAGGAGGAGCGGGGGCTAGGGTACGAGGAGGAGGGGGGGACATGGTTGATAAAGGAGGAGGAGGAGGGGGGGGCAGTGTTTATAAGGAGAGGAGAGGGGGGGGGGCAGTGTGTGATACAGGACGAGGAGGAGGGGGGGAGTGTCTTGGCAGAGTGTGTATAAAGAGGAGGAGGAGGAGGGGGGGCGGGGGCAGGTTTGGTGGTGTCAGAAGCAGGAGGGGAGGGGGGGGGCAGTTGTGTATACAGGAGGAGGAGGACTGGGGGGGGGGCAGGGTGTATACAAAGGAGGAGGGGGGGGCGAAGCTGGTGTATAAAGGAGGAGGAGGAGGGGCGTTGTGTTTACCGGAGGAGGAGAGGAGGGGGGGGGGGGCAGCATGTGGTATACAGGAGGAGGGGGGGGGCAGGGGAGTGTTACGAGGAGGGAGGGGGGGGGGCAGTGTGTATACAGGAGGAGGAGGGAGGGGGGGGGGCAAGTGTGTAACAGGAGGAGAGGAGGGGGGGGCAGGTGTATAAGAGACAGTAGGAGGGGGGGGGAGTGTTCAGTGTGTATAAGGGGAGAGGAGGAGGAGGGGAGGGGGGGGGCAGTAGGGTGGTAACAGGAGGAGGAGGGGGCTGGGCTGTGTGATACAGGAAAGGGGAGGAGAGTGGGGGCAGGGGGTGGGAGAATAGAAAGGAGGAGGAGGAGGGGGGGCAGCGCAGTCAGTGGTATAAGGAGGAGGAGGAGGGGGGGATGGTACAGGAGGAGGAGGAGGAGGGGGGGGGACATGTCATATACAGGAGGAGGAGGAGGGGGGGGGCAGTGTGTATACAGGAGGAGGAGGAGGAGGGGGGGGGGGGCCAGTGTGTATAGGGAGGAGGAGGGGGGGGGGCAGTGTGTATAAAGGAGGAGGAGGGGGGGGGGGTGGGGGCAGTGTTGGTATACAGGAGGAGGAGGAGAGGGGGGGGGCAGGGGGGGCAGTGTGTATACAGGAGGAGGAGGAGGAGGGGGGGGAGAGTGTGTATACAGGAGGAGGAGGAGGAGGGGGGGGGCAGTGTGTATACAGGAGGAGGAGGGGGGGTGGGCGCTTTGTAAGGGAGGAGGGCAGGCAGGTTTACAGGAAGAGGAGGGAGGTGGGGGGGGCCAAGTGTGTAACGGAGGGGAGGGTGGGGGGGCAGTGTGTATACAGGAGGAGGGGAGGGGGCAGTGTGTATACAGGAGGAGGAGGGGAGGGGGCAGTGTGTATACAGGAGGAGGAGGGGAGGGGGCAGTGTGTATACAGGAGGAGGAGGGGAGGGGGCAGTGTGTATACTGGAGGGTGGCCCATAAAGGGGCCCACTAGGGCTCTGGAGCCCAGGGGCCCACTAAAACCTGGAGCTGGCCCTGGTGTTGTGCATCGCCCCCCACAATCAGCTGTTTCTCAATATGAGCGAAGACAAAACCAGATTGCGCCATCTGGAGTATAGCAGTCATCATGTTTCACGGCTGACATCGCTCTTATTGAATGAGCACAAGTCCTTATCAACTATTAATGACCTATCCTCTGCTTGATTATTGTTAGTTAGTTAATCACTCTCATTGTAAAGTTACTTGTGATATATTCTTGGAGGAGGATAGCAAAGAAACTACTGGAAATTGTTAATAATAGTATCAGGTGACATCTATTTTTACATATGAATTGACTTGGGCTAAGAAGGGCACTATGACAATGTTTTGTGTTAGTTCTAGGGGGAAGAAGGAGATGGAGTTTATTATATGATTTTCCTGTTATGTACCAAACACATTCCCCTATGTCCCCTATGAGGAATAGGGGACAAAACTAGTAACTAGGAATGGCAAAACTAGTAACTTTTGTCTTAAGAGACAAACACAATAACAGAAATTGCAATGGTCCTTTCACGACACACTTTCCCGGTAGCCCAGGATGCATAACCTTAAAATTGCTTTGGAGCGAAGCATTCCCTGACTGTCTGGGAATATAGTAGGAGGTCTAGTAAAGTCTAAAGCTTTTTCCATTGTATGATTTGTAATATGATATTGATACTTAGAGTAGCAAAGCGATTCTCAAAACCAAAATGTAAAAAAAAAAAGACTTTTTTAATAAAGCATATATTTAATACTTTATCTGAGAGAAATCTGCTTTTTCCGTGACCTCCCACTTGGAGGATTACCCCTTGACCTTTGACAGGACGAAGAGTGGTTAAATGTCCCTCCCCCTGCAGTGTTCTCCCTGTCCCTATGCAGGTCAGGGGGAAGAGAGGGTCTCTCTCCCTTCTTATCTCATTCGGTGGGTGGGGAGTGGAGGGGGAAACCATGGAGGCCCAGTACCTGGTACTTTCCCTCTCCAGGCCTCCTGGCTACCATCAAGGAGGGGTGTATGGTGCCAGATCCCTTAGCGATCTACAGTGGCACCATGTGTTCTGGCTCCCGATGGTGGAACGCATTCAACAGGCCACGATGACAACTTCCGGTTTGGCGCGTCGCACCGTAAGCGACATTGGCCCTCAATTATTTGGTGCTAGGGAGTCAGGAACGAGGAGCGGCAAGTTTAAAAAAGCCGAGTACAGTCTTCTAGAGGTCTTCCCTTCTACCAAGACTGGCGAAGGATTATCAGGATTGCTAATTGTGTCGCAAACCACAGGTCAGTGTTCACTCTGTTGCATCCTATCCTGCACTCGCTTCCACTCATACCTCACCCTCCTCCCTTGTCTACAGGTAAGGTAAAGACCAGAATGGACCCTAATCCCCTTCCTCAGACTTCTGTAACTTCGATAGGGATTTTGGGGGGTAGGGGTTTACATTCTCTTCTATATTGTAGCCTCTTCTCACTCCTAGGAAAAAAAGGGAGAAAGAGGAGGAAAGGAAGGATGATAAATCCAAACCCAAAACTCCTCAAACTTGAAGATTGGCTTCCTATAAAAATCAGGGAGTTTATTAAAGCAATGTGTAAAGACTGTGTAGACAATTTCATGTGTGAGGAAAAAACGTCTTTTATGGAGGAATTAAGATCCATGTTCCAGTCCGAAGTTAAAAGCACAGTATCATCCCTCTTTCCTGAAGGGCCTCCACCTAAGTGATTCAAAACCCATGAGCCCATTCAAGAGGTTGACTCGGATCATGACGATGCTTCCTGTTCCTACCAAGGGGGTGAAGAGGAGTAAATCCTCGAAGTTCAAGAGAACAAAACCAGAATCCAGATTTTTTTTCCTCTCTAGACCACTTAGTCTCTCTGATTGCCTTTAGCAATATATCTATGGGCATCGAAGATCTGCTGGAAACAAAATCGGTACAGTATGAGCTCTTTTGGCTGTCTAAAAGCAAAGAAGAAAAGAGTCTTTCTGGTAAATGAGGTACTGGAGGACCTTATTAGGCAAGAATGGGAAGAGCCGGAAAAGAGGCTTTCGGTAGCCAAGGAATTCAGAAATGGGCTAATATTTGAAGAAGAAAAATCAGTTGTGGAATTCAATTGCGAAAGTAGATGTCCAAGTCACAAAAGTGGTTAAAAAAACTGACCCCTCTTTCGAAGACACAACTCAACTTAGGGATCCTATCGACCGTAAATCAGACAACATTCTAAAAAAGACATGGAAATCAGCGATGCTCAGCCTAAAAGCCAATGTCACAAATACTTCAGTCGCGAGGACCATGACATGTTGGCTAAACTGTTTAGAAAATCAGATCATCAGTGGAGCCCTAAAGGAAAAGCTTGTAGACTCTTTTGTCTTGCTTCCTCTTTTGAAATCAGCCACCCCCTTCATCGCAGATGTCTTGCGTGAATGCAATAGGTTTTTGGCTAAGGAAGGAGCGCCTTCTAACGTAGCCCACAGGGCCCTCTGGCTTTAACAGTGGTCGGGGGACTTCAGGGGGAGACTAGCTCTTTTCTCCTCCCAGTGGAACCAAAAGATAAACGCATGGATTCTAGGAGTAGTGCGGGGAGAAGTACCTCCACACCTTCATCACCTTATGTGGGGAAAAGTACAGTCCCTACTAGCCAAGAATGTGATATCTCCTGTACCTTCCCATCAATTGAGAAAAGGGTTCTACTCGCCCCCATTTCTAATTCATACAGGATGATCATAAACCTGAAGAGACACATCAAATACAAAAAGTTCAAGAAGAAGTCTCTAAAGTCTACAAAACCACTAATTCCAAAGAACGCCTCTCTTTGCACCATAGATCTCAAAGACGCGTATTACCATGTCCCAATCCACCGCAACTCTCAAAAATACTGGAGATTTGCGGCCTTATCTCCAGAAAACCGACTAATACACTATCAATTCAGAGCTCTACAGTTCGGGATCTCCTCAGCACCCAGGCTCTTTACCAAAATAATGGCAGAACTAGTAGCTTCTCTAAGGCTAAAATACATTCCATTAATCGGTTACTAGGACAATCTCCTTCTAGTGCCCACCTGAAAGGAAGAACTGGTCTCCCAGAGAACCACAACCATAACTTCCCTAGAACATCTGGGCTGTATCATAAATTATGAGAAGTAAAACCTCCAACCCAGCACCAGGCTAAAATTCCTGGGACAAGATGAAGGCAGTAATCCAGCAGCCAGGCAGATATGTAGACAAGATATAATAAAATTCCTGGGAATTCTTATGGAGTCAGAACATCAATATTCTATCCTCCCAGAAGTGAAAGATCTAAACCTAATATCCCAGTTTACGTCTTTCCAGAAGAAACAATACTGTTCAGTAAGAGAAGCCATGAAACTCCTAGGACAGTCATGGCAAACCTATGGCACTGGTGCCAGAAGTGGCACCCCAAAGAGGACCAAATCCACCACATCTTCCTGCAGTCCCAGGCAACTTAAGAGATGCTATTCTCAGCGCTATTTTAAAGCGACAATTCATTGGCTGTTTGGAACTGCAGGGAAAGTGAGAAGGTGTTGACAGAACTGCAATACCTTTTGAGGTCCTCATTCTGGACCCACCATTCCTCCTCTACAGAGAGACCCTGGAGAGAAGCTACAACAAGAGTCTGAATTTGCCCTCCTTCTTTCAACTGTATTGGTGGCCTCATGGGGCCGATACAATTGAAAGATTAAAAGAACAGGTAACAATGAGTTACTTCTTAAAATGCCATGTTGGCACTTCACAGTAAATATGTGAATTTTGGATGTTGTTTGGGCACTCGGTCTCTAAAAGGTTCGCCATCACTGTCCTAGGACTTTCACAGCCTGTATAGCATGCGTTCCCCGGTCCCAAAATCACACGAGAGATCTTCAGAACTGGATCCTTTTGTCCTGGGACAGGGATCTAAAACAACTGGAGAGGAAAATAAGGATCCCCCTCTATGTAAAGAATTTCCTGAACTGGTGGAACATAACAGAGAATCTAGTCAGAGGCTTAAAATGGAACAACTGGCCAATAACTATCCTGACGGATGCAAGCAAGACAGATTGGGGAGCAAAACTGCCAGGGAACCTGGTTCAAGGCCAATGGTACTAAGCAAAAAAAGGTCCTCGAACTACAAGAAGTTAAAGGCGGTTTGGGAAACCCTAAAAACATGCTCAGAACAACTCCGGGGAAAAAAAACCTAAAGATTCTGCCAGACAACACGACCACGGTGGCCTGTCTCAGGTGTCAAGAGGGCACACGATCTCTGACTCTTCTCAGTCTGTAAAAGATTTTCTCTCGCTATCCACCTAAAAGGATCAGAGAACAAAGAAGCAGACTTCCTAAGCAGACACACTCTGGATCCTCATGAGTGGTGTTTGAACGAGGAAGTGTTCACTCTACTAACAAAGAAAATGGGGAACCCCTCTAATAGACTTGTTTTCCACCAGAGAGCACAGGAAAGTAGACCACTACTTCTCTCTTCAAAAGAACAGTCCGGACTACCTTCAGTCACAGCTGGCAGGTAAAACTGGCCTGTGCCTTCCCTCCCTTTCCGTTAATATCAAGGACAGTACAGAAGAGAAGGAAAGAATCTCTGGATCATCTTAATAGTGCCCCTCTGGCCAAAGAAGAACTGATTTCCAGCATTAAGAAACAATGTCCTTGGAAGATCCAATTCTTCTACCTTGGAGGAGGGATGTCCTGTATCAAGGGACGGTTTATCATTCCAGCCCAGAAATATTCCAGCTATCGGCATGGATCCTGAGAAACAGATGGGTCTGTCAGATAAGGCCATCTCTACACTACAGGCAAGTAGGAAACCGGTGCCATACTGAATTTCCTGATTTATCTTCTCCTAACACACAGCAGATTCTGGAATTCCTGCAAGCAGGTCTGTCCAAAGTCCTGGTGGTGATTTGAGGGATCATACAACAGCAGAAGAGAAACTGCTATGTTTTTTTGGGGTGAGGAAATGCATTGAATGTTGTCAAGACAGCAGGTAGTCCTTATCAGGTTGAAAATTTTCATAGTCTTATAGGGAGGACGATAACGTAAGCCGACACCTGGGACCAGAGCCCACCGCAAAGCGGGTTGTACTTGCTGCGGCATAGTACCACCAGGTCACTCCACAGGCGAGGTTAGGGCTGGCAGAACTGGATCAGAGTCCAACACAGAACCCGGAGTCACAATGGAAAATCCAAACACTAACCCAAGGCAGGGACAGCTGCTTTCTGCGCTGATGCAGGATCATATCTTGGCTGAAGCAGCCACAGAAGCAAGAGTTTCATTATCAGAGTTTTATCAGCAAAACCACTCAGCACAGGGATTATGATCCTGCATCAGCTACACAGCATTCTTAAGGTATGTTTGCTTCATTATGCATCAAATGGTAGGTTTCCTTTAAATATAACTCTATATGCTGTGATTGCAGCAATATAGAGCTATAAAAATTATGCTAATTATGCACTCCAGATACATTACTCCAGCGCCTCCCGTTTCAATAAAAGTCTCGACCATCACTTGAACTATGCATTGTGGAAAGGTTGGACCAAGCGGGACTTGTACAACTCTGTTTACATATTATAAGGAGTAAAAAAATAGAGGAACTTATTAACACATTTGCGCCACAATTCTGATGGCATTGCGCCAAAAAAACTTTTTAAAATGTCTTGCACCACATTTATCAAGGCTTTTAGATCTTTTTTGGCATCTTTCCTTGGCCTTCAGAATATGGGAGTGGTCTGGCGGAACTGGAGAATCATTGTTAAATTCCCCCCCATTGTGTCAAATATTTTACACAGTGCCTTGCTGGAACGGTGAGAGACTTATGTTTACATCAGTAAGCAATTCATGTCATGTGACCATGATGATGTCCTCGAAGGTCTTTTACCCAGTAACATTTAAAATCTACCTCGTGTATACATCCGATCACATAAAATTACAGCAGCCTCCATGGAGAATTGAAAGGATTAGGAGTCCATGGAGGCTGCTGTGATTTTATTTGATCACCTACATCCCAACTTACATAGCAGCCCTAAGCCATGCATTTTGCTCTGCTCCTAACTTATTTTGCACCCGCAAAGCAGTCTTACTCTTATTTTGAGCCCCCCTATTAGCTCCCACAGTAATATAATAAAACACAAACTCGCCTTTCCCTGTTCCCCGCACCAGCTCCTCTCCTCCTGCATGTAACAGTGAAACAGGCAAAACGAGTTGATGTACCAGCCCATACGTCAGAGAAACAATCTTGCTATGTTTTATAGATACCTCAGTTCATACCATATAGGTGGCTGAAGTGTGCCCCTGCCATGACGTCCATGCATGTGCTTTCTGCACCAGGTGCAAACAATAAGATTGCTTTCATGAAAACATCAAAGCACCCATTCGGGTCAAAATGCCACTTTCACAAAAACACAACCTTTAAGAAGAAAGAAGCATAATTGGTTATAAGTTAAAAAAAGTAATGCAGGGTCTTTTTTTTTTTTAAAGGCCAGGGTCATGTGGCATCACTTTACCAACTATGTACAGGCAAATCCCGACTCTTGAAGGTTAATTATCCTATTATTGAGTACTTTCAGAGTTAACAATCCCCCCCCCCCAGTTTAGACTGCCTAAATCAAGAAGCATGTTTTTGTTCCTAACTGTATATATCTAGATTTTTACAAAACTATGCAAGACAAGAACATCGAAGGAACCATAGAATGTTTAATGCTGATTGGTGCTTCCAAAAATAGAACAGATTCTAAAACAAATATTTTGGCAGCATACTTGTAAGAAAAAGGCAAAAATGTTACAATAGAGTAAATAGAAACCCAGCAACGGCCAAGTCCTTGTACGTGAAAAAAAAGTAGTTAAAACGCACTTTAATGAAGAAAAATTAACCAAGAATCATCAAGCTTCAAAGCGAGTTAGTTCCCTACAGTTTTTCTCACGGTGCCATGACTACATTTTTCTTCATTAAAGTGTGTTTTTAACTACTTTCTTCACGCATAAGGACTTGGCTGTTGCTGGATTTCTATTTACTCTCCACTGGAATCTCCCGACTCCGACACAGCTTTTCCGTGCACGAGGGAATCATTAGGCACTTGGATTGGGTGAGCCGAACAGCGCTCTTTTTCTCCCATTTTAGGGAAATGTTACAAGTCTGATATATTGTACAAGACCTCACATTCAGTGCCATTCACCCTGGCAATGTCCTCTCCCTCAGCAATAATACACTTGAGGTACGAATAGCTAGAGGCAGAGAGGACGATGGATCACGATGAAAACTAGGCTTGGAAACCTCAAAGGGAGGAGTCAGGACAATTTGCGCTACGCTGGGCACTTTCAATAGGTTCAGAAGTTCTGTGGCACGTATAAGAATTTGTTCACTGTCTTCTTCTCCATATGCAGAAATCATGGCTGAACTCTGTACACACGACCTCATCTTTGTTAAGTAGAGAGAAACTCTTGGAATGAGATCCTGGCTTCGGGATGCTAGTTTGGCTAGCGTTGTCATTAGAGTTGTGATAACACGAGGTGATGAGATTGGTGCACTGGAAGAAGCACGAAGCTGTGTGATCTCAAACAGTAATGCCTCTAGAACCTCAAAGAACCTATTAATCTGTTCTACAGTGCACCTCTTGTCATACAAGACCGACAGGTATTCTCCCATAGCCCAGACCACATGTGCAAACAATGGTTCCTTATCTTGGATGTTACCTGCCGTACTAATAAAGTCCAATAACTCACGGGAAAGTTCTACTATGGCCGAGGGATACATACGGAAAAGATTAGGAAGTTGAGTGCTGAGAACTCCCTGGACCTCCATTTGGAATAATGGGGATTTGTATAGAAGACTGCTGCGCTCCAGGAAGGTTAGGATCACTTTATTTACAAGAGGACCATCCGCAAACTTTGAGATCACTTTGACAAAGAGCTGAAGAAGGCATGGGACAACCTGAGAACATTGGTGAACTCGGGGAGAATTGAGCCGGTCTTCTAGGATCTGACGGAGTTTAACAAATGCTTCTGGAGGGGGGCCGTTCCAAGCCTCGCTGCGTAATATATATTGGAAAAGTGGGCTGTAGACAGGATGGCGGTAGGCCTCTGTAGAATTTGAAGGCAATATGGATGGGTCCAGGTTGTTCTTTTCTGAGGATGACCCAGCAAGAAGATGCACTTCCATTGCTGCTGTAAGGCATGGCAGATCCAGCAAAGTATGAAGCATCTCAATGGCAGAATCGGGACTAATCAGCACAGGAAGGAGAGACACAAACTCCGTTATCAGTGAAGGAGCATTCCAAGCGAGAAGCTTCATGATGTTGGGAAAGCTCCCGCGAAAAGCCTCCACATTTTCTGCCAGAAAGGAGCCATTGGTCCTGCAGAACCTGACAAACTGAAATGCAAACAGAGGATGATGAAACATGTCTGAGGGTACTTTGGTGAAGAGATGCCGGTACACTGCCTCAGACTCCACAGCGGCAGCTTCGCTGTGGTTAAGATAGAACTGAGCAACTGGCAGCAACACAGAGGCTAGAGATGGGTCAGAACAAACTCTGGTATAAAGGATCTTCACGAGAGGCAAAGTGCGGTACAGGAAAGTCACGTCTTGCTTACACAGGACATCGATCAGAGACACCGCTTCCACCAGACAAGCCTTCTGGAGATCCATATCCGCCTTCTTCAGTGGCTTCCGGTTACACTGCTCAATAATTCTCAGGCAGTACTCAAAGCCTTTTTCCCTCAGGCGCTCTCTTGGTGGTAGGAGTCGACTAGACGTTGATGAAGCGGACACCATGGAGACCACTGAACCCTCCACCTCAGATTTGTCTTCAGTGGCCGCATTACCACCCACTCCGTAGTGAAGCAGCCACCGGCGCAGGGTGGAAAAGCCCTGGATGTTCATCCATTGGTCCTCTGTGTAGTTCTGGCTGTGGTTGAGGACAGTGAAAAAGTCAGTGGAGATGGCTCCATCCACTTCAGAGATTTGGCTGGGCTGCTTTACTCGTGGACTTGAGAAGAAACCTGCGGGGGCAGGGGAGCCCACCTGGGGCACGGTGGCATAGCGCAGCCAGTCCGCCAGCTTCTTGTTGACGATGTTGACGTGTTCTTCCTGTAGACTCTCCTCACAGACATCAACTATCCTCAGCAGCGCTGGCAAAAGGGCTCTCAGGCTGTGGCCTTCAGGGACCCGCATCTCCAAGGACCGGCAAATACGTGGCCCAAGCTCCAGGAGGTCGCTGGGAGAGGACTGGGCCAGCAAGACGGACAACAAGGGGCCGCGAGGCTGCTGTGTGGGGCCCCATGTCACCGACACCAGGGGGGAGGGGCACAGCTGGCACAAGATGGCGGCACACACAGCCTGCACCTGAGCTGGAGTATGCAGGCTGCACACAGCTTCTTGTATCTGCACCACTAGAGCAGGATCCAGACTGCGGCGGCTCCTGCTGGCAGAGAGGATGAGGTGCAGCCTCCGCACACTGTCTAAGCACTCGGCATCCGCGCTCTGCAGGTGAATCCGTGCGCGGGAACAGAATTTCTCCATCTCCTCATCCCCGAGCTCCCGGGCCTGCCGGATCAGACGCTCCGCCACCGACATCGCGCTGTTACTAACAGCTGCACACGGCGCTTCCTGCTCTATATACATAAAGATAGAGGGATTTAAAGGAAGTGACGTCACGCGTGAATAACCAATGAGCGTTGCTCTAGTCTGAACGCGCCAAAAATCTGTCACGTGTTGATTATTATTCTTGCTGTGTGTGTTGTGTGACTTCATCTCCGTCATGCCGGGCCTGCTGGATAGCTGCGAGCGCCACTTCGGCAGCAATGACCTGTACACCGTGCTGGGGGTGAGGAGGACAGCGGAGGGTGCGGAGATACGGCGCGGCTATCACAAAACCTCCCTCAGAGTGCACCCAGACCGGGCACCGGAGGAGGAGAAGGGCGAGGCCACTGCCAAGTTCCAGGTAATGAGGGAGAACGGGGCAGTACTAGAGGGTATGACCGCACCTGCCTATAACAGCACCGGACATAAGGTGACTGTGCCTCGGCCCCTCATAATTCCACATCAAACCCATCATGCAAAATAACCCCCCTAAACTAAATATATTTTCATAAACTGCCATTAGAGAGCATTGCCTCTATCCCTTCATTGTCCCTCTACATGCCTGTAACCCTAAGCAATGAGGTCCTAAAGCTGTATGCAAATGACCTGTGAAAATGTCAATGAAGCATTAGCCATATTCAAGTGTTCCACTCTATTCAGAGTGGGAGGCACGCAACAATCCCAGTATGACTGACAGTCTGGATATGATGTGCTTCCTGGTGCGGTGGCCCACGCCCCCGCAGCCTGTGTGGCATTGGTGAGTTTAGGAGAGATACAGCAGCCTCCAGGCCGCCATGTACAGCAGAAAACAAGTCAGATTCATGTGTAGTTTGTCGTCTTTCACCTGTATATTAGGAGGATGCAGCATGTCTAGCAGTGCTAAACTAGGCTTTACTATAATTACACACAGACATGAGCAGGGGGGAGGAGAGAGGGGAGTAACAGGATTTGACATCACTGCCTCGACATGTGCCCCAGGCCTCATTTACATAATAAAGGAATAGATGATTTTACAATGAAGAACGTATGAAAAACTAGAATAAAGGTTCGGAGTGGATATTGTGAGCTGCTCCAAAAGGTAGAGGTGTCAAGACATAGTGGCGAGACCTGATGACAGCCTATCCTCAATCATAGATATACCTAACCACGGATCACCTCGATAGGTAGTTATGTGTGGTTATAGGTCATACAGCCGCCAGCAAGGGGGGGGGGGGGGGGCAGTCTCTCCAGTGAAGCCGTCACTTTGCAGAGTCTCGGGTCCATCCTCTAATTTGTCCTTGCAGTGGGCCGGCTCTGTCACAGTTGTGAGACAGCATGTGTTCCCAATAAGCGGTTGCCATGACCTCTTTGGAGGGATGTGAGACATTATACATGTTTTTTAACTTTATGCGCCTTGTAACTTACTTAGGTTCTCGGAAGGAAAAGTGTATGCGCTTCTCAGTGACAAGGAAGCAACGAGCCCTGTATGATGAGCCGGGGATGTAGATGAAGAGTCGACGCCATCTCCCAAGACCGCAACTGGGAAAACGAGTACTGGCGCCTGATTTCAAGAAGGTATTGCATAAGGTGTTGGTTTTTTGTAAAGATTTGTTTTAGAAACTTGGAGTCTCCAGCAGGGTAACGGGGTTACTGCGCTTGCATAAAGCTTGGTTGCTGCTGGAGGAACGCAAAAAGAGAACGAGTGGGTAGGCAGCTCTGAAGTGGCTACTGGGGGGATGGAGTTCTGAGGCTACTACACCCCCCAGTAGCCTCTGCAGTTAATTAGCATGCAGCCGCTGCATCCCAGAATTTGGGGAAAAGAGGGATGCTGCAGGCATAGGGAATCTGCCTAGGAAATCACTTGAGAAAGTAGTTTCCAGATGGTAGATTTCCTTTAACCGGTTACGGATTTGGCCCTTGTTTTTTTCCTCTATATCCATTTTTCACTCCCCACCTTCAAAAGTCTAACTTTTTATTTTTACACATAAAGAGCTGTGTGATGGCTTGTTTTCTGCGTAACACATTACACTTCATAGTGATTGTATTTACTATTCCATGGCGTGTACTGGGAAGCGGGAAAAAAATTCTAAATGCAGTGAAAATGGTGAAAAAACACATTTGCGACGTTTCTTGTGGGCTTGGATTTTACAGCTTTCACTGTGCGCCCCAAATGACATGTCTACTTTATTCTTTGGGTCGGTACGATCACGGGGATATCAAATTTTCCAATTTGGGCGCTAAGTGCAGTGAAAAACCGTTATTATATTTTGATCGGGCATTTTCGGATGCGGCGATACCTAATGTGTTTATGATTTTTTGCAAAGTGCCAATACCACAATTCAAGCTGTAACTTATTGCAATCTTCTTGCTCAGTGCTGTTCCACAGCTTTCAATGGGCCAGTGGGCACCAATATCTTTGTCGGAACGGGAGGAAATTTTGATTGCCACTGGAGCTTCCGTGGACAGCCCCCTGAACAGAAAGATTCATGGGTCGCACACAAGGAGCTCCAATGATAACATGACCCTGTCCACAACTCCTCTCTC
Organism: Engystomops pustulosus; assembly: GCA_019512145.1. Taxonomy (NCBI): domain Eukaryota; kingdom Metazoa; phylum Chordata; class Amphibia; order Anura; family Leptodactylidae; genus Engystomops; species Engystomops pustulosus. Next base: position 45,039,547 of record CM033651.1, read on the forward strand.
TTCCTGCAGTCTTAGGGTGGTGGGACATGTGGCGATTTTAGGCCGTTTCTGGACCGTTTTTAGTTGTGCATTTTCAGATCGTAAAAAACGCATGCGTTTTTTGAAAATGCATCCGTTTTTTGAAAATGCATGCGTTTTTTACAGGTTTTACCAATTTTCTTTGTAAAAAAAACACATGCGTTTTTTACAATCTGAAAACGCACAACTAAAAAAAGCCCAAAACGGCCTAAAAACTCCATGTGTGCCACCACCCTTCGGTAGACCAGGATGCTTCACATTAAAATAATGCTAAGCATGGCAAATCCAGGGACTGCAGGAGATTCCCTGTCTGGCGAACTCTACCATGGGCTTGAGTGCCCACTGAAAGGGCTCTGAGTGCCACCTCTGGCACCCGTGCCATAGGTTCGCCACCACTGCCCTCGGGTACTTTAACCGTAGGTTGTCTGATCGATCCTACCATATACTGCCATAGCACATTGTAATGAATGGGTTAAAACGAGACAGCTTCGGGCCTTCGTGAGACCCGAAGCTGTCATGGCAACGGATCGCCGCTCCCCGTGACGTCATCAGCATTGCCGGCGGCAAACAACGTGAAAGCACCCGCGATCGGTGTTACCGGTAAGCCTTTGCTGCAATATGCAGCAAAGGCTTACCAGCTATGGAGAGGACTCCGCGCGTGTCGCGAAGGGGTTTATATATTTTCTTTCACCGATGCTGATCTCATGTCTTGATTTTGGTGAGGTACAGGGTGATACTGCGGAAGTTTCTCTTATCTTTACCCCTTCAATATTTGTTATCTAGATCTTCTTGCCTACTTCATTAATTTTCAACACACATCTTAATTTGTTTCTGTAGATAACCGTAGAAGACATAAAAGAATATGAAACAAAGTATAAAGGATCGGAGGAGGAAAGAGCTGATGTTATACAAGCCTATCTGGATTTTGAAGGAGACATGGACACCATCATGGAATCTGTTGTACTTGCAGGGATTGACGATGAACCAAGGTTTCGGGATATTATAAAGAAAGCTATTAAAAAGAAAGAGGTTCCAGCCTATGATGCCTTTGTGAAGGAAGCTAAGAAAAAACGTGATCAGCGCAAGAAAAGGGTGAGGCCCAAATAATATCTGCTAACATCTATAAACCTTAATAGTCACGGACTCTGGAAATACCTGAGCGCTGCACTCTGCATTTTCCTGAACTTCAGTAGTATTGAATGGAGCAGAAGGTGCCATACTATACCTGCGGCCCCATCAATCTCCACTATCAGGATAGATGAGGGTTCATTCTTGTGGTCAGTGGTGGTCCCAGCAGTTGGACACTTCAGATCAGTTTGTTACCCACTATCCAGTGGATGGAATTAACATTGAAACACCATACAATCCTTTCAAGGGTTGTCTGAAATAAAAACAATACTTGCTTATATTGCCAACAAGGAAGAAACCACAATAACTTGCTGGTCTGTGGCACATTTATTATGGCTTGCATGCCTGAAATGCCAAGCACTGTGCAGTGAATTGTGACTTCTCCCTATTCATGTCTATGCCTGCAATAGAAGAGCCCCAGTGGTGCAACACATGGTTGTGCTTTGTTTCTGGCCGCCGGGATTTCCTTGTGATAAATCTGGCATCATAAGCTGAGGTTTATGAGGCATGGCCGACTCGGGCGGCTCTTCCTTACCTCCGCAGGCAGCCGGCCATGTCAACCCGTACCTGCCACTAACCTATCCTTAGCTGTCAGGTCTCAGCAAGTGATATGCTGACTCCTTAGGGAGAAGCTGGATCCTGCACATGTGCAGTTTGCAGGGAGAGGATGCTTTAGGGAATCAAATTACACTTTTTTGGGGAGGGACATAAGATAGATGCCTTGTCCATAACTATTTTTATGAAAAAGGTGGTGACTGTTCACTGTAAAAAATAAAAAAAAAATCTTCTGCATTTCAGGCGCATGACGAAGCTTTAGAAGCTGAAGCAATGAGGAAGGACATTGGGCTAGGCAGTGGAGAGGATGATTTAAAAGCTTTAATCCAAGTAAGTATCGATCCGTATCCACTGATAACTTGTTAGCCTTGATCTTCAGCTTCTTGTAACTGGTTGTTTTGTCTTTCAGAAAAGACAGCAGGATAGGGAGAAGGAAGTTGACAGCTTCATGGCACAACTGGAAGCGAAGTACTGCAAGAATACCAAGAAGGGAGGACAAAAGTCCACAGCACCAAAGAAGGGGAAAAAGTGATAAATGAGAGTTGTGAACATTCACATGTTTTATAACTAGTTGTTATTTGTCTAGTGGAGGTGGATCAGGCTCTGGCACTTATTGTATAGATTCCCTTAAGGGAATTCCTCTATCTTTCAAGTCTGAGATCTTAATAATATTTTTGTTTTGTCATGGAAATTAACATGTGGCATTAAAATGAGCAAACCCTTATTCACGTATGTGATGGGGAGTCAAATCCAGATCACACAGATGAGGGGTAATGTTAGAGCTTTGAAAAGTATGTGCCCCCCTCTACCAAGTGTCATGTCTTTGTTTTTCTTTTTTAGTTTCTCTAAATGTATATTTTAACTATTTTGTAGTTATTTATTTTAAATGTTGCACTTCAAGTGATTTTCTTAAAAATGGGTATTCTTTTTATTACCTCCACAATGGTTTGAGACAGAATTGTCTTTTGAGTTTGTTTGTACGGGCTTTTCAATAAAAGAATTATACAGAAGGCTTTGAGTTATTTATCTACCTTGCTGATTGTGAGACCCGTCGATGCTTTTTGCTCACTTGCACCTTTTCAAACCCAGGGATAGCATCTCTACTGATGGTGTCTTGGCTTTGTTATACTCCAATGAGAGCTTAATAGAAACAAACTGTTCCAGAAATGCAGTATACAATAAAGTATACGTATTTATTACATTTCCATGTACAAAAAGCATATTTACAAGTGACATTACAAATTATGTCAATGAACTAAACATGCAGAAATGCCCTCTGCATGAGGGGAAGCACTGCCAGTCTGTGCCCATGCCTGCCCAGTCATTGTGCATAAGGGCTATAGTATACTAGTGTGTATACTAACTGGATAGTCCACTATAACTTTCCGAATATGGGCATGTCAGAAAAAGTGAAATCTATGTAGCCTTAAGTCAGTTTAATATAGTTTTTAACAAATGTCTTTGGTACTTGGTTACTGCCAAGTGCAAATCACAATTTGTACAATTCTTTCCAGCAGAGCTAGTTATTCCCATGAATGCAACGCTTTAATGTCCCATCTGAATGACCGTCCACTTTTGCTGATATATCATCAAACAAGGGAAAGTCCAATAGAAATCTGTGTGAATGGCAGTGTTGTGGACAATTTGGCATCTTTTGTATTACAAAACCTACAAATCGCTGTCCTTGTAGGCTGAACGTTTAAAATCCATGTCTGCTTCTCGATAGAGGTCCACCGCGACTAGGAGTCTTCATCATTAAATGCAGTGGGAGCCCTTAAGAGGAAGAATAAATATCACACAAATAGTATAAGCAAGAGAAATGTGCTATTCAAAATGAGTTTGCCATCTGGGCCATTTTTGAGCTATCAGCCCCTGTTGGTGACACATGTGGCCTTGTCGCATTTCTGCTGTGATATCGAACGCATTAAAACGCATGTGATTTTCAAATGTTTGCTTGTGTTTGCAATGCTTGAGGTGCGTTAATTGCAAGCTGTTTTTTGGAATTTGTAAAAATGCAGTCATCTTGTTCTCTCTGCCGTTTTGTGGTCTGCGTTTTTGACTACATTCAAATAAAGCAATCGCTTTGCGTTTTTGAGGTGCGTTTTCCAGACTAAGAAAAATTGGAGAAAATGGCAAGTTAAGACACAAATTTGTTTTTGTATATTGGTCAAGTATATGCATCCATTTTTTTTTTGACACATTCCACTGACTTCAGTCTAGATCACATGCTGAACCCCGCACACAACTGGAGCAGACCACCAGCTTCTGGAAAACCCCTTAACACAACATAAAACAAAATATTCAATTCCAGAAGGAAAAAAAATATTTGCCATCTTAAAAATTGAAAAAGCCAAAGGCTACATCTGTGTTACTTGTTTCTACTTTCCAAACAGGGGAGGGGTGATGTAGGGGTATAGAGTCCACAGTAGTGCAATACTGATGTATACACAATTTGTAAAGAAAAGGAAATAGACAATTGCAATTTATATAGTTTCCAAATAAGAAGACATATAGTCCTAGCGCTCAAATCCACATTTTTATTTTCTATCCAGGTAAACGGGACAGTGCCACCAAGAATGCACAATAATTCTCCCCTGTTCTTGCACATCCAGTAAGTATCTGATATGGAATGTTTGAAGTCGTGGTTCCTGGATTGTAGCTAGACTTAGATCTTCAGGTGGAGTTATTTGATCTTTACATTCAAACTAATACTAAGCCCCTCCCCTTTGATATCTAACTAGAGGCAGTTTACTGTTCTGTGATATCTCACATTGGAGTGCAGACCAGTACAGGAAGTCCAGCGGTTTTCCTGGCTTCTGCAGCTACTTCACTAAAGGGGTTATCTGGGTGTAAACATTTTTTTATGGCCGGGATGGGGAGGGCTATTTAAACATAATAAACATGTACTTACCTCCTCCGGTGCTGCCGATGTCCCGCGCCGCGGTCAACTTCGATGGAGGAGCCGTCCACATCGCGGACCGGAAGCTCCCCTGGCGCGGTTCCGTGCCCCTGTTTGTTTTAAAGGGGCACGGGATCAAAGTGACCGCGGCGCGGGACATCAGCGGCGATCGGGGAGGTAAGTCCATGTTTATTATGTTTACTAGCCCTCCCCAGCCCGGCCATAAAAAAAATTTTAAACCTGGATAACCCCTTAAGCAAATGTAACAAGTTCCCTTTATGAGGTAAAGTTTCTGTTAGGAATCTACTGGAGATTAGATGATTTTTAAGGCAGAATTCACACAACTGTTAGTTTTTGCATATTTACCATGCATTTAGTTGGTTTCAATCCGTTTTTGTTAAATTCAATGACAGTGTAGGCAACTGTAAGGGCACTGTCCCACGTTGCATTTTGGCTGCATTTGCAAACACAGACCAAACCGCAAAGCACCGGTGGCTGGTTCCTGGTCACAGACGTTTCCATTGAAACGCCGTTGTGCTCGGGCCGCCACCCGCCCCGGTGGGTGCGGTGTGGTTTGCAAACGCAGCCATAAACGTTGTGTGTGACAGCGCCCTAAGGCTGGCAACATGTGGGGCGTTTTTGTTGCTTTTCTGCTGCGATTTCGTATGCATTGAAGATGTTTGCTTGCATTTGCGGGTTTTTGAAGACAAAATGCTTAATGTGCAGTAATTGTATGCAGTGGTGTCGCTTGGAATTTGTAATAACGCAGTCATCTTGTTCTCCTGTGTTTTCAAAATCAGCTGCCTTATAATTTCCTCGTGTTCCTCCACTTTCTTTCGCAACTCCGACGTCATTCCCCCCACGTCTCTCTCCACCTTTTCTTTTCCTCTTAATAGGTCGCTCTCAGACAGAGGCAATCGCTTTTCTATTGAACGCCTTGCGATCGGGTACGAGCCGCCGGTGTTTTGCGTTCCCGATCGCAGGCGTTTCCATAGAAACGCCGATGCGATCGGACCGCGGACCGCCCCGGTGGGCGCGGTTTTGAATGCGTCTGCTAACGCAACGTGGGACAGCGCTCTTAAAGGGGTTTTACCATGAATAATAGAACGTTCATGCGCCGCAGTCTGCTCCATAACTTTCATGGAGTGCAGAGGGGTCTGACGGAGGTACCTGGGACCCCATCAGACCCCTCATTATCGTGATCATTGACTCCCCCAACAATCAGCAAGTTAGGCCCTATCCTGTGAATAGGTCCGAACTTGTATTAGTGGGAAAACCCCTTTAAGCTTTGGGATTTCTATGGCTGTGCAGAGATCTTATCAGGGATGTAGAGTGGATTTTAAAGGTCAAGATAAGCGCTCAAACTGTTCCCACAATTCACATAAAAAACTAAATGCACCTCCAATATTTCCCACAATTATTATAGAAATACTTATCTTTAAGTTCCTAAGGACGGTTCCCCACGTGCTGTTTTTGTCACGTTTTTAAAATGCGAGTGGGGTTTGCCTGAAACACATGAGTTTCATTGCAAATGCATATGCGTTTTGGTCCAACCCCCTCCGACTTGTGTTTTGGATACGTGGGAAACCAGCCAAAGAGTGATGCCACCCATGGTGTTTTGAAACCGTTTTTGGTCCGTTTTTAAGCAATACGTTAAAAATGCATGCGGTTTTCCCTTTTTTATTGCGCAACCTATCAAAAACTGATGCGTTTTAAAAAACGGATTGCTTAAAAACGGACCAAAAACTGTTTCAAAACACCACGTGTGGCATCACCCAAAGGGTTTATGTTGATAATAAATTGAATTATTTACAATCCTTCAATGTATCTATGTTATCTATGTTATTGTTCTGGTTATGTTATGTGTCAGTGGTTGATAGTGACCAGGCCTGGTGAAGTGAGCTCGTAATATTTCATAAGTACAGTATTCTTCGGACTATAAGGTGCACCATCAATAAGTGCCTGCTAAAACGTCTAGGTTCATATATAAGGCGCACCGGAGTATAGGGATGAATGACCAGCAGGTGGCAGACCTGTGCACAGTTCAAGGCAGCTGTTGTCTGTAAGTACAGTTCATATATAAGGTGCACTGGATTATAAGGCGCACCTTTGATTTCTGAGAAAATCTAAGGATTTTTAGTGCACCTTCTAGTCCGAAAAATACGGTAACCTAAGGCCGCATTCACACACGGCTTTTTTTATTGCATTCTGAAACGCAATCCAAAGGATCCTCCAATGATCATACGTTGAGGTAACATTGCAGTTCCATTGCATTTACTAAAAGTTGTAGAAGTACAATGTGACCTCATCATGTGATCATCGGTGTAGCCTTTGGCACATGTGCACGCAGCCTTAGGGCGCATTCACACGTTCAGCTAGCGCCGCGTTCATAACGTGACGCTAGCGCACAGGGGGCGGAGTTTGGGGCGATCGCATATGCGTTTCCAGAGAAACGCATGCGATCGGGTTATTAATCGCATGTGTTTCCCGGGAAACGCATATGCGATCGGCCCGAGCCCCGCCCACTGTGCGCTAGCGTCACGTTATGAACGCGATGATAGCGGAACGTGTGAACGCGCCCTCAGGTTTCTGACATTTGGTAACAGTAGTGTAGCTTATGTGGAAGAGCAGGGTAGGATGATGTGCGAGCATAGATCCAGGCCAGGTTTTGGCTGGTAAATAGGAGGTAGGGAAACCAGGTGAGTAGGGCTGAGTGAACAGCTGGTGTAGCTACTACAGGGAAGGTCTGCTATAGCCACTCCATGCTGGAGTAAGGTAAGTACACACAGAGTAGTTTTCATTTACGTGTAGAAAACCATTTTCTGTTATTTGTTAAGTTGTTTTGAACCAAATGAAACAGTTCTTGGCCTGTAATTAGGAGGCGATGTAGTCTAAATGCATTGACTGGTACGGGTGCCCACTACGGCCTGCCCGAAGTGCAGCTTTTTAGAGGCCGACTTATGGTATATGTAATGGGTGTACTCTCCAAATGAAAGAACCTGGAAACAGGTGACAGACTTTCTATCTGAACTCATGTCGATTGTGTTTTGTGAACCAGAGATGTGTCATCTTGGATTGCAATCTGATGAGATTTGGACAAATTGCTTTAAGGGTCTGTTTCGCGTTGGACACGATGCATTCTTGGTCCATTTTTAAACAGTCTGTTTAAAAACGGTCCAAGAACGCACTCTGACAGCACAGTACTAGCCCTACTCTGAGTAGCTGAAAACAGCAAGTATTTCAAATTCTTTAAAATTAGTCTTTGATTTACAAGACAACGGAACTTCCCCAATAAGCTCAGACTGACATGGATTGTAAGTGGGATTCGCCACAAATAACTTTTTTCCATTTAGATTCCATGCAGCTCTATTAGCTCTGTGCAACACTCTAGTGGTGGATTTTGGAATCATCTTGTCACTGCTACATTCTTAGGCTACATTCACTTGCCCGCCCGTACCATACCGTAGCGGGCAACGGCAGTGCACGGGGAGGGGAGAGGAGGTGGAGGTGAGCGGAGCTCACCCCCGCCCCTCTCCATAGAAAGTTATGGCGCACGGCGCCGTACTATGGACAAACAAAGGACATGTTTTATCTTTTTCCGGGGTATGTCGCACGTGTGCTGCACCGTACCGCTCCCGTAGGGCGCCGTGCGCCCATTGCCGTCTATGGGGAACATACGTCAGCCGTATATACGTCCCCCATACGGCAGTGTGAATGTAGCATTATACTTTGGAAGTGCAAACTATTTTGCTGCCTTCAAATCTCCTATTTGTTATGATTGCCTCCGCTACCAGTTATGTGATGTTGTCTTAAAGGAAACCTATCAAAATCAAGCATAGGCCAGGGACACTTAGGCCTCTTGCCCTCTTCACATTGTTCTTGCACCAAATCCTGACACATAGGTGTTCAATAGAGCAACTTCAGCAACTGTTTCCTGCCATGGGCCTTATTGCAGTTATGTGATCTATTTACATGGTAGGTACACCAGTAGTAGAAGTGTGTTATATATACTTGTAGACTTTTCTGTTGGTACACAGGATAGGGTCTAACTTGCTGTTGGGCAGGGATCTCAGTGACGAGGCCCTCACATATCATGAGAACGAGGGGTTCAAGGTACCCCTCATCGCTCAGCAATCTTAGTCAGCTCCTTAGAGATGAATGGAGCAGAATCGACATGCGCGGCCTTCTACTCCATTAATCTCTGGGAGCAACGAGGGGTCCAACAGAGGTACCTCGGACCCTGTCAGACAGTTCTCCTGATATGTGGGGGTCTCATCACTGAGATCCTGTAGATACGGCCTAACTTGATTGGTGGGAATACCACTTTAATGTGAGAATGCAGAGTTATGTTCCAGTCCTCGCAGAGCAGCGAATATAACTTCTACTGACCTGAGTGTTGATCATCACCGTCCTCTTTCTTCTCATGTATGGCCTGGCCCCATGGTAATGAACTGGCTGAAGAGCTGGCAATACTAAGACCAATGCCAGTTACTCCAATAATGGAATCTTAAAGCAGGATAGAAACCACAAACACATTAGATAACATCTATCCAAAATGAGCTCTGCTGGAGGAGAGGAGAGGCTGGGAGCTGCTGTTGTGATCAGCTGGGACCAATCTAAATGCAGTTGTGGGTGCAGAGACGCATCTTTGTGGTGGGAACTCATCCCTTTTTCGTGCCATAGTTGCATAAGGAGTCAAGAGCAAAAACACTCAAAAAATGGATCATAGTAATGGTATAAAATCATGAACTATCGTAATATTGTTACAGTTTAAATAAACTTTCCACCTTTCATTTTTCGGATAGTTAAATAGAAAAATTTCTTTGTGTTATCCAAGGGACTTCTATCCCTTACATTCCCAGTCTAGGTGCTTATATACACAGTCACCCTTGTATTGTACATGTACAATGCTAATGCAGTATTTTCTATTAGAAATGGGCAATATGGCATGGATCTAATACAAAGGTCCCAGGCCACGTGGTTATCACTGATAGAGAAATCAGAACATCTGCCATTACCCATTTCTCAGATCCTCTTCTGTATCGGAGAAGATTTGGGTGTTCAGAAACATCACAAAGGACCTCATCACATCATCGGGCTGTGAAAACAACTAGCATGTTACACTCTGTAGAGCATAATGCTATGTGCCAGACACACAGCGTGATAGACCCCATGGGCACTACATGCACAGACACATGCACATCCATTGTAGTGATAGAACACAGCCACACATGACATTACCTCACAGGAATCTCATATTTTTGTTAAATATTCCCTTTAAAATAATATAGAGATTTCATTATTTTAGCCTATTGAGTTTACCATATATAACAAATCCCTATCAGTGGATAGGGACGCAGGATCTTAGTCTAAGTGAATTATGCCTATGGGTCTATACTGGAGAGAATGTACGAAGAAAGAAATCTGGTCACCTAGTCGGACAATTTCATGTGTATAAAGATCTGCACCTGATGCTGAGCAGACTGAGCCGGCACAAAGAGCAAAATCTTTTCAGTGAGCAGAGTGAGTCCGCTCCCAGCAGTGAGCCGATGGCTCAGTTGACCCTGTTCCTTTAGACTTACTCAACCTTAAATTGGAATCACTGCTCCCATTTATCCTATTAAGAAAATAGAGTCATAGAGCTCATATACGCAGCAGCCCAGGGCGCCTGCTTTTTTTTTCTCCAGCAGCCGGGGCGTCCGCTTTTTTTACTCCCGCAGCAGCCGGGGCGCCCTATTTTTACTCGCAGGCACCGGGCGCCTGCTTTTTTTTATCTCGCAGCACCGGGGCGCCTGCTTTTTTTTTTACTCCGCCAGCAGCCCGGGGCGCCTGCTTTTTTTACTCCGCAGCCCGGGGCCGCCTGCTTTTTTTACTCCGCAGCAGCCCGGGAGCGCCTGCTTTTTTTTTACTCCGCAGCAAGCCGGGCGCCTGCTTTTTTTACTCCGCAGCAGCCGGGGCGCCTGCTTTTTTTTACTCCGCAGCAGCGTGGCCCTTTTACTGCAGTCCGGGCCGCCTGCTGTTTTTTTTACTAAAGCCGGGGGCGCCTTGCTTTTTTTTTCCGCGAGCGCCGGGGCGCCTGCTTTTTTTTACTGTGTAACGCCTCATCCGGGGGGCGCCTTGCTTTTTTTTTACTCCGCAGCAGCCGGGGGCCCGTGCTTTTTTTTTACTCCGCAACATCCGGGCGCCTGCTTTTTTTTGCTCCAGCAGCCGGGACCCTGCTTTTTTTTGCTCCAGCAGCTGGGCACGCCTGCTGTGGGGGGGGCAGTAAAAATTTTAGTTTGCTTTGTTTTATCTAGAAGAAACGGCCTGACTTATGGCGTTACAACCAATCCCCTGCCCCCGAGAAAATACAAGAATATATATGGCAAGAACTGTTGTGTGGTGCTATGTGCACAGTATAATAAGGTTATTTGTATGTAAGAAATAATAATGTGGAAACGGCGTTGCTGTAATTTATACGAATAAATTCAAAACATCTTTAAGTCGGACACTTCTGCCTTGTGAACCATTCCTACTTAGAGTAATGCAAGTAGAAAATTCCATGCAAGTCTCATTCTGCTCACACAAAACCGACATGAACCATCCATTAGCAATGGTCACAAGTGGAATGAACTGAAACGGTTTATACAATTTTTTTTAACATATTTTACTACTGCAATGCATCCGCTTTCTGAATAGTAGGGTTATAGTCTCTGTGGATACTGCCTATAGTCTGCTGCTGGTCCACATACTGGACCCCCTCTACTGGATTTGTAGTCTGTAACCATGGGGATATATTAGCATGCAGGATTCTATTTAATATGGATGCATCAGAGCAATAAAACCTGTAAATGGAATAGGACATTGCTGTACAAGACAGGATCACACAGTGTAGTACTCACATGCTAGTGCAGCCTACCTAAGGACCTGCTGCTATACTCTGCCACTGTTTTCACACATTAACTCAAACCATCTGCAGAGGTAAAATATTCAGGGACTTAACAGAATTACTATAAAACTTCAGGCAATACTAAAGTGTGAGATAACAGAGAATAATAGCTGACAGGTGTAATTGCGGTTTATGGGAGGATGTGACCAACCCTTCATGTATATAGTGGTCCCAGTGTGCTCTGTGGTTAGGTGTATGCCCACACTACTGCCCCAACGTGTCTTAGACGTCCCACAGTCATGGATCTGTAGAATGGCTCCAAAACGAGTTGGTATCTTGGATAACTTCTTTAATAACCCATGGAAACATCTCCCCCTGCTGGAGAATGTACTCCATAATCCTGTAGACGGAGCACCAAAGTCTCAATTTATGTGACAATGATTTGTCAATGTAAACCTATGCCATAGAATGTAACAGCATACCCCTGATGTACCCTGTAAACAGTGTGAATGCACACAACGAGACCTCACTTAGTGCAAACTAAGTTATCTGACATTTACAATTACTTACCGTTTGTCTCTGTGATCCAGGCAGGTTGTGGTGTTCTGTATCTGAAGTTCCAATGGGTGGCAGGAGATTATTTCGGTTAAATGGGATAGGAGAGCACGGTAGCTGGTCATTTGCAGTCTGGCTGTTTTCATCAAAAGACACAAGAAGCCTTGTTATACAAGAATTATATACGATACAATGGAATTATATCTCAATAACTTGGCATGTCATGGCTGCACTTCTGGTAAAGAGGGTATTATAACCCAAAATACGAGCCTGCGTTCTGTTTGTGAAAATTGGTTCAGAATCACAATTCTTCCCACTGCCACTAGGGGGAGCTCACTCCCTATGGATATATCATAGAGTTCAGAATGAGATACATGAATGGGGGAGATTTATCAGAAGTGTCTGAGAGCAGAACGGTTCTATAATAATGGAGAAAGGGGTGCTGCTATAGTGCAGTACCCTTTGTTAGTGAATTTGGAAGGAAAGTAGTACAAGATCTACTATCCTGATGGGGTCGTGCGATCCGGCACAACTCCAAATACCGCTTATGTCTTTTGGTGTCTTCCTGCTGCCACGCTCCTGGGGCAATTCCTTCTCCAGACTGGAAAAACGCCTCCCAGAGTGAATGATCTGATAGCGTTTTAACTATGTCTACTGAGCGTTTAGAAGGCGCTGAATGACTTGGATGGTGATGCAAATATAATTTTTTTTGTTTAAAACTTATCGTTGTATATAAAACTTTGATTTTATGTTTTATATACAACAATAAGTTTTAAACAAAAAAATTATATTTGAATCACCATCCAAGTCATTCAGCGCCTTCTAAACCCTCAGTATACATAAAAAAAACTTTATCAGAACTGTTCTAGTTACCCATGCCAAGCAATCGGAGCTCAGCTTTCATTTTCCCACTGACGTTTATAAAACTGATTGGTTTCCATGGGCAACTAGAACTGTTTTACCTCAGACATTTCTGATAAATCTCCCCCACTGTTCGGTGTCTAATAACTTTAAGTAGTCAGAATCACAAGACCCAAATTACCACCCAAAAAAATTAAGTGATTATTCCTGATCTACCAAACCTAAAAAAGATATTATCCAATAATGACCAAATATCACTGTGGATAATTGATAACCCCATGAAAAACACCAAGACTATTCCCAGAATATGATCCCCCCCCCCCCGAGCTATGTGCTCCATGTATCCAACTTACAGTCTTGTTCCTCTAATGACTTCTTCCATCTTTGGTGTCCCTGATCTGGAGGGATTGTTATTGATAGGGTGAAGCGTACGAGGAGGATTACGTCTTCTAGCAGAAGGAACGTTGTGAGACAGTGATGAGGAGCTGTGCTCCAGGGAGCGGCCTGGCCTTGGCTTCCCAGAGATCAGTGCAGCGGACGTTGGCCTCATGTGTGATTTATCATCTGGATCTCTACAGGAGGGCAAAAAGGGGTTTTGTCATCATGGATATGCAATACCCACTGAATGTACAGGTCTATGTGATGACCTATCTGACTTACCTTATTTCTATTAATAACATCAACATAATCCTTAACACTTTGTAAGCACAACGTCATGTACCTCATTTCTACATACATCCATTTATAAGATGGTGCCAATCTATTCAGTTCTGTAGTTACTTTTCTTCATAAAACCGGTGAGCTGACTATCACTTTAGTTTATTGTAAAAGTAATGTCCTTAAACAATCACTAACGTCTCAACAGACTGTATATTTCCATTATACAATTGACAAAAAACCTTGAAATATTTACTCCACTTTCTTATGCTCTTATCTTTCTATACTTTCTATACTCGGGTATAAGCCTACCCGAATATGAGCTGAGGTACCTAATTTTACCACAAAAACCTCAAACTGAATAACTCTAGTATAAGCCTAGGGTGGGAAGTATATAGAGTGCCCGTGCCGCATGGTATACAGCCAGCCTGCCCGTGCCACCCATTTCCTCCCATACTCCAAATCATACTGGTAGGTTGATTAGATTGTGAGTCCCATTGGTGACAGGGACAGATTTGGCAAACTTTGTGTGCTCTATATAAATAAAGGAATTATGTAGTTATTCAGCCAAATGGGCATCTAGGTCTCTAACTACCAACTCAGTGACCACTACAAAGTAAAGATTTAAAAGTTAGTTTTTGAATTGTTTTTAATTAACACAATATGGACAACTGTTCCCACTATATAATTATACAATTTAGTTTCCACTATTTTGCCACTATGGGTGTACTATCTGATGTATACCACCACCAGATATTCATATTGCTGTACTCACAGAACTTTATCCATCAAATGTAAGTTCCTTTGCTGTAATGGTATTCCGTGAATCATCATCAAATCATTCAGGTTTCGTTGATTCACAATATTTCCTGCTTGAGAACGATTGGCCTACAAACAGATGCAAGTAATATTTTAGGCTTATATATAAAAGTGTCCTTCTAATTGACTATATTAGTGCTTAAAGTGAATATCCACCTTTTCATTAGCAAGTTTGTCAGCTGAACTTATTTATCAATAAGACCAAATGAAGCCATTAAGAATAAAAACTTGGCTAGCTATGCATTTACTTAATTGTAGAAACCGGGTGTAGTAGTTCCCTCTAGTGGTGGCAAGAGGCAACCAGAATGTTTAAATTTCATATGCAGTATATATAAAGATCTGTATAACAAAAACGGAACAGAATGTCTGCATTAAAGAACTTTTTTAACAGTGGATATTGACTTTAAGGGTGCCATACTAAACTGTGGAAGGGATAAACCAGAATAATTATTTTGGGGTGCACAGTATCTGCTTAGGATCTTTACTAGTCCACGTTCGTGACCGGTTGTTGGTTGTATCTAGAACGCTAGTAGAACTGAATATAAAACACTTGTTGTGTAGTTTTATTTCACTATACGTACATGGGAAGATTTTCCTCTGTCTTTGTTCTTAGGAGCGTGGTTGCATTTTAAACACTAGCAAAGTTAAGAGGTGACAGGATAGATAGAGAACAAAATAGCGGTAAAGGAGGAAAGTGGAATATTAAGAGCAGAAAAAATATAAAAATATTTCCAATGTTCACGCCAACCTCTTCATAGACACATGATGGTTACCAATGAATGGCATTGGATTTGTTTGCCTAGAGCATTTATATGATACATGCTGGCAAATAACATGCAGCGATGCATGTCAATTATTAATCTTTAAGACATTAACAAAAAACAGGGGAACCCAGCAGCAGGGGTTTAAATTTTTATGGTTCTGTACAAAAGAACCTTAAATTTATTCAAGTTTATAGAACCTGCTAATTTTACTTTAAATGGAATTACTTTGCACTGGTATTAAAAAGTGAAAATATTTGCTTCAGCCTAAACCTCTACGCATTTGACTAAAATACATCAAATCTTTCACTACTGACAGGACTGGCCAACTATCTGCTGTATAATCATGCTGGCCATACAAATTAGAAAAAAGCTTCACAATAAAACAGTTTTGGTGTTATAATTCACAATTCAACGTGTATTATACCAGCCCAACTCTTGTATGATGACAATTCAGAACTTTGTTTCCTCAACATTGAAGTGTTAGGGGAAAACTGGTAGTATCACCTTTCCCGACTGAAATAAACGCACATGCCCGGGTGTATGACGAGCAGGGTCCTCTTACCGGATTAGGAGAAATGGGAGGAATTTTAGAATGTGAGACTGGAGGCAGAACCAGTGGAACGCGCTGGAACGGAGCATAAGGGTTGGGGATTTCTATTGTAGTGGTCTTGATGGTAATATCATGTCTGTCATCAACTGGAGAAAAAAAAATGAATATTAATAATTAGTTACTTAAATCACACGGTACTGCTCCAGAAACCTTAGAGAAGTCAGTAGTCCCCTAAATGTACATGTAGAGTTACACTGTTAATGGACAAATCTCAGCTCTGCAGCCCATATCACTAGTCTGCATTTTCTCAAAGCTGAGAGATCTAGCTGCTGTGACTCGCTGCCCCCCCCCCTGCATACAGCTTCTATATACTCTGACATCTCGCTGAGTGTCTGTCTTATGTGTAATATCTGTATTCTTACCAGTGATTGACTCCTCCCAGTGTCGACAAATAAGTTCCTCCAGACATGCCACGGTTTCTTTCCACACATCATCAAACACACAAGCCAGCGCTGCCTCTTTCTTACAGTACTGGGGAGAAATTGGGGGATAGCCCATCTTCAGGCTGTCAAGGGACATTGCTCTGTTCCATTCAAAGAATTCATCATCCCTAAAGTGAGAAAAGATCCTTTTTCATAGTTTTGTATGGAAATGTTGCACAGCAATAAGTGAAACAGGTGGTAGAAGATTTTTTCATAGACATAGCTCCATAGTCATCCATGGATTGTGTCAAACTGCAGTGGAGCTATACCAGGCATAGATAGTAGAACTTGGAAAAACGTCATGCAATGTTGTGGCAAACAATCTCTTTATTTGTTAGGACATAAGACAAAAGCCACAAGTACAGTCGGGTAGGAACATGATGACAGACTCATTTCGACTTGCCCTAGCAACCGGTAATGTGCCTTCTCTGAGCATTTTCATTACAATACAATTGTGCGTTTTTAACTTACCTGGCCCCTGCTAGAATCCAGTGCTGAGGTCTGCTTTGGTTTGGATGCATTTAAAAAAAAAAAAAGTTTTCTGTGCTGCTCAATCACTCCTCAGCTCTCAGCCCCCACCTTTATGCCTGTGTACAACTCCTCCCCCACTCATGTCAGATCACCATGCCTTGAGCTTTGTCCCTGTGTGAGTAGAGCAGTAGGGAGGAGTTGTACAGGAGCAGAAAGGTGGGGTCTTAGACAGAGCTGAGGAGTAATTGAGTAGCAATGCATCCAAACCAAAGCAAAACCTGGGAACCGGGTGAAACACACAATTATACTGTAATGAAAATGCTCAGAGAAAGTACAGAGGCAAATTTGCAATGCAGGTGTTGTGGGCTTTTGCAACCTCTCTTTAGTAAAAACTAGGTCCATGATGACAGGTTCCCTCGAAAAAATGAGAACCAACTCTATGTGTATGTGCCTGCTAGATGGTGCGCTGCACATATGAAACCAACTATTTGCTAGCTCATGAAGAAGACAAGTCATAGTATGAGACTAATAGCAAAGTCAAAGTCCTATGAGCACCACTAGCCTCATTTACATAACTTCATAAATCAACTGTATTGATAATGTAAATAAAGCTCTATTCATCTGTATGCAGGTGTATTTGTTGTGGGGGGGAGCCTTACACAAAGCTCACTTCATTATAATAGAGATGGGAGAACTTTTGAACACTGTTACTTATCAAAACAATTGAGACAGTTTTTTTCCCCACATGTTGTATTTCATTTTAGTGGTAAATTTTGGCTGACAAGAAAATTTAAGAATTTTTTTGAAAAATTTGCCATAGTCGAAATTCGAAATCATTGTTTTCAGGCAGATAGATTTACCACCTAAATAAGTTGCTGAATAACATTTCCCATATGTCTGCTTTACATTTTCATCATTTTGGAAATGTCTGGATTGTCTGGAATTTATTTTGATGTCACGCGGCTTACAAATCAAATATCGGTTTTCCGTATTTTCAGAATTGACTATTTTGGGGATAAATACCATTTTGAATGAAATTTTAGATATTTAACATCAACCCCCCCCCCCCTATATAACCAACCCATTTTTAAATCTGCACCCCTCAAACTATCAGAAACAGCTTTTGGGAAGATTAACCCCTTGAGATCCTCATAGTAATCAAATCAAAATGTAGGTGAAATTTAGAAAGATCAAATTTTGTCGGTTATACGTTCATTTAGCCCTGAAATTCACACATTTCCAAAAGATAAAAAGAGAAAACCCATCTGACAATTTGTTCTGCAATTTCTCCCGAGTACAGAGACCCCCCACATGTGGCCGTTACTTGTGTTATGGGGGCACAGCGAGGTGCAGAAGGGAAGGAGCGCCCTGCAGCTGTCAGGATTTTAGTTTCCTCATTGGCCCCTTTTGAAGGCTATAAAATTTTCCCTTTTTTGTTATTGGGGCCATGTTATGGCATTTTTTTTGCGGGATGAGATGCTTTTTCCAGTGTTACCATTTTGGGGTTGGTATCCCCTATTGTTGAAAATGTAGGAACTTTTTTTGAGGACAGGAATAGAAAAGCATCAATTCTGTACTGGATTTTTTACTTATTTTTTGGTGTGCACCATATAGCCTAATAATCATGTTATCTTTATTCTATGGGTCGATACGATTACAGGGATACCAGACTTGGAAGTGGGAAGGGGTTAAACCAAATGTTTCTGAAAGGACTGTAAACTGGAATACAAAGTATATGTGAAACTTGTAAGTCTTTCACCAGAAAAGAAATATATTTAATGAGCACAAAATTGATAAACACATTTACAGTATTTCAAGATATTGTTTTCTATTCTAGCAGATTACATAGATTATAAAACTGACATGAGCACACCCCATGCATCTACTGTGCATTACTAATATCAATTACTCACTTATCTCGGCTGTCAAATGCCAAATATTCTTCCATTGTCCCATCTGATGTTATTACCCCCACATCATCTTCATCCTCTTCAGTATAGAGAGAAAAGGTCACCGGGGAAGGGATGTCACCAGGGGTGGAGAGAGGAAACCTTGTACCAAAAATCCCCAATCTGGAACACATGGTAAATCAGAAAGGTGAGCATACAGGAAAGAACCAGCACTAACCATAAGGAACAAGCTCTACATTTAATGGACAACTACTACCAGCATGAAAGACTGTATGCAAGTTAACACCTATGTAGCCTGGAGCCCCTCGGGCTCACTTACATGCAGTCCTACATCCTGGTGGTAGATGCCCTTTAAAGAAAAGATATTTACATATTTGTGCAATTTAAAATAGGGCCTGGATTCCTGCACTACATTTTTTGAGATGGTATTTTGATCCAGGGATTTCTTTCCTATTTGGGGTCCAAAATTATATATTCTCTAAAATGAGTTAACTGGTGTCAAGCCTGATTTGGTTTTGTTTTCCTTCCTCTGGATCAACACTGTAGGCCTATAGGTTTGATATACAGGCAGTCCCCGGGTTACATACAAGATAGGGTCTGTAGGTTTGTTCTTAAGTTGAATTTGTATCTAAGTCGGAATTGTATATTTTATCATTGTAATCCCAGCCAGAACTTTTTTGGTCTCTATGACAATTGGATTTTAAAAACGTTGGGTTGTCATAAGAACCAGGAATAACAATAAAGCTTCATTACAGACACCTGTGATAACTGTTACAGCTGTTTATTGTAGCCTAGGACTAAAGTACAGTAAATTACCAATATCCAGTGGTCCGTTTGTAACTAGGGGTCGTATGTAAGTCGAGTGCTCTTAAGTAGGGGACCGCCTGTAGTTGGAGATTAATAATGGTAAACTATATAATAAACTTTATTAAATAAATCTCTTCCTGTGACCATCTTTTTCCCCTTCTTTCTACCTTGTTAAGGCCCTTTGTGTAAATTAGTATTCTCTCCTATATCCACCAGTAGATTAGCTATAAAGGAGCCTGATAAAGTGTTTAATGGCATAACTCTTTACAGACAGTCACTGGATAGTGTAATTACAGAGATATACCATCATGGGAAATATTCTCTAGGTCTTTAACCTCCTCTCCTTATCTCTGTGCTGTGTACAAGACATCAGTTGCATGAAGGTATATATTTGCGGAGTTTATTAAAACCTTAAAAGATCTATGATACTACCCAGTTATCCCTAAATCCTTTATTTGGGTCACAAATATTTGCTAGCACAGATTATTTTGTGGTGTGGAATGGTAGAAAAGTGAACATTTTATGTGCATAGTGTACTTACTCACTGGACTCTTTTGCATGGGTGGCATTGAAGGGTATAGGAGCTGCAGTTTCAGCATGACTTGAGTACCAAAGATTGGAAAAACGTTGCCTGGTCTGATGAGTCTCGATTTCTGCTGCGACATTCGCATGGTAGGGTCAGAATTTGGCGTCAACAACATGAAAGCATGGATCCATCCCGCCTTGTATCAACAGTTCAGGCTGGTGGTGGTGGTGTCATGGTGTGGGGAATATTTTCTTGGCACTCTTTGGGCCCCTTGGTACCAATTGAGCATCGTTGCAACGCCACAGCCTACCTGAGTATTGTTGCTGACCATGTCCATCCCTATATGACCACAATGTACCCAACATCTGATGGCTACTTTCAGCAGGATAATGCGCCATGTCATAAAGCTGGAATCATCTCAGACTGGTTTCTTGAACATGACAATGAGGTCACTGTACTCAAATGGCCTCCACAGTCACCAGATCTCAATCCAATAGAGCATCTTTGATGTGGTGGAACGGGAGATTCGCATCATGGATGTGCAGCCGACAAATCTGCGTCAACTGTGTGATGCCATCATGTCAATATGGACCAAAATCTCTGAGGAGCTTCCAGCACCTTGTTGAATCTATGCCACATAGAATTGAGGCCGTTCTGAAGGCAAAAGGGGGTCCAACCCGTTACTAGCATGGTGTACCTAATAAAGTGGCCGGTGAGTGTATGTAACCAACTATTTTGCTAGCTCATGAAGAAGACGAGTCATAGTATTACTCTAATAGCAAAGTCAAAGTCCTAGGAGCACCACTAGCCTCATTAACTTCATAAGTCAACTGTCTTGATAATGTAAATGAAGCTCTATTCATCTGTATGCAGGTGTATTTGTTGTAGAGGGAGCCTTGACAAAACTCACTTCATTATAATAGAGATGGGAGGGGTGAGTAGACGTTCTTTTAACTCCTTAAGGACCCAGCCAGTTTATAGCTTAAGGCTCAGTCCCATTTTTTGTATTCTGACTTGCGTCGTTTTATATAGTTATAACTTTTGGACACTGTTACTTACCAAAACAATTGAGACAGGTTTTTTCCCCACATGTTGTATTTCATTTTAGTGGTAAATTTTGGCTGATAAGTTTTGCGTTTATTTCCCATATATCTACTTTACATTTTCATAATTTTTGGATAATTTATTTTAATGTCACACGACTAACAAATCAAATACCGGTTTTCCATATTTTCAGAATTGACTATTTTGGGGATAAATACTGTTCTGAACTCAAACTATCAGAAACAGCTTTTAGGAAGATTAACCCCTTGAGATCTTCATAGTAATTGAATCAAAATGGAGGTGAAATTTAGAATGGTCAAATTTTGTGTTAATTTTAGGGCTAAATAAACATATAACCGACATTTCCAAAAATTGTTAAGCAATTTCTCCCGAGTACAGGGAACCCCCACATGTGGCCGTTACGTGTTTTATGGGCGCACAGCGAGGCATAGGAGGGACCTTCAGCTGGCAGGATTTTAGTTTCCTCATTGGCCCCTTTTGTAGGCTATAAAATTTTAGCTTTTCCGTTATTTGGGTCATGTGACGGCATTTTTTTTTGCGGGATGAGATGCTTTTTCCAGTGTTTCCATTTTGGGGTTGGTATCACCTATTGTTGAAAATGTAGGAACTTTTTTTGAGGGCAGGAGTAGAAAAGCATCAATTCTGTACTGGATTTTTGACTTTGGTGTTCACCGTTTAGCCTAATAATCATGTTATCTTTATTCTATGGGTCGATACGATTACGGGGATACCAGACTTTAATATCTTTTCTTATGTTTTACTAAATTTGCCAAAATTTGCCAAAATGTGAGGAAAAATCTATCATTTTTGCATCGCTGTCTTCCAAGTGGCATAACATTTTTACTTTTTGGGCTACAGAGCTGGTTTATATTTTGCAACATTATTCTGAGTACATAGGATTTTTTGTTCACTTTTTATTGCATTTTTTGTGGGATTTTTACAATCATCATTTTTGGAGGGTTTTTAACAGTTTTTTTTTAGCGGTGTTTATCGTGCGGGTTCAATAATTATTTACTTTTATTCTACGGGTTGTTACGGACCTGGTGATACTATATATGTGGGGTTTGTGTTATGATTTAGCGTTATATGTCTATTTATATGTTATGGGGCATTTTTTACATGATCCACCATGGGACATGAACAAGAAATCATCTGATTACTTGTTCATGATAATACTCTGCAATACTGATATAGTGCAGGGTATTATCAGTGTCAGCCTATGCACATGATGACGTCAGAGACTCAATCATTTAAGCAGTGCCTACAGGGCTGATTGGACCCCAGGGCTGCCATAGCAATGATCGCCGAAGACGGCGAGATCGTGGGGGAAAGAACCCCAGAAGGCAGGTTAATTGCCGCGGCCGCGTTGACCGTGGCATTTAATGGGTTAAACACTCCCGATCAGAGACCACTTCAACCGCGGGTGTTACACTGGGATGTCGGGTGTTAGATACAGCCGGCACTCCGTGTATCCAGATGCCGGTTCGGCTCTGATCCAGAGCTGAGCCTGCATCGGCACAGGGGCAGATATATCCGCCAATGAGTGCCAAGACACTGCGCTCCGCGGCGGATATATCCGCCGCAGAGCGGGAAGGGGTTAAACCAATTGTTTATGAAAGGGCTGTAAACTGGAATACAAAGTATATGTGAAACTTGTAAGTGTTTCACCAGAAAAGGGATATATTGAATGAGCACAAAACTACTAAACACATTTACAGTATTTCAAGCTATTCTTTTGTTATTCTAGCAGATTACATAGAGAGATTATAAAACTGACATGAGCACACCCCATGCATCTACTGTGTATTACTAATATCATTTACTCACTTATCTCGGCTGTCAAAAGCCAAATATTCTTCCATTGTCCCATCTGATGTTATTACCCCCACATCATCTTCATCCTCTTCAGTATAGAGAGAAAAGGTCACCGGGGAAGGGATGTCACCAGGGGTGGAGAGAGGAAACCTTGTACCAAAAATCCCCAATCTGGAACACATGGTTAATTAGAAAGGTGAGCATACAGGAGCATACCGTCATTCAATGAAAGCAAAGTATGGGAACAGGTGACCTAATTGCTTACCATCTAATGTGAACAGATGCTGGGAAACATGAGCTGGAGGTCCAGCATGAATTTTATGGGGCAGGAAAGAACAGGCACTAATCATAAGGAACAAGCTCTACATTTAATGGACAACTACTACCAGCATGAAAGACTGTATGCAAGTCAACACCTATGTAGCCTGGAGCCCCTCGGGCTCTATTGCATGCAGTCCTACATACTGGTGGTGGATGGTGGTAGATGCCCTTTAAAGAAAAGATATTTACACCATCATCAGAGATGTGTATTCTTTACTATACAAGCAGTGAGACTATGGAGCCTGGCGGATCATTTGTGCAATTATAAAAGGGCCTGGATTCCTGAACTACATTTTTTTGTGATGGTATGTTAATCCAGGGATTTCTCCCCTATTTGGGGTCCAAAATTATATATTCCCTAAAATTAGGTAAATAGTGTCAGCCTGATTTGGTTTTGTTTTCCTTCCTCTGGATCGACACTGTAGGCCTATACGTTTAGTATAGTAGGAGATTTATAATGGTAAACTATGTATTAAACTTTATTAAATAAATCTCTTCCTGTGCCATTATTTTTCCCCTTCTTTCTACCTTGTTAAGGCCCTTTGTGTAAATTTGTTTTCTGTCCTGTATTCACCAGCAGATTAGTTATAAAGGAGCCTGATAAAGTGTTTAATGACGTAACTCTTTACAGACAGTCACTGGATAGTGTAATTACAGAGCTATACCATCATGGGAAATATTCTCTAGGTCTTTAACCTCCTCTCCTTATCTCTGTGCTGTGTACAAGACTGCACTGCTTACTACAGGAGAAAGAAGGAGCACAGAACAAGCACAGAGATGGTTCTACACATTCCAAGGTATATATGAAGGTATAGATTTCCATAGTTTATTAAAACATTCAAAGATCGTTGGACCAACTAACATAGTTCTACGATACTACCCAGTTATCCCTAAATCCTTTATTTGGGTCACAAATATTTGCTAGCACAGATTATTTTGTGGTGTGGAAAGGTAGCAAAGTGAACATTTTTGTGTGCATAGTGTACTTACTCACTGGACTCTTTTGCATTGAAGGGTATAGGAGCTGCAGTTTCAGCATGACTTGAGTACCAGCTGTATCCATCGTCTATTGGAGGTATTACCTGTTTGCCTTGTATTCTGAAGATTTGAAAACACATCAGATATTAATCTTAATGTTTTATTCATGAAAGAAATATTCAATTTGGATTGAATTCTTAATTGTTTGCGGCAAATGTTTTGCCTTTTATGCCCTAAGTTCCATGGCAAAATAAAGTGCTGGATTCATTGCATGATCACAAGCCTATACTACCGGTCTATACCCACTGCTAGTGCTATGCTAACAGCATGCAGGATATCTATACTAGAGGTAATTATTTGGATGCTTAAAGGGGTTGTCCAGTTCCGGAAATAAATATTATTGTTTGCATGATTAAAAGGTAAGCAATTTTCTGATGTACTTTTTGTATCAATTCCTTATCATTTTCTAGATCTCTGCTTGCTGCCATTAAACAGGAAGTTACATTGTTTACTTTCTGTGGATAAAGGCTGATCCCTGGTCATGTCACACAGGAGCACAGCTTGTTATATCACAGGGACCAATTACTCTGTGATTCTAATGAGCCGTGCACCTGTGTGACATCACATGACCAGATTACTATCCACAGCAAGTAAACAATGGCTGTTTGCTTGCTTCCATTCAACTGGAACCTTCAGCAGCAGAGATCTAGAAGACGGTAAAAAACGGATACAGAAAGTGTACTGGAAAATTGTATAACTTTTCATCATACAATAAATTAAGTTTACTGTATACATAATTTAAATCAACCATAAGAATGTATATTTTTTAAAATTTTGGATATGGAACTTTTGTATTTGTTTCTACCACTATATGGATAAGTAAAGAATTGCAGTCTCTTCACTCATTACCAAACATGAAGCAGTACATTGATTAGCGGCTGTGAACTCTGTTCTGCTACATCATTCACCCCTCCCTCCGGAATTCTCTTCGGAGAGTCACACAGCCAGTATTTCACCCATTCCTGAGGGAACAGGGAATGAGCTGGAGGTGAGGCTGGGCAGTCAGAACATGAATATGCCAGACATTGTAAGACCATGATCTGACTCACATGGGGTGATTTTCATAGATGGTGGGTTAAATTTTCCAACTGTCTGTGGACCTTTACAGGTTCCCTTTAATGTGTTAGTCTTAAGTCACAATTATGGCAAAAAACAGAATTTACCCTAAATGTGCAACTTTTATTAAACATTTTATGTTAGAAAACAGCTCATGCAATCCCGTTGACCCATTAAGTGAAATACCGTAGATGTGGGAAAGATGATGTCCATTGATGGCACTCTTCTTGTAGACCCTCCACAAGTGTACTGGCCTTCTGCTCATACAGCAGCTCATCAATCTGCTTAAAGATCTTCTGCACTTGTCTTGTTGCAGCCTGGTCAAACTCCTGTGAGGAGCAACAGCAAGACATTAAATCATAAGTTCAGATTATAACCAAATATCTAGAAGAAGATAAGTGCTTTAATGTGTCTTCTCCACAATAGCCACTTCATTTACATGGCATAGGATAGAATTACAAGAAGATACCACCTACATAAAAAAGTGGTGATGCACGTCCATCATACTTGTGACTATTCGGCAAATAGCAGTCACAGTTCACTGGTATGTTAGTCACTCAGGCTGGTGGACCCTAAAGTTTAAATGCCTACACGGAGCCATTTGGTTTAGCACCTAGATTCCAATTGTACTGTTGTACGTAATACTAAAGCACCATAGGGCAAGTAGGCTCCTGCATGTATGAATCTTGCTCATGGACAAGTCCTTAAAGGGGTTTTCCCATGAAAGAAAATTCTCAAATCTCAATCCACTAGTGATGTTTACACAATAAAGATAATTTTTAACCCTTTAATTCACAATGTTATTCAGTTTTATTGCTGTTTTAGCTCCTATCACTCAGTGATGGATGGACAGTGTAATATTCCAGGGTGTGAGTTGAGCCTCTAAGCAGGCACTTCATGATCTCTCTGTGCTGTGAGGTGACAATGTGGTTAGATTATCAGGGTACAGGTTTAAACACACTTTCATTTACCTTTTGAACATTGTAGTAATATCTGACACATAGAAAGAAAGATGAGACAGATCAGATATGATGAGATCCATGAGATGCCTATTACACACAATGACAGTCAGCTCTCCTACATTTCTGCTATTTCACAACACACTAGATCTGCTGTGCCTTCCTGCTGTACCTCCCCAGATAAATAACTTATCTGTCTGTAGCTTGTAGTTCTGCTCCACGGATGTCACATAGAACCAATGTTCCAAGTACAGCAACAATCCAGAAATAGCTTTGGTCTTTTTGTTTAAAGTCCTGCTGTTATTTACAACACACACAGTTATTCAGCTCTCCAGGGTCAATACCTAACACTCTCTGCAGCTTTTCATGGTCAAAACTTGTGCTAGACTCCTTTCAACATGCTTTTGCACCCTATAGTTTAACGGTAACAGGATGTTTAGCCACAAATATCTTAATTCTTACATCAAAGCCCCAAGACAAAACAGAGCTGTTGTCCGTAGACAGGCCGGCACAACTCTGGAACTCCGACCATGAAACCTCAGTGTCATCTCTTGGAAGCCCAGAATTTCTGGAAACCTCTGATTTGCTGAAAAAAGCAATACAAGAGATATTTATTGTAGTATTTTTAAAAACTATGTAGGTGCATTCACTTTGTCTGGCTTCAAAACTATACTAAAAATTGATTTATGATTTATAATCTGCTGCCTTTCATTTATTTATTATAAAAAAATGTAAGTATTTTTTTTAGAGAAGTGTACATTTATACAGGTATCTCATCCAGAATTATTTAGGACAATCTACTGTAGCTGTACCTTTCACCATCAGACGCCACCTCATATCTTTCATTGCCAAGAGAGCCGGGAAATCCTTCTCCTTGATCTGGATGGGGGTGGGTTTCTGTTGCTTTAGCAAGGGTCTGATTGCTAGAAATGCAGATGACAGTAATATAGTTATCTATGTAGATGATCACTACATGGGGCTGACAGATGGACATGGATATGGCACTTACATCTGAGAGGTCTGTGATACAGGCTTCCTCTTGTACCTGGAGATCATCCTAGTGTACAGGTTACTCTATCATTTCCTCTTGATGCCTATTATTAACATCTCAGGCACCCAGCTTTCCCAGAATCCTGAAAGGTAAGTATACATAAATCTGAAAAATAATGAGTGGCTCACTATATCAGTGTCCTTGCTCCAACAGTGCACATACACGTAAGTGCAGGGAAAACTGGTAACTTTGTATCATCCAATCCCATGACTTACAATCACATGTTGTACTTAAATGCATTTGATGCAGTATGAAGCAAACATACCTTGAGAATGCTGTAGCTGCACTGATGCAGGATCATATCTTGGTTAATCCCTAGGCTGAGTGGTTTTGTTGAAAAAACAATCCTAAAATTCAGGACCTTGGAAAGCTGGATCAGGCTGGCTGACACATTACACACAGAGCTTTTCATTACACATGAAGCTTAGTCATTAGCCAAGACAGGACTAATCAACCTGAGCTTGATCACTCATACACAGCAGCCAAGGGATAGTGTGGCAATTGATTACTTTTGCCTGTCAGGCACGAAACACAGATTACATCATTCTCTTAAGCAGTACATACTTAATGTAAGAGAAGTGCCGGAGCCAGGCACAGAAGCGACAGAGATTCATTACCATAATTTTATGATTGTTTTTTTTCAGCAAAACCAGTGAGCAGGGATTACCGTATATAGTCGAGTATAAGCCGACCCAAGTATAAGCCACCAAAACTGGGAAAATATATTGACTCGAGTGTAAGCCGAGGGTGTAGTATACAGACAGCCCCCGTGTATGCCAAGCACATAAAATATAAACTTAATACTAACCCTCCGGCGATACTCACCCCCAATGCTTAGCACAGCTCCTCTTCTCTCTCCTTTAGCCGGTACAGTCACTTCCATGCGATCTGCCGGCCGTCGCACACTATGATGCTGCTGATGACGTCATCAAAGTGTGCAGTAGCTGGGAGATAGCATGAACGCGACTCTGCCTGCTAGAGAAGAGGAGCTGGCGGGAACCGCGCAGAGGATCCAAGAATAATTGACTTGTGTATTAGCCGAGATGAGGTTTTTCAGCACATTTTTTGTGCTGAATAACTTGGCTTATACACGAGTATATACGGTAAGCAAGTTATGATCCTGCATCAGTTTGCTTTATAATGCGTCAAATCAAATGGTAGGTTTCATTTAATTTTAGTGGTAAATTTTGGTAAAGTTTTGCGTTTATTTATTAAAAATCTTTTGCCATTTTCAAAATTCGAATTGACCTCGTTTTCAGGCAGAACGTTTTACCTACATCAGAGATTACTTATGGATGTGTTTTGGATGTACTTTACCGTGAAGCAATATTATTCTCAGGTTTACAGCTATGGACTGATAGTCTGAATATAATATACCGGTATATATTTATATTCTTCCTGTATGGATTTTATGTTAATGCTAATTAACCTATCTGGTATGAATCCTGTTGTCCATTCTTGGGGACAGTATCAGTTTAAGATATTGTTTGTTATTGCGCAGTAGGCCCCTAGCGACAGAGCCTCAGTGGGCCCCTTTGCAGTGAACTCAAGTGGCAGCATTCAAAATTTGGAAACTAAAACAGTCACACACCCTATGGATTCATTATGTACAGCCTTATGTGGGCCCCCAAAGCAGCTCTGGTCCCCAGCACATGCCCAGTGCTGGTGCCGGCCCTGTTTGTTGGTTTAAGATCTCCTTTTTCAGAGGTGTACAATGATATGATAAATCGTGCTCCAACCAACAACATCACATGTTGCCGAATTATAAAAGTCTTATACCGAAAATTTCAATAGATGATTGGTGTCTCACAAAACCAAGGGTTAACACTTATTATAGGATGATGGTAATGAGTCACCAAGTTACCCAACCTATCTCCCAACTACCAATACCTGCGAGTACTGACATAAGGTGTGATGGAAATACACTCTTGTGAAATTTGAGTTAGGAATGAAAAATGGGGGATAAAGAACCTTATCTCTTAGACCTGTAGTGTAAAAGCCTCAGCAGGTGATCACATGTACTATTACAATAAAGTATCAACTTTCCCAGTGTAGGTATAAGTAAGAGCAGGCAGCAGAGGGCAATGTGCGCCCCCACAGGCCCCCGGGGCTGTCAGTACTGCCACCTACCTGCTCAGCAGTCCCCAGGTTGTTACCTGGATCCTACATTGACATGCAGTGTAACTCCCCGGGTCACACGTAACCTTGTGGAGGATCAGGGCTCTGACACCCTAACTCCGAGCGGGTTGAGCCTAATGGCGAGTCCTGCGCCTTGTAGTGCCACACGTAACCCTTCACTCTCCTCACCAGCACCACGGAGCTGTCAGGCCGCCGTAAGGACGCTCTGTAGTCGTCATGGCTCCCAGCTACGTCACACTGTCTGCGACCGCCTCCCGTCACATGTTCTGCAGGAGGCGCCTGGTAATGACGTCACCATAGCAGTGACAGCGGCGTTTATGGTGTACGGAGAGAGAGTGAGGTTAGTAAAGGAAGAGGTGAGGTTACCCGCCTTCTGAGTACTGACTCTACTGCTGTGCTGCTCACATGTTGCCACCTTCTCCTCACAAATATAATATATAATAAGTATCTTTCTTTCTTTATGTATCACCATCATATTCCATAGCGCTTTACAAATCATAGAGGGCAAAGGACGTTACGGAGTACAAACAGTTACATGGAACAATAGGAGCAAGAGCCCTGCGCACAAGAGCTTACAGTCTATTAGGATGAGGGGGGACACAAGAGCTTACAGTCTATGAGGATGAGGGGGTGACACAAGAGCTTACATTCTATGAGGATGAGGGGTGACACAAGAGCTTACAGTCTATGAGGATGAGGTGGTGACACATGAGCTTACAGTCTATGAGGATGAAGGGGTGACACAAGAGCTTACAATCTATGAGGATGAGGGGGGCCACAAGAGCTTACACTCTATGAGGATGAAGGAGGGTGACACAAGAGCTTACAGTCTATGAGAATGAGGGGGGTGACACAAGAGCTTACAGTCTATGAGAATGAGGGGGGTGACACAAGAGCTTACAGTCTATGAGGATGAGGGGGTGACACAAGAGCTTACAGTCTATAAGCATGAAGGGGGGGGGGGGACACAAGCTTTTAATGGGGTGAAGGTAAAGTAGTCTAGTCTAGAGTGAATCAGAGCGACATTTAGCATTTTAGTGGTCTCCATTGTAAGAAATTTGCACGTTCAAGAGATGCATGCAACTTTATCAGCTCTATAGACATTAAATGCGGAACCCCATTCTACTGATTGATGGTTACCCCAGCAGTTGACCCCCCCTTCCCGATGAGTGGATAGGGTTTAGAAATTAAACTTGGATCAACTCCATTGGATCCCAATGCAAAATATGTAACCCACAACTATAGTTCTTTATATACAGCTGGTTTTTGTAGATAATTGTATTCTTAATAGGACTAGTCATAAATATCATTGCATCAATAGAATTTAGGTTATAGGGGACTGTCGCCAGATTTTATCCCATTAAACTAAGGTAGTTCAGGTTTTGTACCCCACCCGCACCACAAACTGTAAAACCCAAGCCCTCATAGTTGTCCCACTAGACACCCATCTGTTGTCAGCAAACTTGTAGGTGTGAGGCAGAGAAGGTGTAATCACAACACACAGAGCTCTAGAGTAGTAAGGGTTACTGGTTACACCATTAGTTGTCTAGCTAAGATTTTTATGACTTTGTCAGTATTGTATCAGGGCAGTAAGTGGTTAAAATATAATCTAACTTTCCATTCAGCGATCTGAATGTTAGAGTAAATAGCCGAGCGCTGTGCTCTGCAATTTACATCACTGTTTTAGTATTGAATGGAGCAGCAAAACACATGCTCAACCTTCTAGCCCAACACTTTTTATCTCCAAGGGTTGGGTCCCCACTAATCATATTGTTATCAATGTTATAACTGTATTACCCATCCTAGGTTTTTCTAGAACGGAGGTAAATGCCAATGAATTCAGGAAATAATTATACCTAATGGCTCTAGTAAATTTAGAAAATACATTGATCTGGGTATTGTTAAGAGTTTCACTTTCTGTGTATTGTAGAAACCTGGCATCATGGAGAAGCAGATGAAGATGATGGTTATGGAAGATTTTGTAGAATATCAGCTTTTCTTGGTATCTGATGAACCACGTGAACCTGAAAAGCTGAAACACACCCTGAAGCAATACATAGAAGAGATACTCGCTAAACTTGCTCCCTTATTGGCTGATTACATCTGGCAAAACCAACCATTTAATCTCAAGTATAAATCAAGAAAAGGTAATGATATAACAAGACCAAGATTTGGGATGGGTGTCTAATCACTCAGCGTGTGACCACTGGGACCTCCAGGGAATAAGAGAATAGGGATCCCTGAGTCCTTATGTGTAAATGGAGCAGGAGTTCACATGCATGTCCCTTACTCCATTCAGTTGCATTGGACTAGTGAAGAGAGAGCACTCTTTCAGTCCCATAGCAGTGAATAGAGCATGGGTTGTGTTTTCACGTTACTGAACCATTCAT
Organism: Engystomops pustulosus; assembly: GCA_019512145.1. Lineage (NCBI taxonomy): Eukaryota > Metazoa > Chordata > Amphibia > Anura > Leptodactylidae > Engystomops > Engystomops pustulosus. The sequence goes on from CM033651.1 coordinate 45,071,251, forward strand.
ACAGGGAAATCGAGGACAACCATTTGCATTATCGATAGTGGTCATAGTGGTTGGAGCCTCATTCACAATCCTGAAAAAAATCAAGGAATCTTATGTATTTCAGAATTTTTTTGTTTGCAAAAAGCCTAATAGGCTCCATTCTAGTCAAATTTATTACTTGTATTGGTGCTCCTCATTTTAAACATCCAACCCCACTTATTCTACTCCTGTAACAGACCACAACAATGAAAACCCCACTGCAGATCATTGATCATACCTCAGATATCAAAATCCATCATGATAAACCAGGGACATAAACTTTTACAATTATGTTATTGAACCAGAAATAGTCCCTCCATGGTGCAGCTCCACAGGCTTTTACATGGTCTCCCCCTCCCCCTGCTCCCTCGGCACTTCCCCATTCCCTGGTTAGGATAGCATGTGATCTGGATAGGATGTTTCCATTCGCTGACAGCAAGTTAAGGTCTTATCAATGGAAAAGAAATGAAACCTGAAATGCATTATCCTCCATTTCTTTAAAGGGCACCTACCACCACGATTCTACCTATAAAGGTAGATCGGGTGGTAGGTGGATGTAAGGGACGTGAGGATAGCTCTAATAGCTCCGGCGGGCCTGCACATGCGCAGAATGCCAGCATGTCGGACGAGCAGCTACGAGGAACTGCGCGCCGCACACAACAGGGTAGGAGGAGTAACGTGGCTATTAAGGGAATAAAGTTTATTAAAAGTTAGCGGGGACGTGAGTATTAGCTCTAAAAAGAGCTCTCCTCACGTCCCTTACATCCACCTACCACCTGTTCTACCTTTATAGGTAGAATCGTGCTGGTAGGTTCCCTTTAAGGTTGGTTCCTTGACTTTGTCAGAATATATAATATTTTGTTTCCCTTATGATAGGTGATGTTCCAGCCCATATAGGAGGAATTACCCGCTTTGGTGATAATATAGAAGATGAGTGGTTTATAGTTTACTTGATCCAACAGATCACAAAGGACTTTCCAGCGCTAGCTGCCAGGTAACAGGGTTGCTACTAGATTTCTGTGCTGGTTAATAATTAACACTAAAAGGAATTTTAAAAAACGCTGTTTTCAAGTTCAATTTACTATCGAATTTTATTATTTTTTTTGTTTTCAATTAAAGTAAAAATACCTCCCATATCAAGATGCAACACAAGCTAATTAAAGTATTGTACATATCTGATTGGTTAGGGTGCAACTGTTGGAACCATCACCAATCACGGAGAACAGATCCCCTACAAAATGGAAAATGGGGTCCCCGGTTTCTTTAATGGTCGTAGCTGTGGTACGAGCATGCATTCTGTGACTCCGTTCAGTAGCATGGGGGTGTTGGAAATAGCTGAACACTGCACTTTCCTTTCTCAGCCTTCATCTTGGTGAGAATAGAATTCCTGTTCTTCGGATTGTTGGGGGTCCAATCTTGTGATCAATGGTGGTCCTAGCAGTTAGACCCTCACTGATCAGATAAGGGGACAAGTTTCAAACTTGGTCCAACCCTTTTAATTTGTAGATCACTTACACTTATAGATAAGGTGTCCACACCCAGTGCCTCTACACACATTCAAGTATTGTCTATGGGTTTCAAATCTTATATCACCTACAGGGTGGAAGACAACGATGGAGAGTTTCTGCTCATAGAGGCAGCTGATTTCTTGCCCAAATGGCTGAAGCCAGAGAATAGCTCGAACCGAGTAAGTATTTCTTCATGGGCATCCCTTTTATGATCTTGTTCACACACCAAGGTTCTGTAGATGCCCATAAACCCCCACATCTCCATTATCTGTAGCCCAAACCTTAGTAGGCGTATTCCCCTACTGATTGTCTGTGATTTTGTCTCACCAGGTCTTCTTTCACCATGGAAAACTGTGCATTTTACCATTTCAGCAAGATGAGTGCAGCCTTCAGGACCAGTCCTCCAATCTAAACATATCACAAGCCTTGATGTTACTTGCTGGTCGCCCAGACGCCTGTACAGCATCGGCGCCAATAGCTCAAGCCATCGAGCAGCGAATTAAAGAGTAATTATTTCATTGTTCTCTGCTAACCCATTTGTCTTGTTCTGCTTATATGTTTTCTATTCCATAAAGTTTTTTTTCCTAACTAAAAATGTGTTGTTGAACAACAACCCCTAATAATATGCTCTGTTAGGGGAGATCTGTTAATGAATGTTGAAAAAGCTTCGAAATAGTCACATAAGTCTACACTCATCTGATGCCATTTTAACATTTTGTCCTTTAGATACCCTGACAAAATTAAGGACTCTTTGCATCGAGCGCATTGTTTTGTACCTGCTGAAATTGCGGCTGTGTTAAAGGAACGTCCGCAGCTGGTATCTGCAGCAATCCAAGCATTTTACCTCCGAGACCCTATTGACTTAAAAGCCTGTCGCACTTTTCACCATTTCCGGCCGGAGAGGCGAGTATTCACTCCGGTAAGTACAGGTTTGTACAGTATCCAGCTCCATTTATTCATCTGATCACCTGTTATATCTCAGACACAGTTTTATACATCATTTCTGTCCTTCACAGGTGACTTTTACCAAGTGTTTATACGCCCAGCTCAGCCAGCAGAGGTTCCATCCTGACAAACGCAGTGGATACACCCTTCCTGCCATATCACATCCCAAGTACAAACCACATGAGCTGGGGATGAAGCTGGTAAACGGAGTCTCTAGGAAATCTACCTCTGTCTGCTCTAAAAGATGTAGATGTTTACACCAATAACTGTGCTCTAGTAATGTCTTTCTAGGGTGTCCATATACACTTGTATAGCTTTATTGGTGAATTAGCACCTGGCTGCTTGTACATGCATGTTAAACCCCGACAAATACAGATTTCCATAGAGATGAACGGGTCTACTCTTCTCTGGGTGCGATGGGGGTACATTGGACCCCTGTTCTCGTGGTCCATTAGGGTCCCATCACTGAGACCCCCACTAATCAGCAAGTTAGGCACTATCCTGTGGGCAAAACTTCTTAGGAAGAAAAAGTCTTAATATAAAGTGCCTTCATCTTATAGTCCGAAGGTCAGGAAGATCCAGCAGTGCCAGACCCTCCTGACTGTAGTTCTGGAGATCGGGTGAAGAGCTGATAAAGCATTTCACCCAATCTCTTAGAAAGCAGAGCCTCCCCACTGCTCTCCCTACCATCCTTACGTGAACATCACTGCAGGACCTAAGTAGAGGAACAGTTACATGCTTCCTGTATCAATGCAAGGTCCTTTCTGTCAGTGGATGAGGCCAGAGACTTGGGGCAGGTATGAGTAAGTGTTGTGTGTGTCAGAGAGTGAATAGATGTAGCAGTGCTCGGTGTATTTTTGTAAATGAATATATGTAGCAAGAGGGGAGAGAGTGAATGGATGTAGCAGAACTGTGTGTTGTGATTGTGTGTGACCACCAGGGAATTTTTAATTGTTGTGTAATATATAAACCTCCCAATTGATTTTTTTTTTTTTTTTAAACCTGCACTTAACTGCTGTTGAGTATGCTTGTCTTAGGGTCACAATTTTTTATTTTCACCATAAAAATTATATGTCATTAGAAATGACAGGTTAGATCTGTGATTTGAGTGAATGTGAATAAATCTCATAAATGGGGGCGCACAAAAAATCCTTTTTTTCTCAGAAATCAAAGGTGCGCCTTATAGTCCAGTGCGCATTATGTATGAACCGTACTTAAAGACAACAGCTGCCTTGAATTGTGCACAGGTCTGCCACCTGCTGGTCATTCATCCTTATAATCAGGTGCGCCTTAAAATCCGGTATGCCTTATATATGAACCTAGACGTTTTAGCATGCATTTATTGATGATGCGCCTTATAGGCCGAAAAATAGCAGTCACTGGACTGTATATAGCATTGGATTAGGACTAGCTGGCTGTCACGTGTGCACATTATCTTAGGTGTAGTCGTTCTCGGCTTTATAATCACTGGAGCCGCTCTATCAACCATAACTGAATTTAGACCTTTAAAGGTCATTTACCGCCAGGATCAAGGACTGTAAACCAATGACACTCACATGCTGCTATTTGCCCCCTGTGGCAGGATCTGCTCTTCTTGTAGCTTCTATAATTTAATTTTAAATTATGCAAATAAACCTGAGGGGCTCTGGGCTACATAAGTGTTATTGGAGTCTGCAGTCCCTTAGGCTAATTTGCATACTTTTATAGCCTTTTTTCCTTAAAAACAAGGGCACAGGAAGCTTAAAGAAGTGCAGATCCCGCCAGAAGGGACACACACCAGTATGTCTGTGTGCTTGGTTTACTATCCTTTATCCTGGTAGTAGATGTCGTTTAAAACTGGAGAAGAATTGACTTGCACAGCATATAATCTATGTAGTCTATTTCTATTGTTGATTGCTTTGTCTTTATGTTTAAAACACTTTACAATAGAAGAAACTAATTATTTATCCTATTGTAGTAGGAAGCATTTGTTGTTCAGTGGTTTCTAATATCAGACCTCTTTATCACCAATTGATTTTCCATTAGGCACATGGTTTTGAGATTCTTTGTTCCAAATGTGCTAAGTCTGACGGGTTGACCACAAGACATCCTACAGACAGCCCACTCTGGACAGGGTTCTTGAACAACCTGAAAAAGAATGATTTCTTTAAGGTATGATATGATTTTTATGGGTCTTTAACAAACTGGTAGAAGGCTGGTTTAGCTAGTTACAGCCATTAAGTTACCATATATACTCGAGTATAAGCCAAACAAAAAATGTGCTGAAAAAACTCAACTTTGCTTATATTCAGGTTGTATTTTTTTAAATTATTTAATGCTCAGCTTTCCGATGCCCTGCAGGATCTCTTGTTCATTGCTGCTGGCGGATGCTAGCCGCGCACACATTATGACGCCAGCCACGGGCTGACACCATAGTTTGTGCCCTGGCTACAACAGTTCCCTGCATGATGGTGGCGCAGGCACTATGATGTCACCAGGTAGTGTGGTAGTAGTGTGTGAGTGGCCAGCACACAAGGACCAGTGACCAGCCGCCATAAGCAATGAAGAAGACCATCTTCAGGGCGTGAAGGGGGGATTGGAACGGTGAGTATTGATGTATTTTTGTTGTACCAGGCATACTGCGAGCAGGGGTGCCTATGCTGGCTGTCTATATATTGTGGGGGGCATATGCTGGCTGTCTATATACTGTTGGGGGCATATGCTGTCTGTCTATATACTGTGGGGGGCAAATGCTGGCTGTCTATATACTGTGAAGGCATATGCTGGCTGGCTATATACTGGGGGAATGGGCTGGCTATACACTAGGGGGGGCATGGGCTGGCTGGCTATATACTTAGGGTTGGCATGGGCTGGCTGGCTATAGGTTTACCTCGTTTTTTGTGTTTAAAAAATACAAAAAAATAGCATCCTTGATTTCTACTCGAGAATATATGGTAGTCCCCTTGCTGAGGTAGAGGGGAAGCTCTCTTCCATGTAAGAATAACTCCAGGGGGAGGGGCTGCAGAAGTGTGTATGAGATGCAGAAAGAGAGAGAGTAAGTTTTGATAAATCACAGACTGGGGTGAAGGGACTCTTAGGGAGAAGGGATGACATTTTTCCTAACTTTTTTGTGTAGGAGACTTCTGCACTCGCACAATAGCAGACACTACTCTCCTATCTGCTATACAGAGCACTGTCACATGATCTCCTTCCAGAGTGAGCAGGGAAAAGCAACCCCTCCCCCCCTGTGAGACCATGGGGGGGGTGGATTTATCACTGCTTCTACACCTGTTTTCTGGCGTGGAAGCAGTGGAATAATTGCTAATTGTTGCGCAGAGCAGCAATTTCCAATTAAAATTGAGAATACAGCACCTCCATGCCATGTGGGCGTGAAGAGGGCATGGTCACCGCTGGGGCGTGGCCGTCATGTGCAAAACTATGCCAGTCTGACCGGAGCTCCTTGTGTGTCCTTTTATATATCCTTTGATAAATCGATGATTTCACTCCTTTCCCAACTATTTTCCAAATTCTTCAGTACACTTCCACACAAACGGTATTTGGATGGGAATAGATCGCTATTCAGACAGTTTTAAGCTGCGTTTTCTTGCATCCTGTAGCCAAATAGTGTACAGCTACTATAGAAGAGATTAAGCAGCAGATAGGGTAGTATGTTCAAATATATGGAGTTTATTTTATTAAAACATACTCACAAAATAGAATAAAATCATGCGCATATAAAATCCACCATGTGGACGCCAGACTCGCTAGTTCGCCCGACCCAGGGTTTCGCTACCACGGCTTCTTCCGGGCGTTGCTGGCTAGTAACCTCTCAATCTTTTTATACCTTACACATAGCACAATTACTGCCTTACATTCTATTATAATGGATGGTGGATTTTATATGCGCATGATTTTATTCTATTTTGTGAGTATGTTTTAATAAAATAAACTCCATATATTTGAACATACTACCCTATCTGCTGCTTAATCTCTTCTATAGTAGCTGTACACTATTTGGCTACAGGATTCAAGAAAACGCAGCTTAAAACTGTCTGAATAGCGATCTATTCCCATCCAAATACCGTTTGTGTGGAAGTGTACTGAAGAATTTGGAACATAGTTGGGAAAGGAGTGAAATCATTGATTTATCAAAGGATATATAAAAGGACACACAAGGAGCTCCGGTCAGACTGTTTTATTTTTACTAATTGCTAGATGTGGGATCCATCTGTGACTGTTTGGCAGCTCCTATAGGGGATAGTGTGCATCACAAAAACACTTTTTCTAAAACTATGCCAGATCTGGCAGATACATCAAGATCTGGCATCTGGCACCGGCTTATGATAAATCTCCCCCAGTATCTCTAAACAATTGTTTGGAATCACAAGAGGAATTGTCACAACCAGGAGACACAGCTACTGCACGGGCGGGCTAACCTGTAAAGGATACCAAAGAAACTGCTGCACACAGATAATCAAGATAATGGGGAAAGTAAGAGCTATTGATTTTTTTAGAAAAATTGCGGAGTTGCTCTTTAATTATGTTAATAAAGAAACGCCTCATTTAGAAGAGATTCTCCCCTGTTGTAATTGCTTAATTTGTCTAAAGACATTTTTTTATGCTTCCACTTTACTTTTAGGGTGAAATGGAGGGATCAGCACAATATTGTGAACTTATGAAGAAAGCAGAGATTTACTTCCAGCAGTCAGTAGACAAGCCAAATAGGTAACAAAACAAAATAATATACAGCAAACGTCTTTTGGAATGATGAGAAACCAAATTATCAACCATCCGAAAGATTACAGCTATTAACCCAGGAAACTGAGGCTACAATTTGCACAAGCTCATCGAAATTGGACAGCAGAAGATTGGAAAAACGTTGCCTGGTCTGATGAGTCTCAATTTCTGCTGCGACATTCGGATGGTAGGGTCAGAATTTGGCGTCAACAACATGAAAGCATGGATCCATCCTGCCTTGTATCAACGGTTCAGGCTGGTGGTGGTGGTATCATGGTGTGAGGAATATTTTCTTGGCACTCTTTGGGCCCCTTGGCACCAATTGAGCATCGTTGCAACGCCACAGCCTACCTGAGTATTGTTGCTGACCATGTCCATCCCTTTATGACCACAATGTACCCAACATCTGATGGCTACTTTCAGCAGGATAATGCGCCATGTCATAAAGCTGGAATCATCTCAGACTGGTTTCTTGAACATGACAATGAGTTCACTGTACTCAATTGGCCTCCACAGTCACCAGATCTCAATCCAATAGAGCATCTTTGGGATGTGGTGGAACGGGAGATTCGCATCATGGATGTGCAGCCGACAAATCTGCGGCAACTGTGTGATGCCATCATGTCAATATGGACCAAAATCTCTGAGGAATGCTTCCAGCACCTTACGTAGGAGTGATAGGTGTCCCTTCGCTGCAATATCTGTCTTCCAATGATCGCCCTATCGCTTTGGTATAATATGAAGATTAGTGGTTTATGTTTACTTGATCCAACAGATCACAAAGGACTTTCCAGCGCTAGCTGCCAGGTAACAGGGTTTGCTACTAGATTTCTGTGCTGTTAATAATTAACACTAAAAGGAATTTTAAAAAACTCTGTTTTCCAAGTTCAATTTACTAATCGAATTTTATTTTTTTTTTGTTTTCAATTAAAGTAAAAATACCTCCCATATCAAATGCAACACAAGCTTGAAAAGTTTTGTCATATCTGATGGTTAGGGTGCAACTGTTGGAACCATCTCGCTATCACGGAGAACAGATCCCCTACAAAATGGAAATGGGGTCCCCCGTTTCTTTAATGGTCGTAGCTGTGGTACGAGCATGCTCATTCTGTGACTCCGTTGTAGCATGGGGTGTTGGAAATAGCTGAACACTGCACTTTCCTTTCTCACTCTCCTTCATCTTGGTGGAATAGAATTCCTGTTCTTCTGATTGTTGGGGTCCACTCTTGTGATCAATGGTGTCCTAACAGTTAGACCCTCACTTATCAATAAGGGGACAAGTTTCAAACTTGGTCCCCCTTTTAATTTGTAGATACTTACCCTTATAGATAGGTTCCACAACCCAGTGCCTCCACACACATTCAGTATTGTCTATGGGTTTCAAATCTTTATATCACCTACAGGGTGGAAGACAACGATGGAGAGTTTCTGCTCATAGAGGCAGCTGATTTCTTGCCCCAAATGGCTGAAGCCAGAGAATGCCTCCAACCGAGTAAGTATTTCTTCGGATGCATCCCTTTTATGATCTTGTTCACAACACCAGGTTCTGTAGATGCCCATAACCCCCACATCTCCATTCTGTACCCAAACCTTATTAGGCGTATTCCTCCCCTACTGATTGTCTGTGATTTTGTCTCACCAGGTCTTCTTTCACACATCATTGGAAAACTGTGCATTTTAACCATTCAGCAAGATGAGTGCAGCCTTCAGGACCATCCTCCTCCAATTTAAACATATCACAAGCCTTGATGTTACTTACTTCTCTGGTCGCCCAGATCCTGTACAGCATTGGCGCCAATAGCTCAGCCATCAGCATCGAATTAAAGAGTATTATTTCATTGGTTCTCTGCTAACCCATTGTCTTGTTCTGCTTATTGTTTTCTATTCCATAAAGTTTTTTTTCCTAACTAAAAATGTGTTGTTGAACACAACCCCTAATAATATGCTCTGTTAGGGAGATCTGTTAATGATGTTGAAAAAGCTTCGAAATAGTCACATGTCTACACTCCATCTGATGCCTTTTAACAATTTTGTCCTTTAGATACCTGACAAAATTAAGGACTCTTTGCATCGAGCGCATTGTTTTGTACCTGCTGAATTGCGGCTGTGTTAAAGGAACGTCCGCAGCTGGTATCTGCAGCAATCCAAGCATTTTACCTCCGAGACCCTATTGACTTAAAAGCCTGTCGCACTTTCATTTCCACCATTTCCGCCGGAGAGGCGAGTATTCACTCCGGTAAGTACAGGTTTGTACAGTATCCACTCCATTTATTCATCTGATCACCTGTTATATCTCAGACCAGTTTTTATACATCATTCTTCTGTCCTTCACAGGTGACTTTTACCAAGTGTTTATACGCTCAGCTCAGCCAGCCAGAGTTCCATCCTGACAACGCAGTGGATACAACCCTTCCTGCGCATATCACATCCCAAGTACAAACCACACATGAGCTGGGGATGGAAGCTGGTAAACGGAGTCTCTAGGAAATCTAACCTCTGTGCTGCTCTAAAAGATGTAGATGTTTACAACCAATACCAATAACTGTTCTCTAGTAATGTCTTTCTTACAGGGTGTCCCATATACACTTGTATAGCTTTTATTGGTGGAATTAGCCCCTGGCTGCTTGTACATGCTGTTAAAAAACCCGACAAATACGAATTTCCATAGAGATGAACGGGTCTACTCTTCTCTGTGGTGCGTGGGGGTACATTGGACCCCTGTTCTCGTGGTCCATTATGGTCCCATCACTGAGACCACCCCCACTAATTCAGCAAGTTAGGCACTATCCTGTGGGCAAAACTTTTAGGAAGAAAAAGTCTTAATATAAAGTGCCTTCATCTTATAGTCCGAAGTCAGGAGATCCAGCAGTGCCAACCCTCCTGCTGTAGTTCTGGAGATCGGTGAAAGCTGAAACATTTCACCCATCTCTTAGAAAGCAGAGCCTCCCACTGCTCTCCCTACCATCCTTACTTAACATCGCTGCAGGACCTAAGTAGAGGAACGTTACATGCTTCCTGCATCACTGCAAGGTCCATTCTCTTTCAATGGATGAGCCAGAGACTTGGGGCAGGTATGAGTAGTGTTGTGTGTGTCAGAGAGTGAATAGATGTAGCAGTGCTCGGTGTATTTTTGTAAATGAATCTTGTAGCAGAGGGGAGAGAGTGAATGGAATGTAGCAGAACTGTGTTGTGATTGTGTGTGACACCAGGGATTTTATTGGTGTGTAATATATAAACCTCCCAATTGATTTTTTTTTTTTTTTTAAACCTCCTGCACTTAACTGCTGTTAGTATGCTTGTCTTAGGGTCACAATTTTTTTATTTTCACCATAAAAGTTATATGTCATTAGAAATGACAGGTTAGATCTGTGATTTGATGAATGTGAAAAATCTCATAAATGGGGGCGCACAAAAAATCCTTTTTTTCTCAGAAATCAAAGTGGCGCCTTATAAGTCCAGTGCGCATTATGTATGAACCGTACTTAAAGACAACAGCTGCCTTGAATTGTGCACAGGGTCTGCCACCTGCTGGTCTTCATCCTTATAATCAGGTGCGCCTTAAAAATCCGGTATGGCCTTATATATGAACCTAGACGTTTTAGCAGGCATTTAAAAAAAATTCACTGGACTGTATATAGCATTGGATTAGACTAGCTGGCTGTCACGTGTGCACATTATCTTAGGTGTAGTCTTCTCTCGCCTTTATAATCACTGGATCCGCGCTCTATCACCATAACTGAATTTAGACCTTTAAGGTCATTTACCCCGCCAGGATCAAGGACTGTAACCAATGACACTCACATGCTGCTTTTTGCCCCTGTGAGGATCTGCTCTTCTTTTGTAGCTTCTATAATTAATTTAAATTATGCAAATAAACCTGGGGGCTCTGGGCTACATAAGTGTTATTGGAGTCTGCATTCCCTTAGGCTAATTGCATACTTTTAGCCTTTTTTCCTTAAAACAAGGGCACAGAAGCTTAAAGAAGTGCAGATCCCCGCCAGAAGGACACACACCCATATGTCTGTGTGCTTGGTTTACTATCCTTTATCCTGGTAGTAGATGTCGTTTAAAACTGGAGAAGAATTGACTTGCACACAATATAATCTATGTAGTCTATTTCTATTGTTGATTGCTTTGTCTTTCCGTTTAAACACTTTGCAATAGAAGACTAATTATTTATCCTGTTGTAGTAGGAAGCATTTGTTGTTCGTGGTTTCTCTAATATCAGACCTCTTATCACACCAATTGATTTTTCCATTAGGCACATGTTTTGAGATTCTTTGTTCCAAATGTGCTAAGTCTGACGGGTTGACCACATAGACATCCTACAGACAGCCCACTCTGGACAGGGTTCTTGAAACAACCTGAAAAAGAATGATTCTTTAATGTATGATATGATTTTTATGGGTCTTTAACAAACTGGTAGAAGGCTGGTTTAGGCTAGTTACAGCACTTAAGTTACCATATATACTCGAGATAAGCCAAACAAAAAATGTGCTGAAAAAACTCAACTTTGCTTATATTCAGGTTGTAATTTTTTTAAATTATTTAATGACCTCTTTCGATGCCCTGCAGGATCTTCTGTTCATTGCTCTGCTGGCGGATGCTAGCCGCGCACCAATTATGACGCCACCACGGGCTGACACCATGTTGTGCCCTGGCTACAACAGTTCCCTGCATGATGGTGGCGCAGGCCCTATGATGTCACCGGTAGTGTGGTAGTGTGTGAGTGGCCAGCACACAAGGACCAGTGACCACCGCCTAAGCATGAAGAAGACCATCTTCAGGGCGTGAAGGGGGGATGGAACGGTGAGTATTGATGTATTTTTGTTGTACCAGGCATACTGCGAGCAGGGGTGCCTATGCTGGCTGTCTATATATTGTGGGGGGCATATGCTGGCTTCTATATACTGTTGGGGGCATATGCTGTCTGTGCTGATATACTGTGGGGTGGGGGGCAAATGCTGGCTGTCTATATACTGTGAAGGCCATATCTGTGGCTGGCTATATACTGTGGGAAGGGGCTGGCTATACACTAGGGGGGGCATGGCTGGCTGGCTATACAACCAGGGGGGGCATGGGCTTGCTGGCTATATACTAGGGGGGGCATGGGCTGGCTGGCTATATACTAGGGGGGGGCATGGGCTGGCTGGCTATATACTAGGGGGGGGCATGGGCTGGCTATAATACTATGAGGGGGCATGGGCTGGCTGGCTATATCTAGGGGGGGCATGGGCATGGCTGGCTATATCTAGGTGGGCTATGGGGGCCTGGCTATATACTAGAGGGGGGCTGGCTGGTTGGCTATGATACTAGAGGGGGGAGCCAGCATTGGGCTGGTTGGCTATATACTGGGGGGGGGCATGGGCTGGCTGGCTATATACTGGGGGGCATGGGCTGGCTGGCTATATACTGCTGTGGGCATGGGCTGGCCTGGCTATATACTGGGGGGGCATGGGGGCTGGCTGGCTGATATACTTAGGGTTGGCATGGCTGGCTGGCTATAGGTTTACCCTCGTTTTTTTGTTTAAAAATACAAAAAAATATCACCATCCTTGACTTCCTGCTCGAGAATATATGGTAGTCCCCTTGCTGAGTGTAAGGGGGAAGCTCTCTTCCATGTAAAATAACTCCAGGGGAGGGTGCTGCAGAGAGTGTATGAGATGCAGAAAGAGGAGAGTAAATTTTGATAAATCACAGACTGGGTGAAGGGACTCTTAGGGAGAAGGATGACATTTTTCCTAACTTTTTTGTGTAGGAGACTTCTTCACTCGCACAATAGCGACACTACTCACTCTCTCTTCGCTATACAGAGCACTGTCACAACTGATCTCCTTCCAGAGTGAGCAGGGAAAAGCACCAACCCCTCCCCCCCCCGTGATAAACCATGGGGGGGGTGGAATTTATATCACTCATGCTTTTAACACCTGTTTTCTCTGTTTCTGCGTGGATCAGTGGAATAATGCTAATTATTGCGCAGTGCAGCAATTTCCAATTAAAATTAGAATACAGCACCTCCATGCCATGTGGGTGGGCTGAAGAGGCAATGGTCAACCGGCTGGAGGGGCGTGGCCGTCATGTGCAAATATGCCAGGTTGGATCTGGCAGATACATCAAGAGGCCTAAGCTGCGCCGGGCACCGGCTTATAGATAAATCCTCCCCCATTATCTCTAAACAAATTGTTTGGAATCACAAGAGGAATTGTCACACCAGGGACAACAGCTACTGCACGGGCTGGCTACCTGTAAAGGATGCCAAAGAAACTGCTGCATGCACACAATAATCAACATAATAGGGAAAGTAAGAGCTATTATTTTTTTAGAAAAATTGTCGGAGTTTGCTCTTTAATTATGTTAATAAAAAAATGCCTCATTTAGAAGAATTTTGCCCTTTTGTAATTGCTTAATTTTTGTCTAAAGACATTTTTTATGCTTCCACTTTACTTTAGGGTGAATGGAGGGATCAGCACAATATTGTGAACTTAATGAGAAAGCAAGATTTACTTCCATGCGTCAGTAGACAAGCCAAATAGGTAACAAAACAAATATATACAGCAAACGTCTTTTGGAATGATGAGAAACCAAATTATCAACCATCCGAAAGATTACAGCTATTAACCTTGCCCCTGTAACTCTACAACATCTGCTGAAGACCTTGAGGAAGTCCTTTGCACACCTAACGATCACCGCTTGCTCACACTCGCCTATTTAGATTGTCATACACTTTGCGTTGCGGTCGGACAGCAGCTATTATTTCTGACCCCCTTTAATACATTCACTCACCGGCCACTTTATTAGGTACACCTGTCCAACTGCTCGTTGACCACTTAATTTCTAATAGTCTAGGGCCAATCACATGGTGCGTCAACTCAGTGCATTTAGGCTGTATACATGGTCCAGACATCTCCTGCAGTTCAAACCGAGCATCATAATGGGGAGAAAGGATGATTTGAGTGCCTTTGAACGTGGCCATGATTGTTGGTGCCGAGGGCTGGTCTGGTATTTTCAGAAACTGCCGATCTGCTGGATTTTCACGCACAACCATCTCTAGGGTTGACACCAGAGAATGGTCCGAAAAAGAAAAAACATCTATGAGCGGCAGTCTCTGTGGTCGGAAATGCCTTTGATGCCAGAGTCAGAGGAGAATGGGCAGACTGGTCGAGCTGATGAAAGGCAACAGTGACTCAAATCGCCACCCTTCAACCAAGGTAGGACAGAGCATCTCTGAACGCACAGTACGTCGAACTTTGAGGCAGATGGGCTACAGCATCAGAAGACCACACCGAGTGCCACTCCTTCAGCTAAGAACAGAAACTGAGGCTACATTTGCACAAGCCTCATCGAATTGGACAGCAGAAGATTGAAAAACGTTGCCTGGTCTGATGAGTCTCGATTTCTGCTGCGACATTCGTATGTAGGGTCAGAATTTTGGCGTCAACAACATGAAACATGATCCATCATCCTGCCTTGTATCAACGGTTCAGGCTGGTGGTGGTGGTGTCATGGGTGTGGGAATATTTTTCTTGGCACTCTTTGGGCCCCCTTGGTACCAATTGAGCATCGTTGCAACGCCACAGCCTACTGAGTATTGTTTGCTGACCATGTCCATTCCCTTTATGACCACAATGTACCCACATCTGATGCTACTTTCAGCAGGATTAATGCGCCATGTCATAAGCTGAATCATCTCAGACTGGTTTCTTTACTATACATGATTTCACTGTACCAAATGGCCTCCACAGTCACCAGTCTCAGTCCAATAGAGCATCTTTGGGATGTGATGTAACGGGAGATTCGCATCGATGGATGTGCAGCCGACAAATCTGCGTGCAACTGTGTGAGTCATCATTCATATGGGACAAATCTCTGAGGAGCTTCCAGCCCTTGTTGAATCTATGCCACGAAGAATAGGTCAGTTCTGAGGCAAAGGGATCCAACCCGTTACTAGCATGGTGTACCTAATAAAGTGGCCGGTGAGTGTACATGTCTATAAGCGGCTTTAATACAATTCAAGCAGTATTTTGTCTCACCTTAGAGCTACTCTAAAAACACAAGCCCATTCACATTAGCAGGTCCGGCCAGAAAGTCCCAATGGAGGCATTAAAGGTGACCTGACCACTTTCTGCCAGGGTCTTCCTCATAACTGGACATCCTCACCTGCATAAAGAGATTGCCAAAAGAAAACACAACTAAGTCTCAACACTTTGTGATAATGTATATGGAAAGTGAGAATGAATGCTGTTATCTTCCCAGTTCAACAGACCAGAGTCCTGGCAAAGAAGTTTTACGGTTACTAAGCACCATGACTGTTGACATGGAAGAGCTGAAGAAAGAAGAGGCCGATCTTCCTCCAGATGAAGGTAAATCATTGTCCTCGTTATTCCTTTCCTAATAACTTTACATTGCCCTGTGTAAATATTCAAACATCTTGGTTTTTTGGCAAAACGCACCCACCGTAGCCTGTATCTGTGGGTGTAAATGCAGCTCAAAGGGGTTGGCCACTTTTCAATAAATCTGTAACATTAGACTTGTCTCTCTCTGCATGTGTATGTATCTGTGTCTTTGCCTCCTTTGAGAGCTTCAGCCTTTCCATCTTCTCACCATGCTGCCCTCTTCATGTATATACATATATAAAAAATTTTGCTAAAGTAAGCAGCTCCTAGTGCTTGAACAAAACCGGAGGTTTTTTTTTTCCTGCTTACCAGTACACGTCATGGAATAATAAATAGCATCACGGAAAAGTAAAATTTGTTAAGCAGAAAATAAGCCCTCACAAAGCTCTGTACACAGAAAAATGAAAAAGTTAAGGATTTTTGAAGGTGGAGAGCAAGAAATAAGCAAAAAATAACCTGTGTCTTTAAGGGCTTAATGACCTTGTGTTTATATTCTTTTTTTCCAGTGTACTGATTTTTATATTTTTTTTGTCTAAAGATGACAGCTGGTTGGACTTGACACCAGATAAATTAGAGCAGATTTTGCAGAAAGCTCGCGGCTCAAAGGACACTGCAGCCGAGAGCGAGGAGCAATACAACTTGTCTGACGTGACTGACAGCATGAAGGCTTTTATAACCAAAGTGTCTTCTCATGAAGGAGCAGAGCTGCCTTGGTATGTAAATGTATTACTGTTTCACATTAATCGGGTGTATTTTTTATATGACATACATGCTTTGCCTTAAAGTTAAAAAGAAAAAAAAAAAAAAAAACTTGATGTACCATTGACAGATGGACAGACTGACTGATAGAATAGCAATATGCCATCACTGTTTGTGCTGAGCCAATCCCTTTGAAGCAGAACTAACTTCTCATAATAAGCTTTCATGTGTGTACATAATAAACATGATATCTTACATAGTTATGTATCTAGTACGGGTGAAAATAGACCTATGTTCATCAAGTCCTACCAAGGAAGGAAAGGGAAGTTATTGAGTAAGGGAACACAATTCTATATTATAAATCCATCAATGTTGTTTTCATATTTAAAGGCATCTTCTTGGTGCCCTTCTATGCTGGTGCCCTTCTCCGCTGTCCCTGCTGTTTTTCTGCTCAGATTTTAATCTCGTATTTTTATATATACTTTTGTTTTCTATAACACATGCAGGAATCCTGCAGAAGCACCGATCACATTTGATGTAGATTCTTTCACAAGCGCTTTGGAAAAAATCCTTGGTAAGTTTCCTGTTGTTGGGTTATTGTTGTGTTGTTTATGTGTTACCAAATAGCAGTCTGTCTGGTTGGTCGGACATGACCGTGTTTGGTCTGTAAAAAATACGGACCATTCGCTGACTGGGTTTCAGGGATCAAGCGCTGTTCTAGGGACGGGACTCCCTGCATCATAGTGATATATGATGCAAGGAGTCCCTTCTTTCCCACAAAAAAGAAGCACAAACATTGGAATTATATTAGTTTGGCTCGTGTGTTCTGGGTTGAAGTAGAGACTCCTTGTATCATATTTCACTATGATGCAGGGAGTGCCGTCCCTGGCAATGCTCTCATTCTGTGAAGTCCAGTCAAGGCATTCAACAAATATTTGAGCAATTCTAGTGTACGTTGTTACATCAAAAGCAGCAGTGAAATTATCTATTCATATTTCATTTTATACTGGTTGACGAGTTCTTTTTTCATCCCATAGGTCCCAACCCAGAAGAACTTGATTCTGATGATCTGGACTCAGAAGAAGACTTTGAGTTACTGATCAGTGATGAAGATTCAGAAGATGATCAGGTCAGCGCATTGAATGAAGATGTCCTACCAAGTCTTCACTCATACATGAATGTTATGGACAGGGAACTGGCACACACAAACATTGGAAAAAGTTTCACCAAAAAGAAAAACGTGGTAAGAAGTGGTATGTCTTATTGTTTTTATGACAGTCCTGTAAAGATGTTAGCATTACAGATGTCTTTTCTTCACCAGCAGAGTAATGTCCATCCAAAGACCACCAAAGCTGGTGAAAGTAACTCGGACGACGAGGTCAAAGGCGAAGAGTCAGACTTGGCTCCCGTGGATGTGGACTTGAATTTGGTTACAAATATACTTGAATCTTTCAGTTCTCAATCTGGACTGGCCGGACCGGCTTCCAATCTGTTACAAAGTTTAGGGGTCCATCTTCCTGATAATACAGACCAAGAGGCAGCTGATAATTTACAGCACTGACATAAGCCTAAGGACTCCGCTCTCTGAGTACGTATCTACCAAGTACATCACAACTAAAATAAGATGCATGGACTATCCCAAAAATATGTAAACTAAATCCCCAAACGCCACCTTCTTCTGTGCACTGGAACGCAGCATATCCACAAAGATCATAACTTCCTGAAGAGTACAGTTAGATTTTCTCAATAGCTACAGAATGTAACAAGTGAAACCAAGGAGGAACCAAAACCCCCCAAACTAAGGCAATGCTGGATTCACAGCACAGTGGTGTATTCTCTATAGACAATCAAGTCTTATCAATTAATTTGCATTGATATGGCAATTAACTTGTCTTTTTACCTTTTAAAGGGAAAACATGAACTCAAAAGAAAAGAAAGTGCAAAAAAATCTAGACATAAATAGTATAGAAGTAAACGCACGAGTTTAAAAAGCACATCTGCTAAATGCAATATACATACACAGGACACCACAAATATATAATTATCATAAGACATGCAGAATGTGAAAGCCACGATAATCAAGAGCATGGAAAAGGTATACAATGTCCAGTAACACCAATATCCGGCAATGTGTGTTCTGCCATTACAATTCTTTTTCATGTACTTGATTATTGTTGTTTTTATATTGTTAAAGTGTTAGGATATGTTAATGTTTATGGTGTTCTGTGTATCTATATTGTATTTTTCTATATTGTGGTTTCTAAAACTTGCTTGCAGGGAGCTTAAGAAGGATCTGTTTCCACTCCTTGATGCGTTTTTTTTAAAGGAAAAGTAAGTCAATTTATTTCTAAATTTTTAGGAGAAATAGCACAGAAACACATGACTGTGGTTAGTCCGTGAGATGCTGCAGATATATTGTGGTTTCTAAAACTTGCTTGCAGGGAGCTTAAGAAGGATCGATTTCCACTCCTTGATGCGTTTTTTTTAAAGGAAAAGTAAGTCAATTTATTTCTAAATTTTTAGGAGATATAGCACAGAAACACATGACTGTGGTTAGTCCGTGAGATGCTGCAGAATGCACACTGCAACAAACGTGTGGGATCTCAAAACATTTCTACATCGTCGGTAGCAGCAGGTGTAGCCTAATAAACCAAAAAAAAATAGTAGGTTCTAAAGCCCGTTTTAGACTCGACCTAACGTCATTAAATTAGCGTCAAAACATGCCATTGAGCAATACAAGGGGTCATTATACAATTCCTAATACATGACAAAGTCCGAAGCTCGTATTTTTGTCCACCTTAGAGCTACTCTAAAAACCAAGCCCATTCACATTAGCAGGTCCGGCCAGAAAGTCCCAATGGCTAGTAAAGGTGACCTGACCACTTTCTGCCAGGTCTTCCTCATAACTGGACTAGACCTCACCTGCATAAAGAGATTGCCAAAAGAAAACACAACTAAGTCTCAACACTTTGTGATAATGAATGAAAGTGGAGAATGAATGCTGTTATCAATCTTCCCCCGTTCAACAGACCAGAGTCCTGGCAAAGAAGTTTTACAGTTACTAGCACCATGACTGTTGACAGGGAAGAGCTGAAGAAAGAAGAGGCCGATCTCCTCCAGATGAAGGTAAATCCTTGTCCTCAGTTTATTCCTTTCCTAATCACTTTACATTGCCGTGTCAAATTCGCAAAAACATCTTGGTTTTTTGGCAAACGCAACCCCATCGTAGCCTGTATCTGTGGGTGTAAATGCAGCTCAAAGGGGTTGGCCACTTTTCAATAAATCTGTAACATTAGACTTTTCCTCTCTCTGCATGTGTATGTATCTGTGTCTTTGCCTCCTTTGAGAGCTTCAGCCTTTCCATCTTCTCACCATGCTGCCCTCTTCATGTATACCGTATATTCCGGCGTATAAGACGACCTGGTGTATAAGACGACCCCCCTACTTTCCTGTTTAAAATATAAGTTTAAGATATATTCGCCGTATAAACTACCCCTTGTTCCACCGCATACAAAACACCCGGTAAAAATTTAAAAAAAAAACAGATTTCAAATGTCGGTGTAAGCTGTAACACCCGAGCACCAGCTCAGGTGAGCGGTTGCCGGTGCTTAGTTTCGTTAGTGTTAAAACTGCGGTATCGCGGTTTTAACACTTTTTAAACTTTATGCAGAAGCCGCTTTATAGCAGAAGCAGTTTATGCTATAAAAGTTTAAAAAGTCTTAAAACCGCGATACCGCGGTTTTTAACACTAACGAAACTAAGCACCGGCACAGCTCACCCTGACTGGTGCTCGTGTTTACAGCTTAAACCTACCTTTGAAATGGTAGGTTTCCTTTAAGGGTTAATGACCTTGTGTTTATATTCTTTTTTCCAGTGTACTGATTTTTATATTTTTTTTTTGTCTAGAGACAGCTGGTTGGACTTGACACCAGATAAATTAGAGTCAGATTTTGCAGAAGCTGGCGGCTCAAGGACACTGCAGCTGAGAGCGAGGAGTCAAATCAACTTGTCTGACGTGACTGACACATGAAGGCTTTTATAACCAAAGTGTCTCTCATGAGGGACAGCGGCCTTGGTATGTAAATGTAATACTGTTTTCACATAATCGGGTGTATTTTTTTATATGACATACATGCTTTGCCTTAAAGTTACTTGATTACCATTGACAGATGACAGACGACTGATAGAATAGCAATATGCCATCACTGTTGTGCTGATCCAATCCCTTTGACTCAGAACGTAACTTCTCCATAATAAGCTTCAGTGTTGTACATAAGAACATGATATCTTACATAGTTATGTATCTATACGGTGAAAAAAGGACCTATGTTCATCAATTCTACCAAGGAAAGAAGGGAAGTTATTGAGTAAGGGAACACAATTCTATATTATAAATCCATCAATGTTGTTTTCATATTTAAAGGGCTCTCTTCTTGGTGCCCTCTCTAATGCTGGTGTGCCCTTCCCGCTGTCCCTGCTGTTCTCTCTGCTCAGATTTTTAAATCTCGTATTTTTATATTACTTTTGTTTTCTATACACATGCAGGAATCCTGCAGAAGCACCGATCACATTGATGTGATCTTTCACAAAGCGCTTTGGAAAAAATCCTTGTAAGTTCCGTTGTTGGGGTTATTGTTTGTGTTGTTTATGTGTTACCAAATAGCAGTCTGTCTGGTTGGTCGGACATGACCGCTTTGGTCTGAAAAATACGGACCATCGCTGACTGTGGTTTCACGGAGATCAAGGCTGTTCTAGGAACGGGACTCCCTGCATCATAGTGATATGATGCAAGGAGTCCCTTCTTTCCTTCCCACAAAAAAGAAGCACAAACATTGGAATTATATTAGTTTGGGCTTGTGTGTTCTGGGTTGAAGTAGAGACTCCCTTGTATCATATTTCACTATGATGCAGGGAGTGCCCGTCCCTGGCAATGCTCTCATTCTGTGAAGTCCAGTCAGGCATCTCAACAAATATTTGAGCAATTCTGTGTGTTCGTTGTTAATCAAAAAAAGCGGCATAATTATTCTTTCATATTTCATTTCATTTTATACTGGTTGACGAGTTCTTTTTTTTTCATATCCATAGGTGTCCCACCCAGAAGAAACTTGATTCATGACCTGGATCAGAAGAAGACTTTGGCTACTGATCAGTGATGAAGATTCGAAGATGATAGGTCAGCGATGAATGAATATGTCCTACCAAGTCTTCACTCATACATGAATGTTATGGACAGGGAACTGGCACACACAAACATTGGAAAAAGTTTCACCAAATCAAAAAAGAAAAACGTGTGTAAGAAGTGGTATGTCTTATTGTTTTTATGACAGTCCTGTAAAGATGTTAGCATTTACAGATGTCTTTTGGCTACACTTCTCACCAGAATTAATGTCCATCCAAGACCACCAAAGCTGGTGAAAGTAACTCGGACGACGAGTTCAAAGGCGAAGAGTCAACTTGGCACCCGTGGATGTGGACTTGAATTTGGTTACAAATATACTTGAATCTTTCAGTTCTCAATCTGGACTGGCCGGACCGGCTCCAATCTGTACAAATTTTAGGGTGGGTCCCATCTTCCCTGATAACACAGACCAGGAGGCAAGCGATAATTTACAAGCACTGACATAACCCTAAGACTCAGCTCTCTAAGTCACGTTCTACCAAGTACAAGTCACAACTAAAATAAGATGCATGGACTATCACCAGAAATATTTAAACAAATCCCCAAACGCCACCGTCTCGTCTTCGTGCACTGGAATGCAGCATATCCACAAAGATCATACCTTCCTGAAAGAGTACAGTTAGATTTTCTCAATAGCTACAGAGTGTAACAGATGAAACCAAGGAGGAACCCAAACCCCGGCCACCACAACTGAAGGCAATACTTCGATTCACACAAGTTGGTGTATTCTCTAGAGACAATCAAGTCTTATCAATTAATTTTGCATTGATATGGCATTAACTTGTGTTTTATTTACCTTTAAAAGGGAAAACATGAACTCAAAAGAAAGAAAGTGCAAAAAATCTAGACATAAATAGTATAAAGTAAACGCACGAGTTTAAAAAGCACATCTGGCTAAATGCAATATACCTAACCGGACAACCAAGCAAAAATTATAATTATCATAAGACTGCAGATGTGAAAGCCACTATAATCAAGAGCATGGAAAAGGTATACAATGTCCAGTAACACCAATATCCGGCAGATGTTTTCGCTGCCATTACAATTCTTTTCATGTACTTGATTATTGTGTTCTTTTTATATGTTAAAGTGGTTAGGAATATGGTAATGTTTATGGTGTTCTGTGTATCTATATGTATTTTTCTATGTGGTTTCTAAACTTAAACTTGCTTGCAGGGAGCTTAAGAAGGATCGGATTCCACTCCTGATATGCGTTTTTTTTTTTAAGGAAAGTAGAAGTCAATTTATTTTCGTTCTACATTTTTAGAGATATGCACACTGCAACAAACGTGTGGGATCTCAAAACATTTCTACATCGTCGGTAGCAGCAGGTGTAGCCTAATAAACCAAAAAAAAATAGTAGGTTCTAAAGCCCGTTTTAGACTCGACCTAACGTCATTAAATTAGCGTCAAAACATGCCATTGAGCAATACAAGGGGTCATTATACAATTCCTAATACATGACAAAGTCCGAAGCTCGTATTTTTGTCCACCTTAGAGCTACTCTAAAAACGCAAGCCCTTCACATGAGCAGGTCGGGCCAGAAAGTCCCAATGGCCATGTAAAAAGGCGACCTACCACGTTTCTGCAGGTCTTCCTCATAACTGGGCACTGCCGCACCTGCATAACAGAGATTGCCAAAAGGAAAACACACTAAGTCTCAACACTTTGTGATAATGTAATGTAAAGTGGAGAACTGAATGCTGTTATCAATCTTCCCCGTTCAACAGCCAGAGTCCTGGCAAAGAAGTTTTACAGTTACTAAGCACCATGACTGTTGACATGGAAGAGCTGAGAAAGAAGTAGGCCGGCAGTCTTACCTCCAGATGAAGGGAAATCTTGTACCTCGTTATGTCCTTGGTCCTAATCCTTTACATTGCCCCAACTTCGTCAACTCAAACATCTTGGTTTTTGTGGCAAGACGCACCGCCATCGTAGCCTGTATCTGTGGTGTAATCAGTCAAAAAGGGGTTGGCCACTTTTCAATAAATCTGTAACAGTAGGACTTTTCCTCTCTCTGCTTGTATGTATCTGTGTCTTGCGCTCCTTTGAAGCTTCACTCATTTCCATCTCGCTCACCAATGCTGCCCTCGGAGGGGTTCATGTATACCGTATATTCCGGCGTATAAGACGACCTGGTGTTAAGACGACCCCGGCCTGACTTTCCCTGTTTAAAAAATATGAGTTTAATGGATATACTTCGCCGTAAAGACTACCCCTTGTTTCCAACTCATGACAAAACAGAGGGGCGCGGTAAAAATTTAAAACACAAAAACAGATTGTCAAATGGTCGGTGTAAGCTGTAAACCGAGCACCAGCTCAGGGTGAGCGTTCCGGTGCTTAGTTTCGTTAGTGTTAAAACTGCGGTATCGCGGTTTTAACACTTTTTTAAACTTTATGAGAAGCCGCTTTTAGCAGAGCAGTTTATGCTATAAAAGTTAAAAAGTCTTAAACCGCGATACCGCGGTGTTTTAACACTAACGATAACTAAGCACCGTCCAGCTCACCCTGATCTGGTGCTCGTGGTTTACAGCTTAACCTACCTGAAATGGAGGTTCCTTTAAGGGTTAAGACCTGTGTTTATATTCTTTTTTCCAGTGTACTTGATTTTTATATTTTTTTTGTCTAGATGACAGCTGGTTGGACTTGACACAATAAATTAGAGCAGATTTTGCAGAAAGCTGGCGGCTCAAGGACACTGCAGCGAGAGCGAGGAGCAAATCAACTTGTCTGACGTGACTGACAGCATGAAGCTTTTATAACCAAGTGTCTTCTCATGAAGAGGAGCGGCCTTGGTATGTAATGTATTACTGTTTCACATTAATCGGGTGTATTTTTTATATGACATACATGCTTGTGCCTTAAGTTACTTGATATACCATTGACAGATGGACAGCACGACTGATAGAATAGCAATATGCCATCACGGTTGTGCTGACCAATCCTTTGACGGAACTAACTTCTCATAATAAGCTTTCATGTGTGTACATAAAACATGATATCTTACATAGTTATGTATCTAGTACGGTGAAAATAGACCTATGTTCATCAATGTCCTACCAAGGAAGAAAGGGAGTTATTGAGTAAGGGAACACAATTCATATTATAAATCCATCATGTTGTTTTCATATTAAAGGCTCTTCTTTGGTGCCCTCCTATGCTGGTGGCCCTTCTCCGCTGTCCCTGCTGTTTTCCTGCTCAGATTTTAATCTCGTATTTTTATATTACTTTTGTTTTCTATACACATGCAGGAATCCTGCAGAAGCACCATCACATTTGATGTGATCTTTCACAAGCGCTTTGGAAAAAATCCTTGGTAAGTTTCCTGTTGTTGGGTTATTGTTGTGTTGTTTATGTGTTACCAAATAGCAGTCTGTCTGGTTGGTCGGACATGACCGTTTGGTCTAAAAAATACGGACCATCGCTGACTGGTTTCAGGAGATCAAGCGCTGTTCTAGGAACGGGACTCCCTGCATCATAGTGATATGATGCAAGGAGTCCCTTCTTTCCCCACAAAAAAGAAGCACAAACATTGGAATTATATTAGTTTGGGCTTGTGTTCTGGGTTTGAAGTAGAGACTCCTTGTATCATATTTCACTATGATGCAGGGAGTGCCGTCCCTGGCAATGCCCTCATTCTGTGAAGTCCAGTCAGGCATCTCAACAAATATTTGAGCAATTCTGTGTTACGTTGTTACAACAAAAAAGCGCAGTTAATTAATTTATTCTCACTATTTTTTATTTTATACTGGTTGACGAGTTCTTTTTTTATTCATATCCATAGGTGTCCCAACCCAGAAGAACTTGATTCATGACTGGATCAGAAGAAGACTTTGAGCTCTGATCAGTGATGAGATTCGAAGAGTGATAGGTCAGCGATGAATGAAATGTCCTACCAAGTCTTCACTCATACATGAATGTTATGGACAGGGAACTGGCACACACAACATTGGAAAAAGTTTCACCAAAAAAGAAAAACGTGTTAAGAAGTGGTATGTCTTATTGTTTTTATGACGTCCTGTAAAGATGTTAGCATTACAGATGTCTTTGGCTTCTTACCACCAGCAGATAATGTCCTCCAAGACCACCAAAGCTGGTGAAAGTAACTCGGACGACGGTCAAAGGCGAAGAGTCAGACTTGGCACCCGTGGATGTGGACTTGAATTTGGTTACAAATATACTTGAATCTTTCAGTTCTCAATCTGGACTGGCCGGACCGGCTTCCAATCTGTTACAAATTTAGGGGTCCATCTTCCTGATAAACACAGACCAAGAGGCAGCGTATAATTTACAGCACTGACATAAGCCTAAGACTCGCTCTCTAAGTGTATCTACCAGTACATCACAACTAAAATAAGATGCATGGACTATCACCAAAATATATAAACTAAATCCCCAACACGCCACCTCTCTTCTGTGCACTGGAATGCAGCATATCCACAAAGATCATACCTTCCTGAAAGAGTACAGTTAGATTTTCTCAATACTACAGATGTAACAGATGACCAGGAGGACCCAAAACCCCGCCCCAAACTGAAGGCAATGCTTGATTCACACACAAGTTTGTGTATTCTCTAGAGACAATCAAGTCTTAAATCATTAATTTTGCATTGATATGGCAATTAACTTGTGTTTTTTTCCTTTAAAGGGAAACATGAACTCAAAAGAAAGAAAGTGCAAAAAAATCTAGACATAAATAGTATAAGTAAACGCACGAGTTTAAAAAAGCACATCTGCTAAATGCAATATACCTAACGTGTACACCAAAGCAAACCCATTATAATTGATCATAAACATGCAGATGTGAAAGCCAACTATAATCAAGCGGAAAGGTATACAATGTCCAGTAACACCATATCCGGCAGATTGTTTTCGCTGCCATTACAATTCTTTTCATGTACTTGATTATTGTTGTTTTTTTATATGTTAAGTGGTTAGGATATGTAATGTTTATGGTGTTCTGTTTATCTATATGTATTTTTCTTATGTGGTTTCTAAACTAAACTTGCTTGCAGGGAGCTTAAGAGAGATCGAGTTCCACTCCTGATATGCGTTTTTTTTTTTAAGAGAAAGAGAAAGTCAATTTATTTTCGTTCTACATTTTTAGAGATATAGCACAGAAACACATGACTGTGGTTAGTCCGTGAGATGCTGCAGATTTCACTGACCAAATTCACTGTGGAGGATGGAACTTGTATATATGATACAAGGAGTCCCTTCTGTAGCACCCAAGCAGGATTAGCAGGGACTCCTTGCATCATAGAGTCCCGGGCTCGTAGTCCCATCTTCAGCATTGTGGTCAGTCCGGTAAACTGGACGCTGAATGGTCCACCATTTGACCAATTTCTGTCATGGTCTGTAAATATATATTTTTCTACTCGTGTGATTGTTCTTTTCAAAATAAAATAAAATTGTAATTAAAAACAATTGATGCTAATTCTCATCTAGTATTATTTGAGTCAAAGTCCCTGTTCCTGCAGTTCTACTTGTATGGCCTGTAGGAAATCCTACTACGTAACGTATAGGTAGTAGATTTCCTTCAGTTCAGCATTAACATGAACTTATGGATCCTGTATCATTGGATGTTTATAGAAATGTATATAACATAATAGTAAATATGTGAATATTGCTTTTCACATTCTTCCACTAACTAACCATAGCTGCCCCACAAGACTTTAATACCTAAGGTATACCTAAGGTATTCCATGAGATGCTTATATATAATGTATGGCACCAATATATTCCACAAATCTACACTTTCCACTTTGTCCCCCATGACGGCCCACCTGGAGGATGCCCCTTGACCTCTGTAGGGACAGGAAGAAGAGAGGTTAAATTCACCTCCCCGCATCCTCCCGCCAGTGTTCTTCCTGTCCCTACCGAGGCAGGTCATAGAGAGGTACCCTCTCTCCTCCAGGGGGGGT
Organism: Engystomops pustulosus; assembly: GCA_019512145.1. Taxonomy (NCBI): domain Eukaryota; kingdom Metazoa; phylum Chordata; class Amphibia; order Anura; family Leptodactylidae; genus Engystomops; species Engystomops pustulosus. The sequence continues at coordinate 45,098,633 of CM033651.1, forward strand.
GGGGGACGTAGTATACTCACCGGTAAGGCCGTCCACAGCAAAATCCCGGTGGCCCCGGCTCTCGGACGATCCTGGGTCCTCCTTGCAGCCGTCCTGGAGTTTGTATGGCTGGCCGCCGTGCCGCGATCCTGGGTTGCACGCGCGCGGCCAAATAAAACTACATTTCCCGGCAGCCCGAGGTCTGAAGACGACTTCCGCGCCACGACTGGAAGTGGCGTGCAAAGTAGCGCAATGCATTACTGGGAGCAGGAAGATGCGGCCGCTTCTAAGGGGGATGGGCTCCCCGTTAAGGTATTTAAGCAGGTAGATCACTATGATCTGAGGTCTAGTTACTCTGGTGACGACGTCTCCGGTATTTGTGGCAAAAATCTTCTATTGTCTATCATGATTGACGAAGTTAACCCAATTTTCCTGCACCCTCCAGTCTCTTAAGTGGGGTTGAATGGCAGGGGATATCTTGCCATTGTGTATTCAATGCTAGTGGGTTATTAGTCTCCTGTATTTGCCTTTTAGGACAAAGACCTGTGGTCTAGGGGGAAAGGCAAAGAGGAGAAGGGGGATATGGCTAACAGGCCTGAAAGACCCGAGAAATAAGACAAATCCAGAGCCAAAAAATACAATATGTGTAATCATTCTATGCCCGATTCGTATAAAAAGCCAATTTGTAAAGTTTGTATCAATAACTTTATGAGAGAGGAGAAAACATCCTTTCCCCTTCATCACGACGGCACCACCAGAGAGATAGGGATCCGCCCTCCAAGAACAGGAAACCTGAGCATAAAAAGAGGCTCCTCCTACTCCTCCTCAGTTTGGTTTCCTGTCCTTGGAAGGAGAAGGTGAAGGTGTCCCTGCGGTGTCTCACTTACCCTTCTCCATGAAAGGTGTGGGACGCCGTCAGTTCTATCCTCCGGTGTGGGGATGAGGATCGCGGCGCTTCCTCCCTCTGGGCACGCAAGGCCTTGGTTGGAACCTGTCTCCTAGGAACCGGCGGCTGCCGACAGCAGGGGTTAGTGGAAAGTGCGCACGGTTTTGGCTACGAGCGCTCGGAAAGAGAATTGAGCCGGCCATATATATTCTAAAGCAGTGGGGCTCAACTTTTTTTATTATTACAAGGGAAAAGTGTTTTTTTCTATTTGGTCCCTTTTTTGTTTTCTTCTCACCGCTGGCCGTCCTGACCGGAAGTAAGGTCAAGGGCCACGCCCACTTAGCGGGAGCTTTAAAAATGGAAGAGGGGGACTGCTGAGTGCTGGTTACAAGTCAACTGTGCAGCATGGCAGACAAGCGAGATCTTGCAGAGACACACAGGACTCCAGCCGGTAACTATACTGCAGGGCGGTGAGTGTTTTCAGTTTTGTTTTTACTGATCTTATAACGGGTGTTATTGTTAGCCTAAAAAGGCTACCCGTAAGACGCACCATAGAGTGTCAAATTTGAGCTCATAAACTACCTTCCAGTTATGAAAAAGCCACCTGTAACACCTGTATTGGCAAGATCTTAACTGAGGAATCTGCCGTTTGGATGGAATCATTAAGGAGCGTGGTTAGAGAAGAAGTCCAAAGGGCCAGAGAGTTGTCATATCCTAAACCCCCCCCTCCTCTCACTCAGGAACAGCCAGGCACCTCCGCGGCAGTATATGTTGCGGAGGGGTCAGGATCAGAGGAAGAAGGTGTAGCCTCAATTAGCGATTCAGGTTCTTTGGCCTCCGAAACAGAACAGGCAGGGCGTCCTCTGTTTCATATTGACGACTCTGATCACTTTCTTAAACTCGTTAGGTTGCTTTTTGTCCTCAATGTCCATAGTCATCCTAAGTCCGTTCAGGATATTATGTTCGAAGGCCTTAAAGGTGTAAATTGTCTTTTCCCCTTCATGAGACAGTGTCATCTCTGACAACAGAAAGAATGGTAGAAACCAGATAAAAAGTCGTATATTCCTAGATCAGTCAAGAGGAAGTATCCCTTTGACTCAGATGTATCCAGTACATGGGGCTCTGCTCCTAAGGTGGATGCGTCTGTAGCAAAGGTCAGTCGCAGGTCATCACTCCTGTTTGAAGATCTAGGTTCCCTCAGAGATCCCATGGATAAGAAAATTGAAAGTTTTCTCAAAAGGTCTTGGGATTCGGCTACCTCGGCCTTTAAGCCTAATATTGCAGCCGCTTGTGTTTCCCGTTCTATGTTGTTTTGGTTAATCAACTAGAAACTGATATTCAAAATAAGGTGCCGAGTGATGCCCTAGCCTTTTCGGTTTCTAATGTACAGAAGGGAGCCGCCTTTTTATCTGTCGATGCCTCACTGCTCGTTTATCAGCATTGTCCCATTCTGCGAGAAGAGCCCTCTGGCTAAAAAACTGGCCAGGGGACATAGGGTCATAGGGTTATTGGAAAATGCAGGAAGTAGGGTTAAATCATTTCCTACTACTCAAAGTGGTTCCTTTCGTCCCTTTCGGAATCCAAGGTCTCAGAGAAGGGGAGCAGAAAGGAATCAGAATTTTAGACCTTTCAAAAGAACAGAGGACTCCTGTTTAATCAATCCAGAGACCCCAAGCGTCAGAGGCCAAAAGCTTTATGACGCCAGGCCCCCCGTAGGGGGAAGACTGGCCCACTTCTTCGAAGCCTGGTCGGAGATATCAGGGAGCAAGTGGGTGTTACAGACAATTCAGAAGGGCGTCTCGATGGAATTTCTCTCTCCTCCTCCCTCTCGATTAATTATCACGTATCCCGCTTCGAGCGAAAACAGAGAAGCGATGATTACCGAGGCCCGGACCCTGGTCCAGAAAAAGGTACTGTGTCAGGTTCCTCTTGCCGAACAGGGCCAGGGATTTTACTCAAATCTATTCCTGGTAAAGAAACCGGGGGGTTCATTAAGGGTCATTTTAAATCTAAAACCCCTAAACAAATTCCTGGTTGTTCCAAAATTCAAGATGGAAACCCTGAAATCAGCAGTAAACCTACTGTTCCCCAATTGCTTCATGGCTTCTATAGACCTAGCCGATGCGTACTACCACATCCCCATACATCAGGACTTTCAGAGATACTTACGGGTGGCCATTCAGGTAGACTCGGAAGGTCATCATTTTCAATACAGAGCACTACCATTCGGGATCGCTATTGCCCCAAGAATCTTTGCAAAGATAGTGTCAGAAATGGCAGCCCACATACGAGAGGGATTGTTCCCACCATATCTGGACGATTTCCTACTGGTAGGGTCATGAGTCAGGAGGTACACAGTCAACTGTCCAGGGATCTTAATATTTTGCAGAAATTAGGATGGCTGATAAAAAAAAAAAAAATCATCTATGGTTCCTACAACAAGAAAGCTCTTTTTAGGGACATGGTTAGACTCCCAAAGACAGAGGACCTTTCTTCCAGTAGACAAAGTAGAAAAAATAAGATCACCGATGCTAGAAGTAAAACAAAATCCCTTGATTTCCTTAAGAAAGGGAATGTCTCTTCTGGGTTTTTTTTTTCAGCTGCCATCCCTGCTGTCCCTTGGGCTAAGTTCCACTCAAGAAGTCTACAGAATTTTCTTCTAGAAAAGTGGGACAGGGATCAGACCTCCTTAGAAGTAAAAGTTCTCCTCCCCATAAAAATGTTAAACTCCCTAGATTGGTGGTTAAACGTAAGGAATCTAGAGGTTGGTCTTCCTTGGAACCCCAGTCAGGACAGGCTAATCACTACGGATGCCAGTCCGTGGGGGTGGGGGGCTCACATGGAAAATCCGTTTTTTCAGGGTACTTGGGACATGGCAGAAAGGGACCTGTCGTCAAACAAAAAAGAGCTGTTAGCAGTCTTAAAAGCCCTGATGCAAGCAATTCCTCTATTACAGGGACATGGGGTGGCCGTGATGTCGGACACTACAACCGTTGCCTATCAGATCCTAATCCTGGCAGAGACCTTTTTTACATCACTAAAAGGGATTTATATAAGAGGTGTAGAAAATATTACGGCAGATTTTTTAAGTCGAGAGACCCTATATCAAGGGTAATGGGAACTGAGTCAGTCAGTATTTCGGAAGATAGGCTTTGGGGGATGCCATTGATGGATCTTTTTGCCACAAGGAAAAATCGCAAGGTGGAAAGATTTTTTTTCCCTCAACCGGGCAGAGCTTCAATTAGCTGTGGACGCTTTTTCTCAAAAGTGGGACAGTCCTCTTCTTTATGCCTTTCCTCCCATGATTCTCCTGCCCAGGACTAATAGGAAGATAAGACAGGACAGGGCAAAGGTGATATTGATCGCTCCCTTTTGGCCTCGTCGGGCCTGCATCTGACGGCATGGCTATTGAGAGGATGATTCTCCAAAAGCAAGGTTTGTCTCGTGAGGTTATTTCTACTCTACAGAAGAGTAGGAAACCAGTAACTCTATCATAGAATTTGGAAGGATTACTTTTCCTTTTCTGGTCAGAACCCGGAGTGGTTGGCTCAGCTTAATGTTAGTCAGATCCTTGAGTTCCTGCAGAAAGGCCTAGAGAAGGGTCTCAAGCCAGCTACTCTTAGGGTTCAGGTATCGACTTTAGGAGCCTTATTTGATCAGGAGTTAGCCAGACATCCATGGATTTCCAGATTTATTAGGGCAGCAGGTAGAATTCGGCCCACAATTAGGAGTAAGTTACCTCCCTGGGATTTATCTATGGGTCTCAAGGTTTTATCAGGCCCTCCGTTTGAGCCATTGGAAAGTATTTCTATAAATCTCAGTCAGAAGGGTAGGCTAAATGGCAGATTTGTCTCATAAACATCCATATTGTAGAGTCTTGGATGACAGGGTTATCCTTAGACCAGACCCAGGGTTCCTGCCTAAGGTATCCGATTTCCATAGATCTCAGGATATCATCCTTCCATCATTCTGTAGTAACCCCAAGACAGAGAAGGAGAGGGCTTTTCATTGCCTTGATGTTAGGAGTATTGTACAGTATTTGGATGCTACTTCTAGGTGGAGGAAATCAGATAGCTTGTTCATTTTCTTTTCAGGAAAGAATAAGGGGAATAAAGCCTCTTCCACAACCATCGCTAGATGGATTAAAGTGAGTATTCAGATGGCCTATGAGATCGGAAGTTCCTGTCCCGGACGGCATCCGTGCTCATTCAACTAGATCATTAGCTACATCATAGGACGAGTGTACGGATGCTACGCTGGAACAAATTTGCCAGGCGGCCACCTGGTCTACCCCTCACACTTTCCTTAAACACTATAGGGTGGATGTGATGGGTTCTTCTTCTCTTTCATTTGGAAGAAAAGTCTTATCCTCTATTATCCCCCCTAATTGTATGCTTTTTCTCTGCAATTCTCTCTGGTGGTGTCATCGTGATGAAGGGGAAAACAATGAATTACTCTTAACGGTAATGTTGTTTCCTCAAGTCACGACGGCACCTGGTATTCCCACCCCGGTGTTACTTTTTTGTGTGGTGTTGGTTCACGGGTGTCGCAAAAAAAAAAAAAAAATATGTGTATATGTTTTTGTCAACTAACTTAACGGCTCTTCCAAGAGAATCTCTGTAACCAAACTGAGGAGGAGTCGGAGGAGCCTCTTTTTATGCTCAGGTTTCCTGTCCTTGGAGGGCGGATCCCTATCTCTCTGGTGGTGTCATCGTGACTTGAGGAAACAACATTACCGGTAAGAGTAATTCATAGTTTTCTGGATGAACTAAAAGGTTTCATAGAAGAGAAAGTGGTCTCATCTATAGCAGCGGCAACATCTAGTGCTCCCCCCTCTAAAAGACCTAGACTTGAACCCGAAACATCACCATCAGAGGCGGGAAGTAATTCGGAGACACCATCTTGTTCTGTAGTAGAGACAGAAGATTCAATAAACCCTCAGGATTTTGCTAATAATGTGGAATTAAGACATTTATTTCAGATAGATGAATTAGATAATCTGTTGAAAGCCATCAGACAAACCTTGGAAATTGAAGATGTTGTTGTACCCAAATCCAAGGAAGATGAGTTATTTGGGGGATTAAAAGCGAAACATCAAAGGGTGTTTCCTTTAAATGACACTCTTAGGGAACTAGTGTCCGAAGAGTGGAAGGAACCTGAAAAAAAAGAATACTCGTATCAAAGAATTCCAGAAAAAGATTGTTTTTTGAGCCAGAAGATTCTAAGCTATGGGATTCCTGCCCAAAGGTGGATGTGCAGGTTACTAAGATAGTGAGGAAAACAGACCTTCCCTTCGAGAACGCAGCGCAGCTGAGAGACCCCATGGACAGAAAATCCGATTCTCTGTTAAGGAAAGCCTAGGAGACATCCATGTGGAGTTTCAAGTCTATCATAACAGCTACATTAGTTGCAAGGAATCTTCTGTACTGGCTGAACGAGCTATAATCCCATATCAAGTAGGGAACTCCTAGAATGACCATCTTAGAAAACTTTCCTCTACTAAAATCGGCAACAGCTTTCTTAGCAGATGCTGCAGCTGAAGGTGTCCGTTTCTCATCCAAAGAGGGGGCTCTGACGAATGGTTCAAGAAGGGCGTTATGGCTAAAACAGTGGAATGGGGATATCCGTTAAAAAGCAAAATTATGTGGCCTTCCCTTTTCAGGAGAATTTGTCTTCGGCTCGGAACTTGATACCATTCTGGAAAGGGCATCAGACAAGAAGAAGGGCTTTCCGGAAAACAAGCCAGCACCCAGGAAGCAGCCCTTTCGGGACTTCAAAAGCCATAGGGCTGAATATAAAGACAAAGGGAAAAGGGGTCGCCGGAGCTACCCGAAAGGTGGAAAAGGTAAAGGGTTTCTTTTCTCAGCGTCATCTGACCCAAGTAGAAACAAGAAGCAATGATGCCATAGTTGGAGGAAGATTGTTGAAATTCAGAGAGGAATGGCTAAAAATTAACTTAAATCCCTGGGTATTAGACATCCTTCTTCAGGGATACAAGATAGATTTCAAGAAACTTCCTCCTACAAAATACCTGTCATCTTCTCCCCATATGTCAAAAATGTCTCGGTCTTATTTGGCAAGAAATCTCCTCCTTACTGTCTTCTGGAGTAATTACCCAGGTTCCACGGGAACAAGAAAAACAAGGTTTAAAAATTTCCTCAAGGGGTGGTTGGCAGACGCAAACCTAGACAGGGGAATTTACTGGAAGAACAGTCCGTATATCCCTATACAAACAGATGCAAGCAAGCTGGGGAGCAGTACTTAGTCAAAAACTGGCACAGGGTTCTTGGACAAAGGAGATCTTGAGAGGATCATTCAACTACCGGGAGCTGAGGGCAGTTTGGGAGGTACTCGGCACAAACACTGCTCAACTGGCTCAACACCACCTGTTAATACTGTCAGACAATACCATGACAGTGTCCTACCTGAAGAGACAAGGGGGAACCAGGTCTCCATTACTGATGTACAGCAAATATTTTCGTGGGCAGAGGACCACATTCTATCAATCTCGGCTACCCACCTAAAGGGAATAGAGAACAAAAAGGCAGATTTCCTCAGCCGAAGAAAGATACTCTCCAATGAGTGGTGTCTAAAAGAAGAGATATTCCAGAACCTGACTTCTCTTTGGGGGAAACCTCAAATAGACTTATTTGCGACGCCAAGTGTTGACGCTTTTTTCTTTGGAAAAAGGAGAAACCAGCAGACATCTAGATGCGTTCTCCCACTATTGGAACACCACTACCGCCTACGCCTTCCCCCCTATTCCCCTGATCGCCAGAGTCTTGGAGAAAATATACCAAGAAAAGACAAAGACCATATTTGTGTGTCCAAACTGGCCGAAAAAGAGCTGGTATCCAATACTGAAGAGAATGACTACTCAGGATCCAGTTATCCTACCAGTATTGGAAGATCTCCTGGAACAGGGTCCGATCTTCCATCCAAATCCAGGATGGCTCCAGTTATCGGCATGGATCCTGGATCAGATCTGCTGTCTCAAGGACTCTCCTCTGCTGTCATTAACACTTTGAAGGCAAGTAGAAAACCTGTCACTTTTGCGATCTATCACAAAATTTGGAAAAAATGTTCTTCCTTTTGTTCAGATAAGCCAACTTGTCAATCTAATCCAAATATTTTGCAGGTTCTTGACTTTCTTCAAAAGGGTCTGGAATTGGGTCTTTCTACAAGCACTTTAAAAGTCCAGGTCTCGGCCCTAAGCACGTTCTTTGATCAGCCCCTCATAGAACACAGGTGGGTTAAAAGGTTTATTCTAGCAGCCTCTAGACTAAAACGAAAAAACTTTCAATGATCCAGCCAGGTTCCAATGAAACTTTAAGACTTTTTTTAGTCAACATCGTGTATCCACAGCATGGTTTTAATATTCCTCTTAAATCCAACGCGTTTCGAACGGACTAGCCGTTCTTAATCATGGTGTATCCTGTTCATAATTTTGTTTTTAATATTTTCATGTCTGCGACTGTTTTTATTGTCTTATGTACTATGCACTAATTTCTATGAAAATGAACCTAATGTACACACAATGAGTTCTCTCTTTTTTTGTTACATGTTTTCAGTGTTTTTTATTTTATCATAATGTATTACAATAAAGCTATGCATGTTTTATCTTTTGTAAAAGAAACCATATGTAAACTTTTGTAACACGGAGTACATGAGAGATAAACGTGCACACGTCAGGCAACCACGCCTCCTCACAGGTGTATTCATTCCAGATAGTATAAAGCCGAGTGCATGTTATCTTCTCAGATACACCATGATTAAGAACAGCTAGTCCGTTCGAAACACGTTGGATTTAAGAGGAATATTGAAACCATGCTGTGGATACACAATGTTGACTAAATAAAAGTCTTAAAGTTTCATTGGAACCTGACTGGATCATTGAAAGTTTTTTCGTATGCTGTTTTGACCTTAACAAACAAGGTGGAGTCCGTGCCGTTTCCAGAGTACAAGGAGGCTAGAGGTGAGCTGGAACAGTCACTTTTTCTCTAGACTAAAACCCCAGGTCCTCAAAAGGACTTCTTCATGCGATCTTTCATTGGTCTTAAATACTTTAGTTAAAGAACCATTTGAACCCATTTCTCTTGCTAATGTAAAGAACCTAACACTTAAAACAGTATTCCTGATAGCAATCAACTCAGCAAGGAGACTTCTTGAGGAAAGTTCTTGATGATAGAATTATTCTCATGTTGGATCCAAATTTTATCCCAAAGGTGGTCTCAGAATTCCACAGAAGCCAGGAAATAGGCACACTCTAGACGTAAGACGCTCTGTTATTAAATACTTGGAAGCAACTGAATCCTGGCGTATCGATTCTAACCTTTTTGTCCAATTTCAGGGGAAAAATAACGGGAGGAAGTCCAAAGCAACCATCGCTAGATGGCTAAGGATGGCGATATCTTCATGTTATGACATTCAAGGAGTTCCAGTACCATCAGGGATAAAAGCACACTGTATCCACCTCCTGCGCACAGAAAAGAGGGGCCTCCTTAGAACCAATTTGCAAAGCAGCAACTTGGACTACCTCCTCTACTTTCTCCAAACATTATAGGCCCGACTTGCCCTCCTCAAAGGATCTGTTCTTTGGGAGGAAGGTCCTTCAACAGTAATCTCCCTAAAAGACTACTTGTATTGTAAGTCTCCAGGTTGGGCCGTCATGGGGGACGAAGTGGAAAGAATGAATTAGTTACTCACCGGTAACTCTATTTCCATTAGTCCACCATGACGGCCTATATATTCCCTCCCTTAAAGTGTTTTTTTCTCTTAAGGTTATGTTGTATTCACAATGATAAAGTTGTATGTGATCAGAACATATAAATAAATCATTGTTGCATCTTCCTCAGTGTGGTTATTTTGAAGTCACTGGTGGGAGGATGCGGGGAGGGGAATTTAACCTCTCTTCTTCCTGTCCCTACAGAGGTCAAGGGGCATCCTCCAGGTGGGCCGTCATGGTGGACTAATGGAAATAAAATTACCGGTGAGTAACTAATTCATTCTTTTTTACGCCAGCTCTGTCCCACTGAGCTTACAATCTAATTTGTTTACATTTTTTTTTAACATACTAGGGCCAGTAGGAAAGCAGTCAAGCTATTGATGTGTTTTTGCAGACAAAACCGTAAAACATACAGATGATCAGATTATAACCCAGGACCTTGGGGCTAAAAACACCACTCAAAAAGGCAAAATCAAGATGCCCACATAAAGGTATTTTTAGTTTTCGTTGTCTCTTATGTTAATACACTGCTCCATAATAGCAACTTGCTACCGATTTTTATCCTGAGTTTACAGCGGAAATCCACAATATCCTCGTTTCCCTTTGTCCAAATGTACGGCAATTGCGCTACATTTAAACAACGGTGAAGGGCACGTTCATATCATTGTCCCATGCACCTAAATAGGGGATGATGAAATGTATTTGTTTGCCCTCCAAATAACCCCATTGAGATATATTGAACTGATTTTCCGATGTAGACATTTTTACAACAAACCCGAATTGTTACCTTCAAGTTTACAGTTATCTTATATTTCTGAAAAATTTACAGAAAATAAGGTCCATATTATGAGAATTTCTGGGTTATCTGATGTTATTTTGAAATTGAAGTTTACTGCGCAGAAGCGATGGAAAAGCACAGTAGATCTGACAGATCTCATAGTTGAGATATAGTAGAGATGTTTATGTTATGCCTGTAATAGATGGGATCCACAAGATGCATGTTATACATGACATTCTCAGCTCTACTGTCTCCCCTCTCTTTCTGTGTGTCAGATACTAGTGAATGAAGCTAAATGAAAGTGTATATAAACCTGTATCCTGATAATCTAAGCACATTGTCAGCACACAGTATCTCATAGCATAGAGGAATCATGATGTGTCTGCGGTACTTCGTACAAACAATTGACATCTCACTTGTAAGTAGATTTTCTTTATGATGCTACCACACTCGGCCATGAAACAAACATGACTTGGAAGGCATTAATCCACTTGACAACATGGTGGTTGTGCTTTTTTATTACAATCTCTGCTGACGGCTTCCGTTTAAGGGGAATTTTCAATCCAGAAGCTGATAATTTAAAAAAGTTAAATTAAATTCAGGAAGATTAATAAAGACTTTACATGTTCATTCATACAGCTGTAGTCCTAATTAAAAGTGGTTGTCTAGCCAATATAAATTACTTTAAAAGCAGCTACTATAGAAAATAAGTAGTGAACTATTTCCTTACCTTAGAAAGCCATGAGCTTTGCCATCTGTCATGTGGCACAGTTTATCATGTCTTCATGACCAGTGTTGTCCATTTGTGCTGTTTGTTGTAAGGAGGACTTTCTGGTATGAAATATTGATGACCCTGTTGAGTTTAAGAATAGTTCATCATTATCAGATTGGTTGGAGTCCAAAACCTTGGATGAGGAATAGGAAGCACACTGCACCACTCACTGTGTAGTCACTGGACTTACTCACTGCAGTTTAGCTCCCTGTCAAGTAAATGTAAGGGCATCTGCACTCACCTGGTCTGACCACTACACAATGAAAGGCCGGACTCGGCCATCTTTTATTGATCCTATCATAGAGCAAATCATAGGCTATAGCTGCCAGGGCAAGGGAAGTGTGCAGTTTGGAATAAGCTATTAATCCCTTAGTGACCACCCATACGGGTTTCTAAGTCGGTCACTAAGGGGCCTTAGGGTTTCTCCATCGGCCAAACCTAAATTCTGTGCAGGCTCCCCTGTGCAGGGAAGAGTAGTGCCCCGACTGTCTTATGACAGCCATGACCCTGCTCTAATAGTCTGTATCGGAACTCCGTTAACCCGTCAATGCTGTGACCGCGGGATTGATGAGGGCTCTCTCCCTCTCCTCCCGGCACCCCGCGATGTGATGGTGGGGTGCCGTCTTCTCAGCGGCGCAGTCTGGGACCTTATGAAGGTCCCTGGGTCTGCCATCAGCATCTGCCTGCTTGAGTAGATGCAAAGAATGACACTTCTAATGCACTGCTATATATTGTTATGAACTGGTGATCACACGATCACTAGTTAATATGATAGTAATGTGAAAATAAACATTTTATAAAAAACTAAAAATTTATAAAAATGAAAATTTGGGGGGGGGGGTACATAAGTTTTTAATTTTGGGTAACAGACCAAATAAAAACCTATATAAATTTTGTATCCCTGTGATCGTACCAAACCAAAATATATATCTGAGATGCTATTTGGAATGTACAGTGTAAGACGTAAAAACTGAGTCCACAAGAAAATGGCGCAAATGCGGTTTCTTCTCAATTTTACCTCATTTTGAATTGTATTTCCACTTCCCAGTACAAGGAATGGAATATAAAATACCAACTTGTTACGCAGAAAATAAGCCCTCACACAGCTCTGTACAAGGAAGAATAAAGTTATTGATTTTTGAAAGTAGGAAGCGATAAACAGAAAGTAAAATGCATAAAGCTCATCAGGGACATGGGTTTAATATGCCCCCGATACCACATGACGATACCACATGACGATACCACACAAATTCTCTGGGATAAGGGTTTTTGTGGTACCTGAGGCCACATTCACACGTGGCATTTTAGTTACATTTGGAAACGCAATACAAAGGCTCCACTCATGATCACATATTTTGGTAACAATGCGTTTCCTTGGAACCTGTCTCCTAGGAACCGGCGGCTGCCGACAGCGGGGGTGAGTGGAAAGCGTGCACCGGATGTTTCGGCTACGAGCGCCCGAAGTGCGCCTTTTTTATTAGTACAAGGGAAAAGTGTTTTTTTCTATATTTGGTCCCTTTTTTGGTTTCTTCTCACCGCTGGCCGTCCAGACCGGAAGTAGGGTCAAGGGCCACGCCCACTTGGCGGGAGCTTTTAAAATGGAAGAGGGGGACTGCTGAGTGCTGGTTACAAGTCAGCTGTGCAGCATGGCAGACAAGCGAGATCTTACAGAGACACCCAGGACTCCAGCCCCGGTAACTATACTGCAGGGCGGTGAGTGTTTTTTCACTTTTTGTACTGATCTTATAACGGGTGTTATTCTTTGCCTATCTTGGGGAGAAGAGGGGCCTAAAAAGCCTACCCATAAGACGCACCATAGAGAGTGTAAAATTAGCGCTCACAAACTCCCTTCCTGTTATGAAAAAGCCACCTGTAACACCTGTATTGGCAAGATCTTAACTGAGGAATCTGGACTATCAGGAAGATAAGACAGGACAGGGCAAAGGTGATATTGATCGCTCCCTTTTTGAAGGTGGTCTCAGAATTCCACAGAAGCCAGGAAATAATACTACCTTCTTTCTGTGAGAGTCCGTCTTCCGAAAGAGAACATGAATGGCACACTCTAGACGTAAGACGCTCTGTTATTAAATACTTGGGAGCAACTGAATCCTGGCGTATCGATTCTAACCTTTTTGTCCAATTTCAGGGGAAAAATAAGGGGAGGAAGTCCAAAGCAACCATGTTATGTTATGACATTCAAGGAGTTCCAGTACAGGCGGTCCCCTACTTAAGGACACACAACTTACAGACAACCCATAGTTACAGACGGACCCCTCTGCCCCATGTGACCTCTGGTGAAGCTCTCTGGATGCTTTACTATAGTCCCAGACTGCAATGATCAGATGTAAGGTGTCTGTAATTAAGGTTTATTGATAATTCTTGGTCCAATTACACCAAAAAATTTGAAACTCCAATTGTCACTGGGGCAAAAGAAAAAAAATTGTCTAGATAGCACAGAAACACATGACTGTGGTTAGTCCGTGAGATGCTGCAGATTTCACTGACCAAATTCACTGTGGAGGATGGAACTTGTATATATGATACAAGGAGTCCCTTCTGTAGCACCCAAGCAGGATTAGCAGGGACTCCTTGCATCATAGAGTCCCGGGCTCGTAGTCCCATCTTCAGCATTGTGGTCAGTCCGGTAAACTGGACGCTGAATGGTCCACCATTTGACCAATTTCTGTCATGGTCTGTAAATATATATTTTTCTACTCGTGTGATTGTTCTTTTCAAAATAAAATAAAATTGTAATTAAAAACAATTGATGCTAATTCTCATCTAGTATTATTTGAGTCAAAGTCCCTGTTCCTGCAGTTCTACTTGTATGGCCTGTAGGAAATCCTACTACGTAACGTATAGGTAGTAGATTTCCTTCAGTTCAGCATTAACATGAACTTATGGATCCTGTATCATTGGATGTTTATAGAAATGTATATAACATAATAGTAAATATGTGAATATTGCTTTTCACATTCTTCCACTAACTAACCATAGCTGCCCCACAAGACTTTAATACCTAAGGTATACCTAAGGTATTCCATGAGATGCTTATATATAATGTATGGCACCAATATATTCCACAAATCTACACTTTCCACTTTGTCCCCCATGACGGCCCACCTGGAGGATGCCCCTTGACCTCTGTAGGGACAGGAAGAAGAGAGGTTAAATTCACCTCCCCGCATCCTCCCGCCAGTGTTCTTCCTGTCCCTACCGAGGCAGGTCATAGAGAGGTACCCTCTCTCCTCCAGGGGGGGTGGGGGACGTAGTATACTCACCGGTAAGGCCGTCCACAGCAAAATCCCGGTGGCCCCGGCTCTCGGACGATCCTGGGTCCTCCTTGCAGCCGTCCTGGAGTTTGTATGGCTGGCCGCCGTGCCGCGATCCTGGGTTGCACGCGCGCGGCCAAATAAAACTACATTTCCCGGCAGCCCGAGGTCTGAAGACGACTTCCGCGCCACGACTGGAAGTGGCGTGCAAAGTAGCGCAATGCATTACTGGGAGCAGGAAGATGCGGCCGCTTCTAAGGGGGATGGGCTCCCCGTTAAGGTATTTAAGCAGGTAGATCACTATGATCTGAGGTCTAGTTACTCTGGTGACGACGTCTCCGGTATTTGTGGCAAAAATCTTCTATTGTCTATCATGATTGACGAAGTTAACCCAATTTTCCTGCACCCTCCAGTCTCTTAAGTGGGGTTGAATGGCAGGGGATATCTTGCCATTGTGTATTCAATGCTAGTGGGTTATTAGTCTCCTGTATTTGCCTTTTAGGACAAAGACCTGTGGTCTAGGGGGAAAGGCAAAGAGGAGAAGGGGGATATGGCTAACAGGCCTGAAAGACCCGAGAAATAAGACAAATCCAGAGCCAAAAAATACAATATGTGTAATCATTCTATGCCCGATTCGTATAAAAAGCCAATTTGTAAAGTTTGTATCAATAACTTTATGAGAGAGGAGAAAACATCCTTTCCCCTTCATCACGACGGCACCACCAGAGAGATAGGGATCCGCCCTCCAAGAACAGGAAACCTGAGCATAAAAAGAGGCTCCTCCTACTCCTCCTCAGTTTGGTTTCCTGTCCTTGGAAGGAGAAGGTGAAGGTGTCCCTGCGGTGTCTCACTTACCCTTCTCCATGAAAGGTGTGGGACGCCGTCAGTTCTATCCTCCGGTGTGGGGATGAGGATCGCGGCGCTTCCTCCCTCTGGGCACGCAAGGCCTTGGTTGGAACCTGTCTCCTAGGAACCGGCGGCTGCCGACAGCAGGGGTTAGTGGAAAGTGCGCACGGTTTTGGCTACGAGCGCTCGGAAAGAGAATTGAGCCGGCCATATATATTCTAAAGCAGTGGGGCTCAACTTTTTTTATTATTACAAGGGAAAAGTGTTTTTTTCTATTTGGTCCCTTTTTTGTTTTCTTCTCACCGCTGGCCGTCCTGACCGGAAGTAAGGTCAAGGGCCACGCCCACTTAGCGGGAGCTTTAAAAATGGAAGAGGGGGACTGCTGAGTGCTGGTTACAAGTCAACTGTGCAGCATGGCAGACAAGCGAGATCTTGCAGAGACACACAGGACTCCAGCCGGTAACTATACTGCAGGGCGGTGAGTGTTTTCAGTTTTGTTTTTACTGATCTTATAACGGGTGTTATTGTTAGCCTAAAAAGGCTACCCGTAAGACGCACCATAGAGTGTCAAATTTGAGCTCATAAACTACCTTCCAGTTATGAAAAAGCCACCTGTAACACCTGTATTGGCAAGATCTTAACTGAGGAATCTGCCGTTTGGATGGAATCATTAAGGAGCGTGGTTAGAGAAGAAGTCCAAAGGGCCAGAGAGTTGTCATATCCTAAACCCCCCCCTCCTCTCACTCAGGAACAGCCAGGCACCTCCGCGGCAGTATATGTTGCGGAGGGGTCAGGATCAGAGGAAGAAGGTGTAGCCTCAATTAGCGATTCAGGTTCTTTGGCCTCCGAAACAGAACAGGCAGGGCGTCCTCTGTTTCATATTGACGACTCTGATCACTTTCTTAAACTCGTTAGGTTGCTTTTTGTCCTCAATGTCCATAGTCATCCTAAGTCCGTTCAGGATATTATGTTCGAAGGCCTTAAAGGTGTAAATTGTCTTTTCCCCTTCATGAGACAGTGTCATCTCTGACAACAGAAAGAATGGTAGAAACCAGATAAAAAGTCGTATATTCCTAGATCAGTCAAGAGGAAGTATCCCTTTGACTCAGATGTATCCAGTACATGGGGCTCTGCTCCTAAGGTGGATGCGTCTGTAGCAAAGGTCAGTCGCAGGTCATCACTCCTGTTTGAAGATCTAGGTTCCCTCAGAGATCCCATGGATAAGAAAATTGAAAGTTTTCTCAAAAGGTCTTGGGATTCGGCTACCTCGGCCTTTAAGCCTAATATTGCAGCCGCTTGTGTTTCCCGTTCTATGTTGTTTTGGTTAATCAACTAGAAACTGATATTCAAAATAAGGTGCCGAGTGATGCCCTAGCCTTTTCGGTTTCTAATGTACAGAAGGGAGCCGCCTTTTTATCTGTCGATGCCTCACTGCTCGTTTATCAGCATTGTCCCATTCTGCGAGAAGAGCCCTCTGGCTAAAAAACTGGCCAGGGGACATAGGGTCATAGGGTTATTGGAAAATGCAGGAAGTAGGGTTAAATCATTTCCTACTACTCAAAGTGGTTCCTTTCGTCCCTTTCGGAATCCAAGGTCTCAGAGAAGGGGAGCAGAAAGGAATCAGAATTTTAGACCTTTCAAAAGAACAGAGGACTCCTGTTTAATCAATCCAGAGACCCCAAGCGTCAGAGGCCAAAAGCTTTATGACGCCAGGCCCCCCGTAGGGGGAAGACTGGCCCACTTCTTCGAAGCCTGGTCGGAGATATCAGGGAGCAAGTGGGTGTTACAGACAATTCAGAAGGGCGTCTCGATGGAATTTCTCTCTCCTCCTCCCTCTCGATTAATTATCACGTATCCCGCTTCGAGCGAAAACAGAGAAGCGATGATTACCGAGGCCCGGACCCTGGTCCAGAAAAAGGTACTGTGTCAGGTTCCTCTTGCCGAACAGGGCCAGGGATTTTACTCAAATCTATTCCTGGTAAAGAAACCGGGGGGTTCATTAAGGGTCATTTTAAATCTAAAACCCCTAAACAAATTCCTGGTTGTTCCAAAATTCAAGATGGAAACCCTGAAATCAGCAGTAAACCTACTGTTCCCCAATTGCTTCATGGCTTCTATAGACCTAGCCGATGCGTACTACCACATCCCCATACATCAGGACTTTCAGAGATACTTACGGGTGGCCATTCAGGTAGACTCGGAAGGTCATCATTTTCAATACAGAGCACTACCATTCGGGATCGCTATTGCCCCAAGAATCTTTGCAAAGATAGTGTCAGAAATGGCAGCCCACATACGAGAGGGATTGTTCCCACCATATCTGGACGATTTCCTACTGGTAGGGTCATGAGTCAGGAGGTACACAGTCAACTGTCCAGGGATCTTAATATTTTGCAGAAATTAGGATGGCTGATAAAAAAAAAAAAAATCATCTATGGTTCCTACAACAAGAAAGCTCTTTTTAGGGACATGGTTAGACTCCCAAAGACAGAGGACCTTTCTTCCAGTAGACAAAGTAGAAAAAATAAGATCACCGATGCTAGAAGTAAAACAAAATCCCTTGATTTCCTTAAGAAAGGGAATGTCTCTTCTGGGTTTTTTTTTTCAGCTGCCATCCCTGCTGTCCCTTGGGCTAAGTTCCACTCAAGAAGTCTACAGAATTTTCTTCTAGAAAAGTGGGACAGGGATCAGACCTCCTTAGAAGTAAAAGTTCTCCTCCCCATAAAAATGTTAAACTCCCTAGATTGGTGGTTAAACGTAAGGAATCTAGAGGTTGGTCTTCCTTGGAACCCCAGTCAGGACAGGCTAATCACTACGGATGCCAGTCCGTGGGGGTGGGGGGCTCACATGGAAAATCCGTTTTTTCAGGGTACTTGGGACATGGCAGAAAGGGACCTGTCGTCAAACAAAAAAGAGCTGTTAGCAGTCTTAAAAGCCCTGATGCAAGCAATTCCTCTATTACAGGGACATGGGGTGGCCGTGATGTCGGACACTACAACCGTTGCCTATCAGATCCTAATCCTGGCAGAGACCTTTTTTACATCACTAAAAGGGATTTATATAAGAGGTGTAGAAAATATTACGGCAGATTTTTTAAGTCGAGAGACCCTATATCAAGGGTAATGGGAACTGAGTCAGTCAGTATTTCGGAAGATAGGCTTTGGGGGATGCCATTGATGGATCTTTTTGCCACAAGGAAAAATCGCAAGGTGGAAAGATTTTTTTTCCCTCAACCGGGCAGAGCTTCAATTAGCTGTGGACGCTTTTTCTCAAAAGTGGGACAGTCCTCTTCTTTATGCCTTTCCTCCCATGATTCTCCTGCCCAGGACTAATAGGAAGATAAGACAGGACAGGGCAAAGGTGATATTGATCGCTCCCTTTTGGCCTCGTCGGGCCTGCATCTGACGGCATGGCTATTGAGAGGATGATTCTCCAAAAGCAAGGTTTGTCTCGTGAGGTTATTTCTACTCTACAGAAGAGTAGGAAACCAGTAACTCTATCATAGAATTTGGAAGGATTACTTTTCCTTTTCTGGTCAGAACCCGGAGTGGTTGGCTCAGCTTAATGTTAGTCAGATCCTTGAGTTCCTGCAGAAAGGCCTAGAGAAGGGTCTCAAGCCAGCTACTCTTAGGGTTCAGGTATCGACTTTAGGAGCCTTATTTGATCAGGAGTTAGCCAGACATCCATGGATTTCCAGATTTATTAGGGCAGCAGGTAGAATTCGGCCCACAATTAGGAGTAAGTTACCTCCCTGGGATTTATCTATGGGTCTCAAGGTTTTATCAGGCCCTCCGTTTGAGCCATTGGAAAGTATTTCTATAAATCTCAGTCAGAAGGGTAGGCTAAATGGCAGATTTGTCTCATAAACATCCATATTGTAGAGTCTTGGATGACAGGGTTATCCTTAGACCAGACCCAGGGTTCCTGCCTAAGGTATCCGATTTCCATAGATCTCAGGATATCATCCTTCCATCATTCTGTAGTAACCCCAAGACAGAGAAGGAGAGGGCTTTTCATTGCCTTGATGTTAGGAGTATTGTACAGTATTTGGATGCTACTTCTAGGTGGAGGAAATCAGATAGCTTGTTCATTTTCTTTTCAGGAAAGAATAAGGGGAATAAAGCCTCTTCCACAACCATCGCTAGATGGATTAAAGTGAGTATTCAGATGGCCTATGAGATCGGAAGTTCCTGTCCCGGACGGCATCCGTGCTCATTCAACTAGATCATTAGCTACATCATAGGACGAGTGTACGGATGCTACGCTGGAACAAATTTGCCAGGCGGCCACCTGGTCTACCCCTCACACTTTCCTTAAACACTATAGGGTGGATGTGATGGGTTCTTCTTCTCTTTCATTTGGAAGAAAAGTCTTATCCTCTATTATCCCCCCTAATTGTATGCTTTTTCTCTGCAATTCTCTCTGGTGGTGTCATCGTGATGAAGGGGAAAACAATGAATTACTCTTAACGGTAATGTTGTTTCCTCAAGTCACGACGGCACCTGGTATTCCCACCCCGGTGTTACTTTTTTGTGTGGTGTTGGTTCACGGGTGTCGCAAAAAAAAAAAAAAAATATGTGTATATGTTTTTGTCAACTAACTTAACGGCTCTTCCAAGAGAATCTCTGTAACCAAACTGAGGAGGAGTCGGAGGAGCCTCTTTTTATGCTCAGGTTTCCTGTCCTTGGAGGGCGGATCCCTATCTCTCTGGTGGTGTCATCGTGACTTGAGGAAACAACATTACCGGTAAGAGTAATTCATAGTTTTCTGGATGAACTAAAAGGTTTCATAGAAGAGAAAGTGGTCTCATCTATAGCAGCGGCAACATCTAGTGCTCCCCCCTCTAAAAGACCTAGACTTGAACCCGAAACATCACCATCAGAGGCGGGAAGTAATTCGGAGACACCATCTTGTTCTGTAGTAGAGACAGAAGATTCAATAAACCCTCAGGATTTTGCTAATAATGTGGAATTAAGACATTTATTTCAGATAGATGAATTAGATAATCTGTTGAAAGCCATCAGACAAACCTTGGAAATTGAAGATGTTGTTGTACCCAAATCCAAGGAAGATGAGTTATTTGGGGGATTAAAAGCGAAACATCAAAGGGTGTTTCCTTTAAATGACACTCTTAGGGAACTAGTGTCCGAAGAGTGGAAGGAACCTGAAAAAAAAGAATACTCGTATCAAAGAATTCCAGAAAAAGATTGTTTTTTGAGCCAGAAGATTCTAAGCTATGGGATTCCTGCCCAAAGGTGGATGTGCAGGTTACTAAGATAGTGAGGAAAACAGACCTTCCCTTCGAGAACGCAGCGCAGCTGAGAGACCCCATGGACAGAAAATCCGATTCTCTGTTAAGGAAAGCCTAGGAGACATCCATGTGGAGTTTCAAGTCTATCATAACAGCTACATTAGTTGCAAGGAATCTTCTGTACTGGCTGAACGAGCTATAATCCCATATCAAGTAGGGAACTCCTAGAATGACCATCTTAGAAAACTTTCCTCTACTAAAATCGGCAACAGCTTTCTTAGCAGATGCTGCAGCTGAAGGTGTCCGTTTCTCATCCAAAGAGGGGGCTCTGACGAATGGTTCAAGAAGGGCGTTATGGCTAAAACAGTGGAATGGGGATATCCGTTAAAAAGCAAAATTATGTGGCCTTCCCTTTTCAGGAGAATTTGTCTTCGGCTCGGAACTTGATACCATTCTGGAAAGGGCATCAGACAAGAAGAAGGGCTTTCCGGAAAACAAGCCAGCACCCAGGAAGCAGCCCTTTCGGGACTTCAAAAGCCATAGGGCTGAATATAAAGACAAAGGGAAAAGGGGTCGCCGGAGCTACCCGAAAGGTGGAAAAGGTAAAGGGTTTCTTTTCTCAGCGTCATCTGACCCAAGTAGAAACAAGAAGCAATGATGCCATAGTTGGAGGAAGATTGTTGAAATTCAGAGAGGAATGGCTAAAAATTAACTTAAATCCCTGGGTATTAGACATCCTTCTTCAGGGATACAAGATAGATTTCAAGAAACTTCCTCCTACAAAATACCTGTCATCTTCTCCCCATATGTCAAAAATGTCTCGGTCTTATTTGGCAAGAAATCTCCTCCTTACTGTCTTCTGGAGTAATTACCCAGGTTCCACGGGAACAAGAAAAACAAGGTTTAAAAATTTCCTCAAGGGGTGGTTGGCAGACGCAAACCTAGACAGGGGAATTTACTGGAAGAACAGTCCGTATATCCCTATACAAACAGATGCAAGCAAGCTGGGGAGCAGTACTTAGTCAAAAACTGGCACAGGGTTCTTGGACAAAGGAGATCTTGAGAGGATCATTCAACTACCGGGAGCTGAGGGCAGTTTGGGAGGTACTCGGCACAAACACTGCTCAACTGGCTCAACACCACCTGTTAATACTGTCAGACAATACCATGACAGTGTCCTACCTGAAGAGACAAGGGGGAACCAGGTCTCCATTACTGATGTACAGCAAATATTTTCGTGGGCAGAGGACCACATTCTATCAATCTCGGCTACCCACCTAAAGGGAATAGAGAACAAAAAGGCAGATTTCCTCAGCCGAAGAAAGATACTCTCCAATGAGTGGTGTCTAAAAGAAGAGATATTCCAGAACCTGACTTCTCTTTGGGGGAAACCTCAAATAGACTTATTTGCGACGCCAAGTGTTGACGCTTTTTTCTTTGGAAAAAGGAGAAACCAGCAGACATCTAGATGCGTTCTCCCACTATTGGAACACCACTACCGCCTACGCCTTCCCCCCTATTCCCCTGATCGCCAGAGTCTTGGAGAAAATATACCAAGAAAAGACAAAGACCATATTTGTGTGTCCAAACTGGCCGAAAAAGAGCTGGTATCCAATACTGAAGAGAATGACTACTCAGGATCCAGTTATCCTACCAGTATTGGAAGATCTCCTGGAACAGGGTCCGATCTTCCATCCAAATCCAGGATGGCTCCAGTTATCGGCATGGATCCTGGATCAGATCTGCTGTCTCAAGGACTCTCCTCTGCTGTCATTAACACTTTGAAGGCAAGTAGAAAACCTGTCACTTTTGCGATCTATCACAAAATTTGGAAAAAATGTTCTTCCTTTTGTTCAGATAAGCCAACTTGTCAATCTAATCCAAATATTTTGCAGGTTCTTGACTTTCTTCAAAAGGGTCTGGAATTGGGTCTTTCTACAAGCACTTTAAAAGTCCAGGTCTCGGCCCTAAGCACGTTCTTTGATCAGCCCCTCATAGAACACAGGTGGGTTAAAAGGTTTATTCTAGCAGCCTCTAGACTAAAACGAAAAAACTTTCAATGATCCAGCCAGGTTCCAATGAAACTTTAAGACTTTTTTTAGTCAACATCGTGTATCCACAGCATGGTTTTAATATTCCTCTTAAATCCAACGCGTTTCGAACGGACTAGCCGTTCTTAATCATGGTGTATCCTGTTCATAATTTTGTTTTTAATATTTTCATGTCTGCGACTGTTTTTATTGTCTTATGTACTATGCACTAATTTCTATGAAAATGAACCTAATGTACACACAATGAGTTCTCTCTTTTTTTGTTACATGTTTTCAGTGTTTTTTATTTTATCATAATGTATTACAATAAAGCTATGCATGTTTTATCTTTTGTAAAAGAAACCATATGTAAACTTTTGTAACACGGAGTACATGAGAGATAAACGTGCACACGTCAGGCAACCACGCCTCCTCACAGGTGTATTCATTCCAGATAGTATAAAGCCGAGTGCATGTTATCTTCTCAGATACACCATGATTAAGAACAGCTAGTCCGTTCGAAACACGTTGGATTTAAGAGGAATATTGAAACCATGCTGTGGATACACAATGTTGACTAAATAAAAGTCTTAAAGTTTCATTGGAACCTGACTGGATCATTGAAAGTTTTTTCGTATGCTGTTTTGACCTTAACAAACAAGGTGGAGTCCGTGCCGTTTCCAGAGTACAAGGAGGCTAGAGGTGAGCTGGAACAGTCACTTTTTCTCTAGACTAAAACCCCAGGTCCTCAAAAGGACTTCTTCATGCGATCTTTCATTGGTCTTAAATACTTTAGTTAAAGAACCATTTGAACCCATTTCTCTTGCTAATGTAAAGAACCTAACACTTAAAACAGTATTCCTGATAGCAATCAACTCAGCAAGGAGACTTCTTGAGGAAAGTTCTTGATGATAGAATTATTCTCATGTTGGATCCAAATTTTATCCCAAAGGTGGTCTCAGAATTCCACAGAAGCCAGGAAATAGGCACACTCTAGACGTAAGACGCTCTGTTATTAAATACTTGGAAGCAACTGAATCCTGGCGTATCGATTCTAACCTTTTTGTCCAATTTCAGGGGAAAAATAACGGGAGGAAGTCCAAAGCAACCATCGCTAGATGGCTAAGGATGGCGATATCTTCATGTTATGACATTCAAGGAGTTCCAGTACCATCAGGGATAAAAGCACACTGTATCCACCTCCTGCGCACAGAAAAGAGGGGCCTCCTTAGAACCAATTTGCAAAGCAGCAACTTGGACTACCTCCTCTACTTTCTCCAAACATTATAGGCCCGACTTGCCCTCCTCAAAGGATCTGTTCTTTGGGAGGAAGGTCCTTCAACAGTAATCTCCCTAAAAGACTACTTGTATTGTAAGTCTCCAGGTTGGGCCGTCATGGGGGACGAAGTGGAAAGAATGAATTAGTTACTCACCGGTAACTCTATTTCCATTAGTCCACCATGACGGCCTATATATTCCCTCCCTTAAAGTGTTTTTTTCTCTTAAGGTTATGTTGTATTCACAATGATAAAGTTGTATGTGATCAGAACATATAAATAAATCATTGTTGCATCTTCCTCAGTGTGGTTATTTTGAAGTCACTGGTGGGAGGATGCGGGGAGGGGAATTTAACCTCTCTTCTTCCTGTCCCTACAGAGGTCAAGGGGCATCCTCCAGGTGGGCCGTCATGGTGGACTAATGGAAATAAAATTACCGGTGAGTAACTAATTCATTCTTTTTTACGCCAGCTCTGTCCCACTGAGCTTACAATCTAATTTGTTTACATTTTTTTTTAACATACTAGGGCCAGTAGGAAAGCAGTCAAGCTATTGATGTGTTTTTGCAGACAAAACCGTAAAACATACAGATGATCAGATTATAACCCAGGACCTTGGGGCTAAAAACACCACTCAAAAAGGCAAAATCAAGATGCCCACATAAAGGTATTTTTAGTTTTCGTTGTCTCTTATGTTAATACACTGCTCCATAATAGCAACTTGCTACCGATTTTTATCCTGAGTTTACAGCGGAAATCCACAATATCCTCGTTTCCCTTTGTCCAAATGTACGGCAATTGCGCTACATTTAAACAACGGTGAAGGGCACGTTCATATCATTGTCCCATGCACCTAAATAGGGGATGATGAAATGTATTTGTTTGCCCTCCAAATAACCCCATTGAGATATATTGAACTGATTTTCCGATGTAGACATTTTTACAACAAACCCGAATTGTTACCTTCAAGTTTACAGTTATCTTATATTTCTGAAAAATTTACAGAAAATAAGGTCCATATTATGAGAATTTCTGGGTTATCTGATGTTATTTTGAAATTGAAGTTTACTGCGCAGAAGCGATGGAAAAGCACAGTAGATCTGACAGATCTCATAGTTGAGATATAGTAGAGATGTTTATGTTATGCCTGTAATAGATGGGATCCACAAGATGCATGTTATACATGACATTCTCAGCTCTACTGTCTCCCCTCTCTTTCTGTGTGTCAGATACTAGTGAATGAAGCTAAATGAAAGTGTATATAAACCTGTATCCTGATAATCTAAGCACATTGTCAGCACACAGTATCTCATAGCATAGAGGAATCATGATGTGTCTGCGGTACTTCGTACAAACAATTGACATCTCACTTGTAAGTAGATTTTCTTTATGATGCTACCACACTCGGCCATGAAACAAACATGACTTGGAAGGCATTAATCCACTTGACAACATGGTGGTTGTGCTTTTTTATTACAATCTCTGCTGACGGCTTCCGTTTAAGGGGAATTTTCAATCCAGAAGCTGATAATTTAAAAAAGTTAAATTAAATTCAGGAAGATTAATAAAGACTTTACATGTTCATTCATACAGCTGTAGTCCTAATTAAAAGTGGTTGTCTAGCCAATATAAATTACTTTAAAAGCAGCTACTATAGAAAATAAGTAGTGAACTATTTCCTTACCTTAGAAAGCCATGAGCTTTGCCATCTGTCATGTGGCACAGTTTATCATGTCTTCATGACCAGTGTTGTCCATTTGTGCTGTTTGTTGTAAGGAGGACTTTCTGGTATGAAATATTGATGACCCTGTTGAGTTTAAGAATAGTTCATCATTATCAGATTGGTTGGAGTCCAAAACCTTGGATGAGGAATAGGAAGCACACTGCACCACTCACTGTGTAGTCACTGGACTTACTCACTGCAGTTTAGCTCCCTGTCAAGTAAATGTAAGGGCATCTGCACTCACCTGGTCTGACCACTACACAATGAAAGGCCGGACTCGGCCATCTTTTATTGATCCTATCATAGAGCAAATCATAGGCTATAGCTGCCAGGGCAAGGGAAGTGTGCAGTTTGGAATAAGCTATTAATCCCTTAGTGACCACCCATACGGGTTTCTAAGTCGGTCACTAAGGGGCCTTAGGGTTTCTCCATCGGCCAAACCTAAATTCTGTGCAGGCTCCCCTGTGCAGGGAAGAGTAGTGCCCCGACTGTCTTATGACAGCCATGACCCTGCTCTAATAGTCTGTATCGGAACTCCGTTAACCCGTCAATGCTGTGACCGCGGGATTGATGAGGGCTCTCTCCCTCTCCTCCCGGCACCCCGCGATGTGATGGTGGGGTGCCGTCTTCTCAGCGGCGCAGTCTGGGACCTTATGAAGGTCCCTGGGTCTGCCATCAGCATCTGCCTGCTTGAGTAGATGCAAAGAATGACACTTCTAATGCACTGCTATATATTGTTATGAACTGGTGATCACACGATCACTAGTTAATATGATAGTAATGTGAAAATAAACATTTTATAAAAAACTAAAAATTTATAAAAATGAAAATTTGGGGGGGGGGGTACATAAGTTTTTAATTTTGGGTAACAGACCAAATAAAAACCTATATAAATTTTGTATCCCTGTGATCGTACCAAACCAAAATATATATCTGAGATGCTATTTGGAATGTACAGTGTAAGACGTAAAAACTGAGTCCACAAGAAAATGGCGCAAATGCGGTTTCTTCTCAATTTTACCTCATTTTGAATTGTATTTCCACTTCCCAGTACAAGGAATGGAATATAAAATACCAACTTGTTACGCAGAAAATAAGCCCTCACACAGCTCTGTACAAGGAAGAATAAAGTTATTGATTTTTGAAAGTAGGAAGCGATAAACAGAAAGTAAAATGCATAAAGCTCATCAGGGACATGGGTTTAATATGCCCCCGATACCACATGACGATACCACATGACGATACCACACAAATTCTCTGGGATAAGGGTTTTTGTGGTACCTGAGGCCACATTCACACGTGGCATTTTAGTTACATTTGGAAACGCAATACAAAGGCTCCACTCATGATCACATATTTTGGTAACAATGCGTTTCCTTTAAAAATGCTATCTTTTATTAGTCAATTTAAACAGAAAAGGTAAAGCTCAGAGTCTTTTTGGTGCGAACTTGGCCTCTGCACTGATGGTCAGTCTGAAAAAAGAGAATTGATCGTATGAGAGTAAGAGAATGGTGACCTCATTATGGTATAGTAGCGTGAATGTAATAACAAGGGCTCACCTTGTTTATTATCTGTGCATCTCAAGGGTCAAAGGTAGGGAAACTCTATAAGCCTACTGGAGGAAAATACCCAAGAATGTTCACCTTAGCCTTTGTGACTGTCAAAAGTAGTCCAACGCGGTGTTAAGTGAGAAAAGTAGAGATCCAAGTACTTTAGAGTTTAGGAAAAGAAGGGTGACTGATAGATATTAGTCCATATGGGCTCGGGTCTTACTGACCAAACCGTCATGTAAATCCCTATACAAGCCCTATTTAGGACATAGACTATTGCACCCTGGTAACCTAGCCTCGGGACTATGGTCCTATGCGAACAAAGTTTTCTCCTGGTGACAAGGTCTGGTTATCCGCTAGATACATCCGGTTGAAGATTCCTGGGTACAAGCTTGGTCCTCGATTCTTGGGTCCTTTTGTGGTTCTTTCCCGCATAAATCCAGTCTCCTACAAACTGCGCCTTCCCTCCACCATGCGCATCCCAAACTCCTTCCATGTCTCCCTACTTAAGCCTGTCATCCTGAACCGCTTCTCCCGGCAGGTACCTCCTCCTGCTCCGGTGGCTGACTCCTCGGACGTCTATGAGGTGAAGGAGATCCTCCACATGAAGATGGTGAGAGGGAAGCGATTCTTCTTGGTTGACTGGAAGGGGTTCGGGCCAGAAGAGAGATCCTGGGAGCCTGAAGACAACATCCTAGACCATGACCTCCTACAGAAGTTTCTACAGCCCAAGAGGAGGGGGAGGCCGAAGGGGGGGGGGGTACTGTCACGGGTGGTCCCGCAGCTCACCTCTCCCCGTTCCTGTGTCTCCGTCTGGCTCCGTGCGCGCGCGTCCCCGTCTCCTAGGGCGCGCGCGCGGCACCTTCAGAAGATTTAAAGGGCCAGTGCACCGCTGATTGGTGCGCTGGCTGAACACTTCACCTTTAAAAGGCAAGTACCTCCCTTATTACCTTGCCGGATCTTTGTGCCTCACAGCCTTAGAGAAAGCTCTGTTGCGATTTGCCTGCGTTCCAGTGTCTTCTGCGTTCCTGTGTTTCCTGCGTGCCTGACTCCTTCCGTGTTCCTGTGTTACCTGACTACCTTCGTGTTCCCGTGTCCCAGGTAGTGGCTTGTGCCATCGTCTGCAGTGGTCCAGCGGATCCACATCCCGCAAGCCTGACAGTCATGCTTTAGTTCTTGCTATTTTTATAAACTAAAATACAAAAAGAAAATTACAAGTGACATGTTCATTTTCGAGGAATTAGCAGAACTACCATCTTTTTATTCCACCAATAAAAGAGAATCTAATTACTAAGCATTAATCCCAGATGTTTGCACCATAGAGGAAAAGCTTAGGAAGTACCTCTTAGTAGTCTTAGCAGTACTTTCATGGATATGTCTAGGGATTACATAATTCTATTTTCTGAAACCTGATTACGTTCTTAGAGTCCCATAATACAAACTCATTATTATTTTAGCCTGAAAATGACCAAGCACTCTAGAATCTGACCTTATATATCATATAACACGATGATGTCAAGCAGCTTCACACCTTTCAGATTATATTCCTCAGGCTTCCAAAAGCTCTCCTCTGACCCAAATCCCTTCCAGTCAATAAGAAAGAACCATCTCCCCCTCACCGTCTTCATGTCCAGGATCTCCTTTAGTTCAGGATACGCATGGTGGGAGGAAGATGAAGCTTGTAAGCCACTGGGTTGATGCGCTTCTGCACCTTGAATGGACCCAGGAAATGGGGCCGGAGTTTGTAGCTTGGAATCTTTAACCGGACATATCTGGAAGACAGCCACACTTTATCACCCGGAGAGAAGACTGGAGCAGACCTGCGTTTCTTGGCAGCCCGGGTTTTGGTGCAGGTGGACCCCCAAAGTAGAGACTGACGAGTTTTCTCCCAGATGGACTTGAGGTCTTGTACTAAGTCTTCTATGGCAGGAACATCAGAAGGCATGGAGAGAGGAAGAGGTGGACGTGGATATCACCCAAAAACAACAAGAAGGGAGCTGCACCAGCAGACTCAGAGTCAAGAGAATTATAGGAGAACTCTGCCCAAGGTAACAGGGTGGACCAGTCATCCTGTCAAGCGGAAACAAAGTGCCTCATATAGCAGCCCAGAGTCTGATTGACTCTCTCCACTTGCCCGTTAGACTACGGATAATAGGCAGAAGAGAAGTCCAGTTTTACTTGAAGTTGGTTGAAGAAGGAACACCAGAATCTAGAAACAAACTGGACCCCCGGTCTGAGACAATGGGGCTTATTTACTAAGAGTTTTTGGGATTTGCACGGCTGGGACAATTGTTTAGAAGGGGATTGTGCAGCACACAATCAGATTTTGTCAAAATTGCACTGGCCATCATGTGACAGATGCAGGATATTGGGCACACGATCTTAGTGAATCACGCCCGAGTGCATTATCGTCGCAACAATGCACTTCGCGTGAACTCCTCGGACAGGTAAGTAAATGTGCCCCAATCTGCTGAGGAAGTCCATGAAGCCAGAAGATGTGGAGAAATAAACTGGCAAGACGAGGAGCTAACGGCAGAGGAACGAAGTGGGACATTTTAGAGAAACAGTCTGTGACCACCCAGATGACGGTATTACCAGAAGAAAGCGGAAGATCTGTAATAAAGTCCATGGCCACGTGAGTCCACGGACAGCTGGGTATGGACAGTGGCAGGAGCACACCTGCTGGCTTGATACATGATGACTTATTTCGGGCACACGAAGTCTTATACATCCTTGACCAGACCTGGCCACCAGTATAAATGAGAGATTACTGTAGAGAGACAGATCTCTGTGTCCCAGGGTGCCCAGCCAGTCCCCAAGATAATATCCTCTTCCGAAGGTCAGGTCGGAGGAATTAGCTGGATATCCACAGGCACGGCAACAGCAAGTCGTTCAGGAGGAACGTTATGTCGAGGAGCTTGTTCTTCCCCAATAAAATCGGAGGCACGAGAGAGGGCATCGGCTTTGACATTCTTCTAAGCTGGACGAAAATGGTTCAGGAAATTGAAGCTAGAGAAAAAGAGGGACCAATGAGCCTGTTGAGCGGTCTGGAGATACAGGAGATTTTGTGGTCAGTATACATACCAACCATATAACGAGCTCCTATCAGAAAATAATGCCACTCTTCCAAGGCAAGTTTTATGGCTAGAAGTTCCAGATCACCTATGGAGTGATTAACCAAGGAGGGGTCAACCACTAGCAGGAAAGGTTTCTCCATATCAGGCTGAGCGAGTACAGAGGCAAAGGCAAAGCTTGGAGAAAGCTTCTTCAGCCGTCACAATGGGAGACACGAGAGAGGAGAAATGTGGTATAAACTGCCGGTAGTAATTGGCGAAGCACAGGAATCTCTGGATGTCACAAAGTCCGAATGGGCGAGGCCACTGAAGTACTGCAGACAATTTTGTGGGATCCATCTGTAGTCCTTTGTCAGAGATGATATAACCAAAGAAAGGAAGACTCTTTTGGTGGAGTAGACACTTCTTGAGCTTGGCATACAGGCGATTGTCCCTTAGGCA
Organism: Engystomops pustulosus; assembly: GCA_019512145.1. Lineage (NCBI taxonomy): Eukaryota > Metazoa > Chordata > Amphibia > Anura > Leptodactylidae > Engystomops > Engystomops pustulosus. The sequence continues at coordinate 45,129,236 of CM033651.1, forward strand.
CCTGAGGAGTAGTTGTAAATGAACCTGATGGAACTCAAGGTCAGCAGAGAACACCGGGATATTGTCCAGGTTGACCACGACAGCAGGTTTCTGAAAATGTTGTTAACGAACTCCTGGAATACAGCTGGTGCATTACAGACTCCAAACAGCATGATGAGACACTCAGAGTGTCCATCACTTGAAGGTAGCCTTCCATTTGTCACCTTCGGTGAAAACCATGGCTCCACGTAGACGGTCGAAGAGTTCCGTGATCAATGGCAATGGGTAGCGGTTCTTCAGGGTGATTTTCTTCAGTACGCGATAATCAATGCATGGATGGAGTGAGCCATCAGAACCCCCTCTGCAGACTCTCCTTCACATAGGCTGACATAGCCGCAGCTTCAAGCACGGAAAGTGGGTACACCCGACCCCGTGAAGGGGATATGCCTGGCAAAAGTTCCATAGAGCAGTCATATGAGCCATGAAAGAAACAGGAAGACCCACCAGGGGCCTGGAAGACACCAGAGTAGAGATTGTGGGTACAGGATGAAGTGCCCCCAGACAGTGTGACTCTCATTCATGTCCCCAACAAAGAACTTCCCTGGTCTGCCAGTTGAGGCTTGGTGCGGTACTGGACCAGATCGCAGAGAATTTGCCCACTGACAGACAAGTTGACCAGCGGCTTCTCAAGATGGACCACAGGAAGATGGTGCTGGGAGACCAGGGCAGCATCCAAGAAGTTTCCTTCAGAGCCAGAATCCAGGAAGGCAGAAACTTTAAACTGGCTACCAGTCCTAGAGCTGAGTAGGACAGGTATGTTCAGACATGGAGAAGCTTTGCTGTCACCTAGGGACGCTTCTCCCAGAAATCCTAGGTGTGGGCAGAGTGGACAAGTTCCGAGAAAGTGCTCCAGACTGTAGCACTCTTGGGGTGTCAGAGGAGCTTTATCCATCTGCATAGCCTCCTCTGCAGAAAACAAGGAGGGCGGATGTGGTGGTCTTTGGAAAACTAGAGCCAAGCAGAGCAGACAACGGGTCCTGATCTGCTTATATTCTAGGTGCTGCTCCTCCAGACGCTCTGAGAACCGGATCTCTATCCGAGTGGCCAGGGAGATGAGGTCACTCAGAGAAGATGGCAGATCCCGTGTACACAGTGCGTCTTTGTTACGAATTGACAGTCCTTTCTTTAAAGTAGACGCCAAGGCTGCTTCATTGCAAGAGACCTCGGAGGCAAGAGTGCGTAGTTGCCAGGGCGGTCTCAGCAGAAGATACCCGGTTCTTCGAAGATGGACCAGAATTCATTGAGGAAAGCAGTGATGTTGGCAGTGACCGGCCCGTTCCTGTCCCAGAGAGGAGCTGCGCTCATCCCCTGCTCCTCTCCACAGCGCCGATGTATGGCCGCAGTACTACGGTACGGCGGGCATACATCGTCTGAATCTAGCCTAATTCTGTTAAAAAAAAACTAATAAAAAATTATGTTAAAAAAGGGTGTATGGTAACATTCTACCACAGCTAAGGCGGGCAGCATGATGTACTATCATAGTTGAGATGTGTATGATAAAGTTCTATCACAGTTGAGTTGTGCATCATGATATTAAAGCACAGCTGAAGTGTGCATCATGAGGTTCAATCCCAGCTGAGGTGTGTATGGTGAGGTTCTAGGACAACTGAGGTATGCATCCTACTGTTCCATCAGAGCTGAGGTGTGTAAGGTAAGGTTCTATCACAGTAGAGGTGTGCAGCATGATGTTCTATTACAGCCAAGGTTTGTATTTTGAGGTTCTTCCACAGTTGAGGTGTGCATCATGATGTTCCATCACAGCTGAAGTGTGTATGGTGAGGTTCTTCCACAGCTGAGGTGTGCATCATGATGTTCTATCACAGCTAAAGTATGTATGGGGAGGTTCTAGCATAGCTGAGGTGTCCAAGATGAGGCTCTTTCACAGCTGAGGTGCGTATTACAAGGTTTTGTAGCAGCTCATGTACATACTCTGGGGTCCTCTTAGCAGCCAAGGGGTGGCCCACTAACAAAATGTTTGCATTGGGATCACCAAGTCAATTTTGACCACCAGATTGTTTGCCTACAAAACTTAATCTGGCCCTCTGAGAGAAACAAATCTGTTTCACGTCTGTGTCACTTGCTGTATTGATAAATCCATGCAGACCACGTGAGCAGAAAGATACTTATCTTTAAATGGAAAGTCGTGAGAAGACTGATGAAAATGTGTGACGCCAAATCGATGTTCTTTTCAGGCGTCATTTCATCATGTCTATTCACATCATGTCTATTCTGTTTTTTCAATCTGGAACTAATGTCTTTAGAGTCATGTTACCAGACCTTCACAGTAGGCCATTTCATGTGAGATTCACTAGCAGCGTGTGCACCCACTGCAGATGTCTTTGGTGATGTATAACCCTCTTCTCTTCTGAGCGCAACCCATATACAGCAGGATCAACGTATACTCCTAGAACGGATAAGAAGAGATCTCTCATAATTCATGTTTTATGCTTATATAGTAAATAAAATGTATGTGTGGTTGAGGCAAAAAATGACATAGCAAACAGTATATTGACATCTGAACATTGAGGGAGATGTATTAATGTGTTAGTCTTTAACCCCTTCCCGCCACAGCCCTTTTTCATTTTTAGCGTTTTCATTTTTAACTCCCCACATTCAAAAATCTCTAACTTTTTTATTTTTCCATGTACAGAGCTGCGTTATGGCTTATCTTCTGCGTAACAAATTACACTTCAAAATGGTGGTATTTAGTATTTCATGCCATGTACTGGGAAGCGGGAAAAAAATTCCAAATGCAGTGAAATTGGTAAAAAAACGCATTTGTGCCGTATTCTTGTGGGCTTGGATTTTATAACTTTCACTGTACGCCCCAAAGGACAAGTGTACTTTATTCTTTGGGTCGGAACGATTACGGGGATACCAAATTTGTATAGGTTTTATAATGTAATTTTTTGTGGCTTTTGATGACGTTTACAATGTTATCATTTTTAGGACTGTATGACCTTTTTATAATCACTTTTTATAGAATTTTTGTTTTTTTTAAAATGGCAAAAAAGTGCCATTTTCGACTTTGGGCGCGATTTTCCATTACGGGGTTAAACACAGTGAAAAAACGTTATTATATTTTGATACATCGGGCATTTTCGGACGTGTTGATACCTAATGTGTTTATGATTTTTACTGTTTATTTATATTTATATCAGTTCTAGGGAAAGGGGGGTGATTTTAGTTTTTTTTTTTATTATTTATTTTTTTACTATTTTTCAGACTCCCTAGGGTACTTTAACCCTAGGTTGTCTGATCGATCCTATTATATACTGCCATACTACAGTATGGCAGTATATGGGGATTTTACTCCTCATGTGCTGATAGTACATTGTAATGAATAGGTTAACCCGGAGCAGCCTCGGGTCTTCGGAAGACCCAAGGCTGTCATGGCGATGGATCACGCTTCCCGATGACGTCATCTTGGCATCTTTTTGAAGCCGCCGGCAGTGATCAGTGGGAAAACACCCGCGATCGGTGTTGGCACCGGTGTTACCGGTTAGCCTTTGCTGCAATATGCAGCAAAGACTAACGGGCTATGGAGAAGGCTCAGCCCGTGAGCCCTCTCCATGCACCCGCACCTGTCATGTGACGTAGTATTACGTCACATGTCGGTAAGGGGTTAAACCAATGTAGAATAGAACTAGACAGCTCTCTGCTGCGCCACACAAATCCCTGGGGCTCATCTACTAAGGGCCCGAATCGCTCATTTTCGGCTGGTTTCCCAAAAATTATTTGTTTGCTCCATTTTGCCCCAGGTTTTTGGCGCATGCGATCGGATTGTGTCGCATTGCTGCTGGGTTTCATGCAACGAAAATGGGGGGGCGTGGCCGTCGGAAAAACCGTGGTATTTAAAAAATAACGTGTCGCTTGACACGCACTTACATGCACCAGGAAGGGGATGGTGAACTCCGGCGGACCTTGGCGACACCTAGTGGATATCGGGCGCACGACCTTAGCGAATCCCGGCAAGCTCCGAATAAACGTCGGACCACTCGCCGCTGGATCACGAATGGACCGGGTAAGTAAATGAGCCCCACTGTGTCTGATGCTGGATGATTAATCTGATGCAGTATAAGTCTAGCAAGTCATATCCTGCAACTCCTATTAGTTGGTCTAGTTTACTGCACCAGAATATTGAATTTTGTGCCGCAAAGGCTTTTTTTCTTCAGGGCCATGTCCTTTTTTTCCAGCAAGTCTGAAAACTCTGTATAGATGGTCTACAACCCTAAATAAAGGTGGTGCACATAATTTCAAGTGCAAATTACCCAAGTATTCTGGCAAAGAAAATTGTTTCCATTACGTTTGTTTGAAATTGATCTCAATTTTATACATTTAAAGGGACACTTCATTGAATATTTTGTATCACTCAATAACACTCTATTCTTGGGAACACCAGTGAATCTTCGTCTCAGACTCACTTAAAATAGCATCTGCGATGAAGTGCTGTTCTTGTATGGCTAGTACAGTATCTTGTCTATATTTTTTATCTTGTCTAGCCTGGTTACTGTAGTTTTTCTTGTGGTTATTTCTAGTTTAGTCATTACCTTTTGAGCCCTGTGTAGATAGCAGAAGAAGTGTGAGCTCTGCACTTCCCACAACCTCTGTCTCTGCCTACTTGTCTGCTGTATGCTAAACCTCAAGCTACAACTGTGCAGCAGCCCTTGCCATAAATAACATGCACTGGTATAATACACAGGCAGGTTTAAATGGAGTGATCAGATGCTTATTGCAAATTGGAGCAGCCCATTTGAACTCCCTTAGGACTGTGGGCACACACATTACCTTCTCAGAAAACTTTTGTTGGCAAATAACAGCTTCCCATAGAACATTACACCCGGGTGTGGCAAGTGATTTTGTAGACGCCATATAACGTAAGCAAACATTTATTTTGTGATTTTTGCAGGGTTTGATTGATGCCATCATAATCTCCTGGTTTAGAAGCTAACTATAATTTACAGTTTATTGAATGCAGTTTTTTTTAAACTTTTCTATATATTCATGCAACAATTCATAACCATATATATGCCAATTTTGTAAATATAGTTCCCACGACTTTAACACTTTATATGTTTTTGTTGATTTAGCCATTTCAGTTTTATTTTTTTATGGGGCAAGATATATTTTTTCATTACAGGTGGCTTCCTACTTATGAACACCCGACTTACAGACAACCCCTAGTTACAAACGGACCACTGGCTATTGGTAATTTACTATATTTTAGTCATAGGCTACAATGATGTAAGAGCTATCAAAGGTGTCTGCAAGATTTATTGTTAATCCTGGTTCTTATGACAATCCAAAAGTTTAAAAATCCAAATGTCATAGAGACCAAACATTTTGGCTGGGGTTACAATTTTACAAAATATACAGTTCCGACTTACATACAAATTCGACTTAAGAACAAACCTACAGAACCTATCTTGTACGTAACCCGGGGACTGCCTGTATTGTGATAGTAAAAGACAACAAATGTAGTGCTCGTGCTATATAGACACAATGCAAACTGAAGAGAAGGACCAATGGGGTACCAATGAGTGAACCCAGATCTGAAGATAAGGCACGCATGATCTCACGTACAGTAATCATCAATGACTCCTTCTGTACAACTCTTATCTATACAATCATACGTCCATAAAATATATTTAGTTAGGGCAACCATTGATATTAAATAAATGTTACAATAAACATCCATCACTGGCTGACATGACTCTAGAACTTCTATTTGTATGTTTCTCCTAGTTCTGTATGTATCCATCAGGTATCTTAGGGATCACATTTCTACTTTACATTTTTGGCTTGTAATTTTGTCTTGCAGGTATTTATTGGGTTATGTTGAACAGGATGTGTGATAGACAGTTGCTCATAAAACAGAGCTAATAATAATGTTTTATACATTTATAGGTGTGCGTGGGTGTGAGGTAGAATTAAATAGGAGATTTTAACAGTATGTAGTTCCTGAGGGTAAGCTACCAATGTAATTCTGTTATCCAGACTTTAATGTTATATTCTAATACCTAGTGTGGTGTTCAGTAGGTGATTTCCTCTATTCCTGAGAAAGAAAAAGAAAACAGTCCTGAAAGATAATGGGGCTCATTCATATTTAACAATTATTCTAGGATATCCAGGTCCCTCACAGATCAGTTGTTTTAATAATAATAATAATAATCTTTATTTATATAGCGCCATCAAATTACGTAGCGCTTTACAAATCATAACGTAGCGCTTTACAAATCATAAAAGTTTTGGCTACTAGAACCTACATACCGGTAGTAGATGGAGCTGTAAATGCAATCAGGACCAGAAAATCCTTAAACTATGAATTTATTTTCAATGATCAACTACGGAAATAATTTTATATTATATATAGAAGACATAATGATTGTCTAGTGAAAGGGTCTGGACAGTTACTATTAGATTCCTCTCTTAGTAATATGGTGGGCTCACCAAGGGGTTAAAAAGAGATTGCCAAACCATATCCACCACTGGTGACTGTGCCAGACCATTAAAGGACATCTACCACCAGGACGAAGGATTGTAAACGTAGCACACTGATATAGTGGTGTGTGCCCCTCTGGCAGGATCTGCTCATTTTTAAGCTTCCTATGCCCTTGTTTTTACAAAAAAACACTTTAAAAATTATGAAAATGAGACTGAGGGGCTCCTACATCATAAAAATGTTCTTGTGTTGTAATAGATCTCACACTATGTCATCATACATGCAAAAGAGAAGCCGCAGGGAGGTCATTAACTTCACTGTGAGAACCAAACTGCCAAAAAACATCAAGAACACTCCTATGTATATACATGGTTTTACATGTCATGTCATACAATGGATTTGTTATAACTTTTTTTAAATTATCTATGCAATACTTGAATATGGCTAAAGCCCTAATAACCAATGCCTACCTTGTTTTTTTTAGGTGACCTAGTGCTAAGTGTCATGGCACTAGTGGCAAATGATTATTGCAGACAGCCTAAAGCTGGACAATTATATGCTGTATATAGGCCAATGTATATGGCTATTCTGGGTTATCATAGACTATCCATACTGGCTGCAAGCACATCTGCAGCTATCAGAATAGCTCCAAATGCCCTTTGTCAAATGTGGACCACAAGAGATACTTACTAATGATTCAAGGTTTAAACTCTGCCACCACTATGTGCACTTTGTAACTCCTCAATATTATAGTCTTATGTTTAGGGGAAACTTAAATTTGTTCTACTTTGAGAAAGCCTTAGGATAATTTGACAAATAAAGGCTAGAAAGCATGCACAGCTTTGAGCAAATTAATCCGATTTTAGCTTTAATGAGATTGCTGATGTTCTATAGTGCAGGGCTATTAATCTGCCAAAGCAATTTATTCCTAAGCAAAGAAGTACAAATTTTTTAACCAGAGGAAAATTCCATCCAAAGAGGATTCTAATGATTCTTTACCAAAATATTTGTTCTTGTTCTTATTTGTTTGTTCATTTACTTGAGTTAAGAATACCTGAAATGTTAAAGGGAACCTGTCATCAGAAATTGACCTAATAAACCACTAGCTGTATGTTGTCAAACAGCTAAACCACTTCTCGATGACGTTTCTTTGAAGTGGAATGTAAATTGGTTTAATGAAGTAAAGGAGGCGGAGAGTGTAACACTGAAGTCGCGCTTTCCTGATCTCTGGAAGTCCGGTGCATGAGGAGGTGTTCAGAGGCAGGGAGAGCTTGACTTCTGTGTTACACTCTCCGCTTCCATGACTTTATACATCCAACTTACATCTCACTTCAAAGTTGATTTTCTGGATGATGCCACCTCACTGAGGCATGAAAGAAACATGATCTGGAAGGTGTTCAACTTCTTGACAACATACTGGTAGTGGTTTATTAAGTCAATTTCTAATGAAAGGTTCCCTTCTTAGTAATTGATCATTCTAGACAGTGGCATAAACTGAGATGGCACCTCCTAACCATAAAATTGAAAGCCCCTCTTTGGCTATTTTTGTAAATATTTTACTAATGAAATTAATTACTAATTATTTCTTGTTTAATTAGGAAAGTTGCCATCTTGCCGTACCTTCTGTGTAAAGATGGGCTGTATAGAAGCTAAATGTTTTTTTTAGGATTTTAGTATAGATTGGAAAATTAAAACAAATGATCAAAAATTGCTAAAAAATTACATAATGACTCACTTCCTGTTAATTTACTGAAGGTGCATTGCCTTTAAATCTATATGAACTTTTCAACAAACTTTGCATAAATCAATGTGAACACAAGAAACATTGCAATATATCTAATCAGAGAAAAGTGTTTCATTGTTTACTTACTTTAGCTCTGTGTTAGACATGACACAGATTATTAACCCAAAGATGCAGCCTTAAGACTAGGGGGACAGGTGGGTGATGGCTGATTTCCACGACATCACATGACCATGGACCAGTGTTTATCTACAGGAAGTAAAGAATGACGTTTCCAGTTACATGACAGGAAGAAGACATCAAGCAGTGATCTTGAAAACTATTAAGAATTATTACAGAAAGTATATTGGAAATTTATATAACTTTTCATTACACAAACAATATTAATTATTTGCTGGAATGAGCTTAAAGTTTAAGCTTGTGTTCATTGCGTGTACCACCCATGATGACTTAGCCCTGGTTAATCCTTTCCACAATTCCAAAGGCTATATGCCTCAGGGCCTTTAAGACTGCTCAAATAAATTCCCATAAACCAACCCGTGGAATTTGCCATTTTAATACCACACTTACCAAATAGTACAATAAACCACACAAACACCTTTACTTAACAATAAAGGTGTGGGTTGACTTGAGGATTCAGTCGAGCTTTATTAAATATTTATGTATTTCTTCATAAACTTCTTAAACACAACCAATTTTTTATGTTGTATGAATATAAAATAATTCTTACACTCTTAGGGATCGGCTGGAGGGGTATGATTCTTTATAAACTGTCTGGGAGCTGCAGATGGGATAAGTCTATGTAAACTGTCTGGGATCTGCTGGAGGGGCTAATGCAGTATAAACTGTCTGGGGTCTGCTGGAGGGTATAATGCAATATAAACTGCCTAGGATCTGCTAGGGCAGTGATGGCGAACCTTTTGAAGACAGAGTGCCCAAGCTACAACCAAAACCCACTTATATGTCACAAAGTGCTAACAAGACAATTTAAGTGGTAACTTATTGATCCCTGCTGTATCACAGGTTTAATCGCACTAGGAGCTGCCTACTAAAGTACAACAGTGCCCTTTCCCTATAACTGATATAAATATAAATACATAGTAAAAATCATAAACATGTTAGATATTGCTGCCTCCCAAAATGTCCGATCTATACAATACAATAAAGCTTTATTGATTGATGGGTACAGCATTTAGAGTACACAAAAGAAAAATCATAGACAGTTAGAAACACAGATGATAACACACGGAATAGTGGTACAATAAGGCTTGGGGGGGTACTTTCATTGGAGGGGCAAGTGGGGGTTATTAAGTTGGTTTGGACGCTCCTTGAGTCCATTTATTCTAGAAATCGATGGCTCTTGGTATAAAGGAGTTTTGAAACCTCATTGTTCGGGAGCTGATCTGCCTATACCGGTCACTTCTCGTGCTTCGTTGTTGCAGCAGTACTCGGTGCAATGGGTGTAATGCGTTTCCTGCAATGGGGATAAGCTTGCTACGACTCCTAACCTGCCAAATGCTGTTGATTGGGCTCGGGCTATCGCCGACAATGCCTTGTGACCTTCTGGTGATTTTGGCCAGCCTATTATATTCCTACTTTTTAATTGCCCCTCCCCAGCAGACAATGGTGTAGCATATAATGCTTGCGATAGTTGATTCGTAAAACATCTGTAGAATTTTGTTACAGATGTTGACTGACTTCCGTTTCCCGAGGAAGTACATTCTAGAGGAAGCTGTTCGCTGTCCATTCTAGCCTATCACCTGGTTCATGGCTCTACCTTTGGTTAAGAAAGGATCGTGGGCTGTTTTTTCCTCCGTAGGTCTATGACCATTTCTTTAGTTTTTCTATGTTTATTAGGAGGTTATTACCTTCACTCCACTCCACACATTTGTTTATGGCGGAAGACTGAATTATCTGAAAATTTCTGAAGGGGACAGGTGTCAGAGTGATAGGGGAAGTAAGAAGTGTATAAAATAAACAGGAATGGAGATAGTACAGTGCCCTGTGGTACTCCTCGGTTACTGACCAAAGTTTTACATTGTTCATTGCCCATTAGGATGTATTGAGGTCTATCAGTTAGATATATCCAGTCGTATATATCCAGTTAATGATAGCCTTGTCTTTGTTCAGTTAATTAGAACTGGGTCGATGGTGTTTAACACGCTAGAGAAGTCGTAATAGGTTATCTGCACCGTAGTACCACTATTCTCTAGGTGTGGGCAGCTAAGTGGCTGACTGGGTAGCACCTCTGCCTTGCAGCGCTGGAGTCCTGGGTTCAAGTCCCACCCATGTCAACATCTGCAAAGAGTTCGTATGTTCTCACCATATTTGCGTGGGTTTCTTCCCACACTCCAAAACATACTGGTATGTTGCTTAGATTGTAAGCCCCATGGGGACAGGGACCAATTTGTCATGCTTTGTGCAGCGCTGTGTAATCTGTAGGCGCTATATAAATAAAGAATGGCATTGTCCGCACTCATCTTGTTGTTGTAAGCAAACTGTAGCAGATCGCTTCGTTGACTTACAACCTCCTTCAGGTGAGGTAGATGGACCCTTTCAAAAGACTATATTATCTATGATGTTAAGGCGATTGGTCTAAAATCACCATAGTCGTTTGCTCTTTTGATTTTCAGTAGAGTACGTATACATGCGATGGTACATATGATGGTACAGTTGGTACAGTTTAACGTTCCAGCCTGAAGTTAAACAAATCCGCAAGAGCATCGCTGGTTCAAATTCAAGTTTGAAGAAGTAAAAAAAGTTAAAAACACTAAAAATTACAATAAATTAAAAATAAATACATAAAAATATAATCCCCTAAAATGTCACTTTCCCATAAAAACACTAAATAAAGTATAAAAAACACAAAAAACTCCACATATTTGGTACTGCCGCGTCCGTAACAATCTGTAAAATATCATTACTGGACCTGCACGGTAAACGCTGGAGGAAAAAAAACGCAAAACACTTTCTGAAAAAAGATCATTTTTAATTACTACCTTTAAAAAATGCTCTAAAGAGTGATTAAAAAATGTTCTGCACTCTAAAATAAGCCCAATAAAAAGAACAACTCTTTTCGCAAAAAAGAAGCCCCTAACCAGATTTGTCAGACGAAAAATAAAAAAGTTATGCATATGAAAAGATGGTGATGCTAAAATGAACAAGATATTCAGTAAAATTGAATGAAATACACAAAACACCCACATATTTGGTATCGCTGAGTCCGTAACAATCTGCATAATAAAACAGAATCATTATTAGATCCGTAAAGTGAACCCCGAAAAATCCCCCCCAAATACGCTCCAAAAAATATAATTTTTAATAAAAATGCTCTAAAAAGTGAATTAAAAATGTTATACATACGATAGACGGTGATGCTAAAGTGTAACAACATTTTCGCCAAATTACTTTTTATTCAGTAAGAATGGGAAAAAATTAAAAATCTATAAAAATTAGGTATTTTCGTAATTGTGGCAACCCATAGAATAAAAATATGGTACACAGCCAAAAATAAACCCACAAAAAAATCTTCCTAAAAATTGATGATTTTCATTTCCTCCACCAACAAAGAGTTAATAAAATCTCACCAATTACCTATAGATGCCCCAAAATTACGTACCAGAAAAGTGCATCTCATGTGGCAATAGAAATAAACCCCTATAGGTCTACATTAAAAAAAGAAAAAAAATTATAGCCTGTACAATTTGCAATGCAATTCTGCTCTAGATGGAGCCTCTTTTCATTCTATGCCCGGCCGTGCGCCCATACAGCAGGTTACCGCCACATATAAGGTATCGGTGTACTCGAGAGAAATTAGGTATCAAACTTGGTGGAGCCTTTTTTCATTTGATTCATTGCAAATGTTTAATTTTCCACCCAAAATGAGTATTGTGAAAAAATATTAAAATTTGTAGACTGCACCTCCATTTTGTTTTAATCCCATAAAACACCTAAAGGGTTAACAAACTTCTTAATATTGGTTTTTCATACGTTGAGGTGTGTCGTTTCCACAATGGGGTAATTTACGAGTCTAGCTTTTATTTAGGCCTCTCAGTGTCAATTAGAATTTGAGCAGGTCCATCTAAATACGGGTTTTGGTGATTTTCCAAAAAATTTGAAAAATAATACCTAAATTCTGAGCCTCATAACATTCTAGTAAAATATGTGGAATCTTAAAAAACCATGACAACATAAAGCAGACATTTGGGTAATGTAAGTTATGAATTTATATGGGTGCTATGACTATCTATCAAAAGTAGAGAATTTAGAACTTTTGCCAAATTTAGTTTTTTTCATAACTAAACACAAAAGATATCATCCAAATTTTTTAACTAATTTGAAGTACAATTTGTCACGAGAAAACAATCTCAAAATCCCCTGGAGATCTTATAGCGTTCCAAAGCTCTAACTACTTATTGTGACACAGGTCAGATTTGAGTCCCGTGGGGGATAACAGACATTGATTTGCATAAAAAATATTCTTATTTGTTTACGTGTTAATAGAACAGTGTGTGAATATGATTTTATTGCATTACGATGAATCGATTGATGCCATACTGTACTGGTACAGCAACAATTTTACACATGTTTTATAAATTGGTTCAGTCATATGTTATCACACATTTGTGCGTATTCATCAATCTGTTTGCAATGAAACTCTAAATAACTTGTCCAAAATGCTTTACGCCACATTAATCGAGAGTTTAAGACATTCTTGTTCTGGTATCTTGAGATGGTCTTCATTTGGAAAGGGAATGTCTTAGTAAATATGCAAATTCAACAACATTTGCTAGCTTTTTTAGCAGAAACTAAGTCACCAAACAAGAGGCACAAAATTAACCTAAACTGAACTTAATGCAATTTATCAACCAGCATGAGATATATCACCACTTTGATATATCTCAGCTTATAGGTAACTTGTTACCAGCATTTTCATTTTTGCCCTAGTTGCCCCCCCACCCATTCTACCATTTTTTTAATGTCTGTTTACTTACAAAAAAAATTGGGTGAGAGGCTGAAAAGGAGTATCACTTATCCCTATATTTGCTTCCATAGCACCTAAAACCTATGATTTTAAAAAGCTCTAAAAAAGGGCACTAAATGTCTGATTAACTGTGGGGGCATTTTTTGCACTACATACAGAAGGTGTTGTTTGAAGTCATGTAGTGACTTTCATGAGGTCCAAGCATTACTCCATGCTGCAGCGCTGCTCCCCCGATGTCTGCGCGCTCGTCTTTAGGCTTCTGCGCCGTCTTCTTTCTTCTGCTGGTCATACTATGCGCCTGCCGGACAGGGAAGATCGATGGCAGCGCCCTGCAGAAGAAAGAAGACGGGGCGGAAGCCTGAAGACGAACCGCACAGACATCGGGAGAGCAGCGCTGCACATCGGGGCCACCGGAGGGTGAGTATATAATTTTTTTTTAATGCTGGGCTGTATACTACTGGGGGCAAGCTGTATACTACAACCTTTTATCAAGTTGGTCAGGTCCTACCATTACTGCAATAGGGTTACAGGTAGTTTAAATAACACCGGACAATACATAAAGCAATGTAGACATGATCAAAGGACGAAAATCTGCAGAAAACCAATACAAAAAAAGACACGGGGGATTGAGAACCGAGGGGGGAACCGGGGGGAAAACAAAAAAGGCTGAGAATACAATGATCATAAATGACAGGACATGCGGTGCAAACGCCACAAGTGACGACGGGGGGAAGGCGTCGCCGAAGAACGAAGACCAAACGATTTTGGAAAACCATACCCAGGATGATTGGTGGGTGGGGGAAAATGGGTTTAGCGTGGCAAAATATAATTAGCGAAGGACTCCACATCAAGTGTAAATAGTATGAAGGGGGGTGAGCAAAGGAAAATCCACCCGGCCACTAGAGGCGCCTCATTCATACAGAGTTAGGATCTGGATAACATTGGAAAGTTTAATGTACACTCTCCGCACCTACTTTGACCATACAAAAACATAAACATAAAAAAATATATTTTGCTAGAAATGTCCCAGGTTAGCTCCTCTGACCCTGCACATAGTGGCGAGAAAATTCAAAGTAAATGGGGAAAAAAGCAGGATGTGACTGCCATCATCAGGTTCCTATTTGACCATGGGAGTGCAACTGCCAAAGTGTCACTCGATCTGACAATATGCTTCTCTGACAATGCTATTTGATGTTAAAAACACTGTGTTCTTACTGTACCCCCAATATTATTATTTTATCCCCCTGTAACAGTTTATAATGAATTCAACCTGAAAAGTCCCACATAAGGGCGCACTGTATGGACTTTTCTTCCTCGGGGCCTCAGTGAAGCCCAACCAGATTAAGGGGTATGTTGGATCCGAGAACTCTGAGCGCGATTAGCTTTATATGGAGTAGCCTGGGGACATTTGTACGCCAAAAAAAGCCAGGTGAATGAGTTGGGGAGAGGGTATGTATTTTACTGTTCATGTTGTTCAGAATACTGAGAAATGAAAAGTACTGTTTGGTTTTTTATAAAAAATAGATACCATAGTATACTAATACTCAAGTAAAGGAATCCTAGTTTTTTTCAGCACTTTTGTTTGTGGCTGAAACTCGGCTTATACTCGGTAAATAAAATATATAAAAAAAACTCAACCATTGCTGTGGGCTTCCCCTTCGCGTGGCTGATTACTGGTAGCAGAGCTATGCTATCTACTGGTGCAAGTGTGCGATCCTATATACTGGGGGATTGGGCTGGCGACATATGCTAGTGGCAGGTGTGCTGGCTATATACTATGGGGCAGTGGCTGGCAGCAATATAGCTTGGGAGGCTGTGACCAATGGATTTCACACCCTTGGCTTTATCGCGAGTCAATAGGTTTAAAACCAGGTTTTTGTGGTAAATTAGGGGCCCGGCTTACTACTTGGGTCGGCTTTTAATACTCGAGTATATACAGTATATGACAAAAAGTATTTATTTTTGCTTAATTATTAAACAAGATAACCTGAAATATAACATAGTCAGAAGTATTCATATCCTTTGATATGTAGTGAATTAAAGCAAGCTTTTTAGCTAGTACAGCCCATTGATTCTTCTTGGAAAAGAATGGCAAAAACTTGTTGACATCTATATTTGTGGATCCTCTTGCCATTCTTTCTTGTAAATCCTCCCTCAGGTTGGATGTGACGTTTGTGGAAACCATTTTTCAGTCTCTCTCCCGAGGGCCAAGTCAAAAATGGTTACAGAGTTTGGTGTTGTGTGAATCTGCTGCTTTGTTATTTTACTTGTGTTTTAAGAGCAGTGGGGCAACATTATATAGAAGAAAACAGGCTAGTGCTCTATATGCAGTTTTGGCCTTTGTAGTGTGCAGAACATGCGCATCATAGTTCCTTTTCGGACAAAATTCTGTCTGACTTTGCAGGTTAACTTTGGGGTTAAACACCTGGGGGCTTGATTTAACTAAGGTCCACAAAACGCACCTTTGTCGGTTTTTTCTGACAGGTATTTAACTGGGGATTGTTTCGCCGCATCGATTGTGGCGCAGCTGCGCTGGCTGTCCATGGGACTGAAATCAGGGGGGGAGGCTGTCAGACAATCTGATGATGTGAACTGAGCATGGGATTTAATATTCAAATTGTGTGCGAGCCAATCCACTAACACATGCACCAGGAAATAGAGAAGGTGAACCCTTAACGGGGAAGCGACACATGCAGGCTTCGGGCCGCACCATCTTCGTGAATCCAGCTCATAGTGCCTTTATTGTCCAGACACTCCGTACGTCATGAACTCCTCCAGACGGTTAGTAAATGTGGCCCCTGATGTACAACTAAAGAATTGTGCAATATCCTGACGAAAACTAGCGCTGGCCCTTAGTAAATGTGTACTATTGCCTTTTTTGGAGGTGAAGCTACTGACCCACACCCCACCCCCCCGCTCACTCCGACCCAGTCTGAGTCCAAGCAGTCTGGAAAGAGGTTTTAATCCAGGATATTTTTGTACTTGGCTGATTCAGCTTTCCTTCAATGGCAAACCAGTCATCCTGTCCCCGGGACCCATAGCATGATGCTGCCACCACCATGTGTCAACTCTAGCATTTCATTGGCTGGTGATAGGCAGTTGCCACTTAGAATTACAACAATGGCATATGTCACGATTAACTATCAACTGTCTAAAGTTAGATATTTCTATGTTGCCAATGGCAACCATCACAGCTCAGCTTTCATTTTATTCACTGCTCATGAATATTTTAAGGGGATCTGTGATTGGTTGTCCAAAGCAAATCAGAGACTTTGCCACCACAAACCATCACACGTCCGTCATGACTGCCCTATCTACTTCCGGTTACTTTCTTCCTCGGTGTCGGTGTACCCACTTTCTGTGCCGAAACTACTTCATCAAAGAGGAACCTGCAGAGGGGTTAATAACGTAATCCCTCCTCCCCGGGGGTGGTGCGGGTTCTTCTTTGTGACCAAAAAGGAGGGTCCACTCCGTCCATTGTATAGACTATCTATCGCGGTTTTAACAAAGTCACCATTAAGAATCGCTATTCTCTGGCCTTTGATTCAGAGTTGTTCAAGGGCCTAACCTGGTGCCCAAGTATTTTCTCAAACTGAACCTAGTTGGCCTACAAACCTCAGTCATATTCAACAAGGGTGATGGAGGGGAAGACAGCCTCAACACTAGTGGAGGACACTTTGTAGGAAAAGGAGTACCGGTGATGCTGTTTTTTGCCCTAAACCTCCGGCGTCCTTCCAGGAATTTGCAATTACATTTTTAGGGACTTGCTATATTCCTGTGTTGTGGTCTATCTCGACAATATCCCGGTGTTCTCTCTGATCTTGAAATCCCACAATGCACCTACGGCAAGTTTCCGTACCACCCGTTTAATGCCAATCGTCTCCCCACGCCAAACTTAAGACGTGCCATCTTCTCCATCAGAGGAGTTTTCCCTTTCCTTGTCTATACAGTATGACTCTGACGGGGTCCCTACAGATGGATCCTTCAAGTTGTCTGTGGTTCTTTCGCCATTGGACTATGTGGCAATACAGAGGTTCCGGGGCTTTGCATTATTTTACTTGCAGTTTATTCCGCACTTCTCCTCCTTTGTGTCTCCTCTCACGTTGTGGCACTCACCAAAAGGAGGCTCAAGCGGCTGAAGATGCCTTCTCTAAATTAAAGTCTGCCTTTGGCCCGTCGGGCTCCATTCTCACATGCCGATACAATAGTCTTTCCACCTGGAAGCGGTTGATGCCGCCTCCTCTGCAAGGAGCGTCACCAATACCCAGCTGCCCGTGGACCCACGGTCTATGGGACTTCATCACAGACTTCCCCTTCCTTCTTTCGGTCAGTACTGGCAATAATCCTGGGTGGTACCGATCGTTTCCAAAATGTCCCATTTTTGTTCCTCCTGTTAGGTCTGCCGTCTGACTCCACTCCCACGCCTCAACAGTCCATTTCGTCCATCACATCTTCCGGCTTCATGGACTTCCCCAACTATAATTCTGTCATTTCTGAGTTCAGTGTTTCTCTAATTCTGGCGGTCCCTCTGTAAAACCAGCTTTAAGTAAAATTGGTCCTTTTCTTCCGCCTATCAGCCATCAGTCTAATGGTCTGGTTGAACGATTAATCGACTCTGTGCTGTTTATCTCCGAATTTTGTTTCTGCCCGTCATGACAACTGGTCCACTCTGTTGCCATGGGCAGAGTTATCTCATACCTCCTCTGGATTCAGCATCTCCGCTCTGCCATTCTTCATTAATTATGGCCTGCATCCTCAGCCGCTCCTCTTCCTCTAATACCTGGTCCTCGGACATCCCTTCTGTGAGATTTGTTACAGGATCTGAAGTCCATTTGGACAGGCTCACCTGTCTTTGCTACGCTTCTGTTGCCTGCACCGCGTTCCGGGCTGATAAGAGACGAGGCCCCTCCTATCTTCTCTCCTGGTGTCAAAGTCTATTTTTCCACCAGTATTTCCCGGCTAAAGATCCCTGGCAACAAGTTGGCCATCACAATTTCTGTGTCTTCTTAAAATTATAAAAAAAGACTTTTCTGGACATGATTAAAGACATCCTGTCTGCAGAGACCTGCTGCCTTCTCTGAAGCTGTTCTCACTCCTTGGCTACGCAATTGACATCCCAATGCCAATTCTCAGAGGTTTGGAGGAATTGGTCCTCAAAAAAGCACAGGTCATAACCCCCGTCCACTTCCCCCCTTGGCACCATCTTTCTAAGGGTCCACACTTTGTCTTCAAAGTTGGCCAGCATGTCTGACTCCCCAAGAACACTCCAGATTCGTCCTGAGAAATACTTTGCCTCTATTGTGCCAGCCCAGAGCACTACCTCAGGGCTTGTCCAGCTCCGTCCACGCGTCCGGAACGCACGCACCTGCACGTCTTGTAGAGCGTCCCTAGGTGAGAACAAAGCTTTTCCACGCCTGAATGTCCCAGTTCTCTCACTCTGGAACAGGTAGCCATTTTCAGCTGCAGCCTTCTTGGATTCCGTCTCTGCAGAAAACTTTGTTTATGCTGCCCTGTTCTCCAAGCCATCATCATCTCCTTGTGATCCTTTTTGAGAGAAGCCTCTGGTCACTTTATCAGTGAACAGATCCGCTGTTAGCTGTGGTGCCGATACTGCACCAATCCTCTATTTTTTCTGCAAGTCGGGCGGATTTGCAGAAAGAGAGACTGACATTTTATGTGCTACCCACCCCGGTCTTCCGTTCCTTCTGTGCCCCCGTGGTTGCAGCACCACGCACCTGTTCTCAACTGGTGACTGAGAGGGTCTGTGCTGGGGACTGGAATGCCATTCACGCTGTTTGGTGGCACCATCATAACTACTGGGGGTCTCCTCAACTCCTATATGACCTTTGCAAATGTCCTGCTCGGAGAATCAAGCGGCCTTAGACTGCCTATAGACCTGTTGCCGGGCACGTCTCCACTTCTCTACTTGTATTGCAGCTCTGAAGTATTTTCTGATTGATCTATACTAGTGTGCAACTGCCCACACTAGTATAGATCCGCCGGAATGACAGCCTCGTTGTTTTCACCATAGACTCCTGGCTGTCACAGCCTGGATGGTCCCTCCCCCAGATGGTGGCACTCGCTGGCCACAGCATTAATGCCCCCGACCCCCTGCCACCCTAATATCCCATTGGCTTTTGCGGCCCTCCATTTCCTCCCTAATCATTTTGATTCAATGATTGATTATCCTACAAAGCTTTTCCCTTATATAGAATACCACACGTTATTTACTCCCCCCAAGTCTCACAGACTGTCTTTCTCTATAAAGTCCTGATCAGGCTAGTTTCCAACAGAATGAGCTAATGTTTGATACTACTAAAGCATGTCTTCTCCCTCTGAGCTATCTTATCGAGACCAGCGGCATTATGTTTACCAAATCCAACTTTCATATAGCAATCTAAAACCTCTTGATCATGACAGGTCACCATGTGGGTGCCCTCCTTTTGTTAGAGTCCTAGAGAACAGCACCCTGTGCCACCAAATCCTTACTCCTTCAGGGAGTCTTAGAAAGGAACAGGAAACAAATGCTTTGGATAATTCCAATCAAAGCATTTAATGGAAAATACACTTTTGTGAATCTAACTAAAAGGACGCCATTTGGTCATTGCAGGTTGTCTGACTCCAAATCTTTTGAGATTATAAAGTAAGCCAAGAAACCTGCTGAGTTGTGTTATAGTTGCTCATTTCGGGCACTGAAGGGGCTTGGTAGCAACGATTAATGCAATGAAATTCCCATAGGACGCTCTTGCCTGAAATGTTATTTCTTTTTTGTTTTCTTGTACAATAAAATCTTCCGTGATTACTGTATTTGCTTACTCTAACATCTTGCTGCTTCTCTACTATTAGAGGTTTGCTCTAAGGGCTCTCTCGTGATAACTGTAATTTTAAATACTCAGGCTAATTGAAACTAAGTTTTAAGTGCTGAAACAGCAGATTTTGTGAACCATGACAGAATGAACAGTGTACTAATGTGATCACTAACTCCCAACATTGCCATTCAACGACAGTTTCTAACGATTTGCAAGCCAGATACGCAGACTGTTAGGGTGTGTGTCATGCTTCATTCAACTAAGACACCAAAGTGATGATAATTTGCACTACGTCTTATCCAACTATAGTGACAACAAATGTGTCTACCAACTATTGCGTCTAAATTGAGACATACTATAAGAAGGCAAAAAGAAAAGATTTTGACGTTGATACATTTTTGTCTTTTAAATTTTGTTTCAGTTCAGGATTAAGACTTCTGAGAACAATTGTTGAGGTACTTGTATTTGAAAACAGGTGTGAACACTGCCCAGTCCCACATGTTTCAGGGAACCTCTTTACCAACCAGTCGTATATAGCCTAACTCATATGATGTATGTTGCTATGATTTTTTTAGGTGTACTATTAGGTGTATTAGTTGATATAGATATACTATATATATATATATATATATATATATAATATATTATCTATAAGCCTTCGCTTCTCCCTTTTTGTTTTTTTACTTCCCTTTCTACTCTCTTTAAAACCACACACCACATATTATATTATTTAGAAGATTCTATTGCATATGTTATAATATGTGTGGGATGTTGGACCTCTTAGTACACAACGTTAAGTGTTTTTTAAATTAACCTGTATTTTTTATTGAAAAACATTTCTGGTATTTTATTTGGCAACTATATTGGGTTTACCTTAAACTGGTGCTCTGAACACTTTGTATAAACTACAGTATTTCCCCCTTTTCGTTACCACATACCCCTACACCTGTGCACACTGACTTCTCTCCTTCTGGCTACCGTCCTGTGGCCTCCGGTGACGCTGAACGCTGCGTGCACAACTGTCACAAATACCGTGTCACGTCCGGTTTACACATGTGTGGGTGGCCGCGACGCGTCCCTGTCGACGTGTGGTGTCGCGGTGCTCACTTCACTGCGCGCCTGCGGAGGTCCAAGTGTGTGAGGCGTACCAGGACACGCGACTCTTGGGACAGTATGTGGTAGGTACACGGGAATGCGGGTGTGTGCCTCGCCCGTTCCCAAGTTGAAAGGGTGTGGTTTCTTCATACACAGTCATAAGTGATTGCTGGCCCCTAGAATTATGTCTTGGAGCCTTTTTAACCATTAGCCACAAGACAGATTACAATAGCAATGACATAGCCGCCCAGTGTTTCCAGCCATCCTATAGTCACCCCTTTTACTGCTCAATTCTAAGCGCAATCAACCGATTGTCACTCTACACCACATATGGTGCACATTTATGAACGGCTGTTTATATAAGCGTGCACACACCGGCTTACAACACTAATCACATATTATAAAGTGCACTGTGCAACCCTATTTTTGTCATGTTGGTTTCTATGACAGTTTTTCAATAGAAAGGAATCAGTGGTAAATGAAATGCTTATCCTCAATACAGGAAACCCCTGTACATTGGTCCAAGAAGCCCTGTTCAAAATGGATTCCCCTGAAATAAGGTGCACTAAGCCCCTCTCCTCTCCTCACTGGGTTGTTATTTTCAGCTCGCCCTATGGCTCTTCGCGCGGCCTCTCGCATTTTGGACTGCCCTCAGAACGCGCGCCATGCACTGCTGTCCCATTGTATTCATGGTCTTTCTCCATTGTGGTGGTTTATTCAACTATCCAGTTCTCTTTGCTTAGCTTTCTCTTTTGCACGGCGCCGTTCAAAAATCGCAGCATGCTCTATTACTTTTTTGCGATTCACCTCTTTTTTTCAGCCGCCCCATTCAAGTGCTATGGGGACTATCAAATAGATAAACGCATGCACTACGCAAACCCTTGCTTCGCAATTGCATCGAGTGCAATGCGTTTAAACGTAAGGGTTGCTAGGTGACCATTATAACAGTATTTCCCCCTCTCGCCTTATGAGCACGATCATGTCTTCAATTAATAAACAAAACACACATGAAGAACAGTGAAGATAGACTAAAAACCATGAACAACATTGAACACATGAACACAGGATCATTTAAATCAAAAACACAAGTTGTCCAAGAACACAGTTGCAGAACTTCATAGATTACAGATGTTTCGGTCGGAGTCAGACCTGTCTGCTTACTTGGTCGGGAGATACGCGCGGATCGGTGCGAACAAAATAGCATGTGACGAAACACTAGAATTTGGTGAAGAAGATCCGCATAGTTGTCGTCAGACAGGTTATTGTCTTGAACACCTTAGCACATCTGGCAACTTGTTCTTCTCACACATATAGATTCTGTCTGTCTACATTCTAGTTGGTTTTCGCACCCCTGCTGCCGCGCTGCCCTCTCCCGCCGACCAGCTAGTCGCAGACTCTTTGCCCGAACTCGTAATCTATTCCTTGCATCTGTGTTCTGCACTGTTTTGTTTATCTTAACTGATCCTGTGTTCACTGTGTTCATGTTTATTTTTGTTTTTTTTTTTTTTTATTCTATTCTTCACTGTTCTTCACTCTGCTAACTTGGTCGGGAGATTCATATACGCGCGCGGACAGTGAAGAAAAGATCGCAGATGTTTGCAACTTATCAAAAGACATTATTTTTCCATAATCAAACCTTTTAATTCCCGATACCTTTGTTCCCCCTACTTCCCACCCCCCCCCCCGCCCCTCCCCTCTTTTTTTTCTCCTCGTTTTTTTCGCGGCAAAAGTCCCATTGACTTAAAAAAACCTCGGTGAAAACTCACGCGAAAACCGCAAAAAAAAAAAAAAAAAAACAAAAAACGCGACAAAAATTAAACAAAACTCAACGCAACAGCAACCTCGCCTAGTCATGCAAAACTTTCTAGTTCTTGCACACTTTTTTCTGTTCATTTTGCACCCGGACGCGTCTAAACGCCAATCCCCGTCTAGTTGTTCTGCTGATGACTACATGGCCTGCTTGGGTCATTCCATTTGTGCCGGTGCTCTTCCCTTGCGTATCACTTATTGGCTGTGCCTAACTGCCGACTAGATTTGTAGGTGTCATATTAATCTATAACGAATCTATTCTCTCACTATCCAGATTATATCATACTTCCTCTACTTTTTATCATACTATACTATAGTACACTCCTTTAGCTACCTTTATGACTTTATTACTTGTGCGAAGTGAGAGGGGTTGTGTGGCAAACCGCTATCTGTCTTACCCTGTGTCTATCTTGACCTTGCTGGTGGTAAAATCCCTGGGTTTGTCTGCAGTAACCCAACGGCTTTTATTTATGTCAGACATGACATTTTCATCACCGAATAGTAGCCTTGTTTTTGCTCTCTTTTTGTCTGGCCTAGCGAACACAGAACAACATAGTGTCATCTGTGTGTGTGATAATGGTCTCTTTCGTACTGGGCCTGCTTGAATTTTAAGGGTAGTGAGGGTGTATCAGGTTGACTGTCGGCGTCAGTGGGACCGCCTACTACCATCCCGGGCTTCGGTCCGTGGCCCTTTGGTATAGCCCACAGGTGCAGGGTCACAGGCCTCGTTTAGGGCCTGATTTAGTCCTTGCCCGATTCGGCCAGAAGCAGTATCTGGATAGGTCCACCTCTAAGTCCGTTGGAGTAGCGGAATAGCGAGATTGCATTCTTCCACGAGCAACCTGTAACCTTCGGTCTCGTCTGTCCTCTCTTACTGCATTGCGCCAATCACGCTTGTCCGTCATGGGTCAGTCACTTGTAACTCCTTGGTTGTGATGTACTTTCCTGATCCGCTAGAGCTCCTGTGTCTCTTCAAAATGTATGACACATGTTCACTCCCTATAGGCCGGGCATTCTAATTACTTTTTCATAATGTTTTTTGCATCTTCTAGTCGGGTTGCCTAAGCCACAGCTTTTGAAGTTGTGTTCTGTGTTCAAAGTGTGACCTAAACACTTTAGTGGACTTTAAAACTCTGCGTGTGTCACTGCTCTTCCGGCACTTGCTACACTGTCCCTCGCCCGAGCATTTCCCCATCAATTCATATTTATTATATATTATATAGATAATATGTTCTTGTTTTCCGCTATGCCAGCAGAGCCAACATGACAGTGTTGTCTCTGCTGATATAGTGTTTGGACACAAATCTACATCGATGATTTATATACATTATTGCATGAGTATCGTAGTTCAGTCCGCCCCCCCATCGTTGATCTTCTCCGTGAGCTATTGGACACCTTGGTCTCACGTCAACCATCACAATCCTCATAGTAATTTCCTGTGAGCAAGCACCCACGAGTATGTACCTCTTTGGGCAGTCCCCCATAGTAACTTGATCTGGCCCCCTTGAAAATTGCCCCCTAGAATGACCCGCTTGCCCTCATGTATATTCGTGTCGCCCATGCGGCCAGCCCTCCATATGATATCTTCCATGCAGTGACCCATAGCAATGTAATCCTGACCGGCTCTCCCCCTTAAAAATAAAAAGTCTGTAAAAATTACCTCACCCCACAGCTTCTCCTTGTCCCCGCTCCGTTTTGACTGACCCGCAGCAGAATTTCTTCTGTCTGCCTTGGCTTCCCGCTTCAGGCCGGCCACTAGGTCACGCACTATTTGAGCTGCCAATGCGGACACACTATGACGTAATTGCCACGTCCATGTGGCACCATAAACAACGCCTCTGGCGTCTGCCAGACCTGCAGGCCGAGAAGCACATGAGAATCGAAGGTGAGTCTCCAGTTTTTATTTTAGTTCTTTTGGCCGCAGCCAGGGATCGGTTGTTTAACGCCCAGTTCTTGACCGCCGCTCGGTGGTTGGGAACAAACGGTTCTAAAGAATCCTAAAACGTTTAATGATTGTTAAACTATTTGAACAGGAGAGGGGGGGGGGGGAGTTATGTGTGTGTTGTTCGTTGGTCCAGTACGGTAAGTATGTGGTGGCAGCAATTTGGGGTATGATGGGTTTATGCCTCAATTTGTGGGAGCAGGACAACTGGGCTTCTTGTTGTCCCATGGAAAATCCAATCAGAGCTAGCTTTAGTTATAGTTACAACAGCTGATGGAATATGAAAGCGACGCTCTGAGGTTGTTTGCCATGGCAAATAGAGCACTTCTGCTCTGAGACCTTCTGATAAATCTCCCCAATAGTTTAGGGTCTGGTGAGACTATAGTCCACCCCATTTCAGGCACAACAATTCATGTTACAGGATCTTTAAGAGAACATTGTCTTTTCCTGTTGCCTTACTTCTGTGGAACCCCCTGACTAAGGCAACGCAACGTCTAGTTGGTAAATCCTAGTTGCAAATGCTTCTCTAATGTTTTAGCCAAATTCTATTTCATCTTCTGAAACTGCTGACTAACATCACACATCACACCATGCCTGACTATTTTATTTATGAAATCTATAATGACTCAATCGCAGCTGATGAATGTTACACTAACACAAAGTTATTTCTAATAATACAAACTCAATGAAAAATCCTTAATTCTGCTACGTAAGGTAGTCTGTTTAAGCACTTATAAACATTTCATATCATCTCTGAATGTTGTCTTGTTTTTAACATACAATGAATCTCAATCTTTTTATGCCTTTTGATTCTTCAATTTCATTTATGTAGAATCAGAATGAGAAAACCCTCCTATTTTTGTTCTTGTATATTTCCTGTTGATTTTATATAAACTTTTAGGTTGCTAGACCATGCATTCTAAACTGGCTATTATATGTAACTTTTATGTCATAGGATCCGTGATTCTGATAAGACAGAGCAAAAAAAGATTAGAGCCACAGCTCAGGTTTTAAAACCCGTTTTAAAACAAATATAGACAATATCATGTAATTGATAAGTTGTGTCATACCATCTTTGATTTACTCATGTAAAAAGAAAAGCTGAACAAAACCTCTGGATATATTATTCGTCTTGATTATGTCTTATCCTTCTTCATTTACTAACTATAAATTATGTTAGTTTGTGGTGCTAAAAGAGATTCACTGGCTTGGCATTCAATAGTCCTTCCAACGCACATCCTGCCGTTTTATACGACGTCTTGGCCGCTGTTCATGTTCATATTATTATAATGTGCAACCCTTGTCCCATACCCCCTACCCCCTTCATTATTTGCATTTTTAATGTGTCTGTCATCTACATCTTTTTTTCTGTTATATTAATAACTTAAACCCCTTAAAGCCAAAGCCATGGCCCATTTTTTTCAAAACCTGACATAAGTGGTTGTGCTGATGTCCACTATAAGTGGTTATAGCTTTGAACCCATCAACATTCCAGGTGTTTTGAAATTGTTTCTCGTGACACTTTGTACTTCGTGTTAGTTAAAACTTTTGTGGTAATTTTTGCAATTATTTAGAGAAACAATCAGATATTGGGTGAAAATTTGGATAAATTCTCACTTTTTCGATATTGAAAATGTACTACTCTTTCCACACAAGTCATACCGCAAAAAAACTTCATAACTACATTCAACGCTCGGTTTTTTTTATGCATTCTCTCATTTTTGTAGGATGTTATGGGGCTTTTGAACGTTAGGTGCATTTTTCACATTTTCTTAATAACATAAAATTCTGCTGTTGAGGGCACTGCTCTCAGGGTTCAAGTCACTTGAGAATCCTAAATAAAATAAAACCCCTTAAATTACCCCATAAAGGAAATACCCCTCAATGTACATAAAACACGTTTATGAGGTTTGTTACCCTTTAATAGTTTACAGAAGTTAAAACGAAATCGGATGCAATTTTTGAAATGTTTAAATTATTTGTTTTTCATAAAATGTACAAATTTTCAGTGGATAAAATACCCCAAACGATCCACAAGTTTGATACTCACATCTCTCTCGAGTATCAATCCCCCATTTTGGTGGTACCTGCTGTATGGGCACACGCCAGGGCATCGAGGGAACTGCGCCATTCAGAGCAGATATGCATTGTCCTTTTATAAAGACTATACAATCTTCATTTTTTTTGGCAGTTTGGACATATAAGGGATTTTTTTGGTGACATGAGATGCACTTAAATACTTCATTTTAGTGGGTCATAGCTTTTTGATTTTGCAAAGTGGGCATCCATGATCAATCGTTTTGTACAGCACTGGGAGACGGGTCTGTAGTGGTAAAAATTCCTATTATTAAATCATATACAAAAAGGTATAAATATAATGGACTTATAAAAAAAATTATGAATTATAGAGCTACGCGTTCACGATCGGGCTGGGTGTTCATCTGGTTCATGTATAAACCAGATGAAACCTCAGCCCAAGCGCAAAACACGTAGTTCTATGCCAGCACAACTCTGCCAGGTTGTAGTCACACTACAACTTTCATACCACAATATCTAACGGAGAATACTGTTCTATAGGAGCGCCCCTTCCCTCCACTACTTTCAGAATTTTGCTTTTTGATGAGATTATTTAACTCTTGAATGTATGGAGGAAGAAAAATTGTCAATTTTGGTTTTCTTTTTCCCTGTATTTTTGGGGGTCGTACTATATATCTTTATTCTATAGACACTATGTTACTTGTGTAATCTCATTTACATAGTTTTTATATATTTTTACAATTTTACTGAAAAAAAAACTAATAAAAGAAATCACATTTTTTTGCCCCATCTTTTCGGAGATATACCGAACTTTTTTTGGTTGACAAAGCTGGTTTAGGGCTTATTTTTTACGTAGAGTTGTCCTTTTCATGTGTACATTTTGCCGCACAAAACTTTTTTTGATGACTTTTTGGAACATTTTTGTGAAGGGATTTTATAGATAATATACAATTTTGGCAAGTTTTTCCGGTTTTGTTCTTACGGTGTTCACTGAGCAGATTGTTATGCACACGGTTATGTGGGTTTTTTGGGAGATTTTCTGGGTTTTTTTTTAACTTTATTAGATGTATATAGGGAATGTTTGTGTTCAGGGGACTTTAACTTTATTAATTAATTCTTTTTATTAAAAGCTTCCGTGCCACCTAGGGCACACGCGCCGGATGCCGTAACTTTAAAGGGCCTGCACACCGCTGATTGAACCTGGCTGAAAATCTCTACTTTTTATTCCGCCACCTCCTTCCTGCTTTGCCGGATCTTTGTGCCACACAGCCTAAGAGAAAGCTTCCAAGCGATATCCCTGCATTCCTGTGTATTCTGCTGTCCTGTTATTCCTGCTCCTAATTGCCGTGTTACCAGATTTCCTCCGGTTTCTTGTGTTCCAGATTTCCTCTGTGTTCTGTGTTGCTGTTGTCCTGTTTCCCGTGTGCCCCCTGCCCTGACCATGTGCCTGAACCCGACTGTCTTCCGTTAAGGTACCTCAACCTCGCTCCACCGCAGGTTAGTCGCACCTGTGGAACACCTGTTGCTACCCTGCACAGCAAGTCCATCCGCTTTTGCAGCGGCTTTGGTGAGGACCAGTGTCCACTTAGACTCTGGTCCTAGGTGTCAGCTAGTCCACCCCCCGCGTGGTCAGGGGATCCACTGATCCTTACAGCCGATTTTGGAAACATGTCCAAGTGTCTAAATCAGTTTTTGCCTCTAACCTCACACACCATCAACTATGTTAAATTGGAAGGGAATATAAAATACTCGGTTCTTACTTCTCTACTATTGATTATTTTGTGATGTATTTTGTTGTTATTCATTTTTTAACTGCTCGTTTCAGAAATTCTCTATCTTTTTATAATCTGTAAAAACTGTACTTTTAGAAAATTTTACATTTACTCATATTACCTCTATCTTTGTACCAGGATAAACAAGAATTGTCAGTCTGCTGTAACTGCAGAATAAATTACTATGTTTGTTATATATTAATTATATAATGCATTGTGTAGTTCATGTTAAGGGAAATGATGATTGACTGAGCGTAATGATAAATGTTTTTAATAAAAAGACTACAATGGCTATTTATTTTGTCATCACGGATTAATGAAGAAAATGAACTTTGATCAGGTTCTCAAACCTACTACATGAACAACCATGTCTGTCCTGTATGGATATCTATATTTTCTAGTATTTATATTAATAATAAGATGCCCTGCTATAAGAGCTATGAGTTGTCAGTGCTTATTAAGTAGTTAAATGTTTATATTGTGTATAAAAAAGCAATTCCTTATATACAAGAAATAATATCTCTGATAGATTTGAGATATAGCCTATATATGTTCTGCTCTTCAGTCTTAATAAAGGGGTTTCTACAACAGGACATAATGGACCTGTCCACTGTGTAGGTGATAAGCTGAGTACAAGTTTGTTAACACTGCTGTGGAGGTTGTGATATGATAAGGTCACTTGACGTCAAACTGTTCCATCTCAGCGGCAGGAGAAAGCTGCAGTAAGTCTTGTGAGAATTTGTGGTAAGTGTTATTGGTGACCCTACTTGGAACGGTTGTGTTTTTTTTTTCAAAGCCCATGGCATTGCCTTTCTTTACTTTTTTTTTTTTTTATTCTTATTTGGGCTGATATTTACTAAATCATCTTCCATATACATGATTTTGTCACTTGGATGTTAATAAAATATATGTTCCTGTGTAAGATAATTTCCCTTAATATTGCCATGTTTCCTGATAGTAAATAGACTGTTGTCCCTTGGATACAACCACCTCTGCTGCCGGTGTGCACAAAGAACAGATTGTTGTTTGTATATGAATTTGACGGAAGTTATGCATATCCTGTGGTAATGACACTGAATCCAGGCAGGGCTCAACAGCACATGAATGGCCCTGCTGTCAGAGTGTGTTGGTGGTCTATCCAAAGGTATTTCTAATGTAACAGTCTATGGCTACATTTATGGGAAATTATCTTCCATAGGTAATTTTTTATAACAGCAATTAAATAAATGTATATTTATGGTAGATTAATTAAATGTGCATACCCACACATGGGATATCCCCTTTAAGAATTTCCTGAGGATACACCCAAATACTTCAGTGTGTCAGGAGAAGTGGAAACGTTATTATGTTAACCCCCAAGCGACCACTTTAGCCAACTTAAGTATAATATTTTAATTGTAGATCAGTAGCTTATGTATGGATAGATAGATTATGAAAAAAACAGGCTGACAAAGGTGTGGTACACGCAAACTTGCACCCCGACTTTTCAATGGCATTTGAGTGCTACCTGCATTTTTTCATGTACCTACAAGAGCCTTCTTGCCGGGACCAGCAGGCACTGCACCCCCACCGAAGGAGGAGCTTGCACTCTGTGCTGACTTGGATTTTCTTTTATAGATATTCATATTTTAAGTCCAGGTATATATGTTAACCTATTGACCTGCACCTGCCACGTCACTTTACTGCGAGTTATAAGGATGTAGACTACAGTATGGTATATCATCACAAGCCAGTTTCAGTATCAATTGTGCTGACTCTGTGGGCCATTACTCTGCAGTTTTGGACCAGTAACCGACTTTCCGGACAGAATTATTAATGTAGATAAATTGCAATTATTTCTCAGTCAGTTTTAAAAATTAATATAATTTTTCCATTCCAGGCTGATTGCGGAAGCGGGTTATTAGCTGTCATTTCCCAATCTATTACGCCCCTGTTCTGTTCTGTTTTAAGAATTCTCCTGATAGTTGAACAATCCTGTGATCACACTTCATCTTCCAGCTTATAACACTCTCTTACACCTCTCTTTAGCTATGGCAATTCGTATATTTGCAATCAGATTTATTACAGAATGTTAGGGCTTAGATTATTTATTAATATGGAAAATGCACAAATTACTGAATTACAACTAAACTACTTGTATGGAAATGTGACATTTACGAAGTCTCACCGTTTACAGGAGTTTTAGTTTAGGACAATCCATTTTTTTTTCAAAGGGTAATATAAAGGTCAGTTTATGAATACGAAGAGAATCGGGCAGAAATGTTTTCATAGTCATGCTGTACCACCACAGGTAAAATGAAGATGAACATGTTGCCCTTTGATATTCATGAAGCGATGGTTTTTGAAGAATTAAAACAGAAAAAAAACATATTGGGGCTCAATTACTAAGGGTCGCGCTGTGCACTTTTGTCGACTGTTCCTGTTTTCAGGGCTAAAACGGCTTGCACAGGTATTTAAAAGTATGTGCACTGCGATTGTGGCGCACGCAATCCTTTTGTGGCACAGCTGCGCTGGCTTCCATGTACACAATTAGGTTTCCTCGGACGGTTCGACGGAGCGCAGTATTTAACAATCAAAATGCGTCATATGCCCTATTTTAAGATGCACCACAGAAAGAAGTCCTTGACCTGAGCAGGGAAGCAACACTTTCATGATTCAGACACGCAATCTTAGTGAATCGCTGTAACGCAGCACTAAAGAAAACAATGCATTTCACGGTCGATCAGCTATCGACGCTTCCGAAAATGCCCGATCATCAAATATATAACGGTTTTTCAATGTGCGTTAACCCGTACGGAAAATCGCGCCCAGTCGAAATGCACTTTTTGCCATTTTGAAAAATATAAAAATCTTGAAGAGTGATCAAAATGTCGTACAGTCCTAAAATTATTTATTAATAATGCAGCACAAGTGATTGCTCTTAATGCTATTTAAAAAACACAGTTACCAAAAATATTCCCAGGACTATGGCCGTGGACTACCTCAGTAAGCCGTTTTCAGATGACTCTGCATTTGAGGTTAGATTACATCGGCATCCAAACGGTATTAATAGTTGACCTTTTTTCAGCTTATTCATTAACTTATCTTCTAGAACTTTTCATCCGCGTACCCTCCCTGACCTAAAGCCTGAATCTTAAACTTACCTGCCTTGACCATAGCTAGCTTACCTTAGGGTTTAAAACCGTTAGGACATAATGGGTTCACAACCCATTGTCCATTACAAGTATGATGACACAAAAGACATCTCAATGTTGTCTTCCTCCTAATGTCACTTAATAGCACTGGTTTATCTGGTTTCCCTTTTTCTTGTCCACTTACAATCTTTCTTCCTAAAGGATCAATATGAGAAATAGCTAAAGCACAGCACAAATAGGCGAACGCCAATGTACACATTTCCATTACATCGACTTTTAAAAAAACAAGGGCACATTTACTTACCCGGTCCATTTGCGATCCCGCGGGGCGTTTTTACACTGATTCGGTCTGCCGGGATTCACTAAGTTCGTGCCCCGATATCCAGGTTCGCCGACAGTTCACCGGTGTCATGTACCGTATATACTCAAGTATAAGCCGACCGAGTATAAGCCGAGACCCCTAATTTTACCACCAAAACTGGGAAACCTATTGACTCGGTTTGGGAAATGCAGTGGACCCCCCCCCCCCCCAGTATATAGCCAATCAGCCCCTATAGTATACAGACACCCAGCTTGCTCCCGGCCAGTATACAGACGCCCATCTTGCCCCAGCTAATACATGCCCCCAGCTTGCCCCCAGTAGTACAGCTTGCCCCCATTGTATACACCTGTCCTCCAGTAGTTACACAGCCTGCCCCAGTATATACAGCCTGCCCCCAGTAGTATACACCTGCCCCCAGTAGTATACAACTTCCCCCCAGTATATACAACTTGCCCCCAGTAGTATACAAGCTTGCCCCCATTAGTATAGCCTGCCCCCAGTAGTATACAGCCTGCCCCAGTAGAATACACGCCTGCCCGTGTAGTATACAGCTTGCCCCCAGTAGTATACAGTGAGGTCCAAGCATTACTCCATGCTGCAGCGCTGCTCCCCCGATGTCTGCGCGCTCGTCTTTAGGCTTCTGCGCCGTCTTCTTTCTTCTGCTGGTCATACTATGCGCCTGCCGGACAGGGAAGATCGATGGCAGCGCCCTGCAGAAGAAAGAAGACGGGGCGGAAGCCTGAAGACGAACCGCACAGACATCGGGAGAGCAGCGCTGCACATCGGGGCCACCGGAGGGTGAGTATATAATTTTTTTTTAATGCTGGGCTGTATACTACTGGGGGCAAGCTGTATACTACACGGGGCAGGCTGTATTCTACTGGGGGCAGGCTGTATACTACTGGGGGCAGGCTTACTCGATTCAATAGGTTTTCCCAGTTTTTGGTGGTAAAATTAGGGGTCTCGGCTTATACTCGGGTCGGCTTATACTTGAGTATATACGGTACGTGCA
This sequence comes from Engystomops pustulosus, assembly GCA_019512145.1. Lineage (NCBI taxonomy): Eukaryota > Metazoa > Chordata > Amphibia > Anura > Leptodactylidae > Engystomops > Engystomops pustulosus. The sequence continues at coordinate 45,162,374 of CM033651.1, forward strand.
CCGGTGAACTCTGTCGGCGACACCTGCTGGATATCGGGCGCACGAACCTTAGTGAATCCCGGCAGACCCGAATCAGTGTCAATAAAAACGCCCCGCGGGATCGCAACTGGACCGGGTAAGTAAATGTGCCCCATTGTTTTTTAAAAGTCGATGTAATGGAAATGTGTACATTGGCGTTCGCCTATTTGTGCTTTGCCTTTAGCCTATTTCTCATATTGATCCTTTAGGAAGAAAGATTTGTAAGTGAGATTGCTGATGTTCTATAGTGCAGGGCTATTAATCTGCAAAGCAATTTATCCTAAGCAAGAGTACAAATTTTTTTAACCAGAGGAAAATTCCATCCAAAGAGGATTCTAATGATTCTTTACCAAATATTTGTTTTGTTCTTATTTGTTGTTCATTACTGAGTAAGAATACCTGAAATGTTAAAGGGAACCTGTCATCAGAAATTGACCTAATAAACACTAGCGGTATGTTGTCAAACAGCTAAACCACTTCTCGATGACGTTTTTGAAGTGGAATGTAATTGGTTTAATGAAGTAAAGGAGGCGAGAGTGTAACACTGAAGTCGCGCTTTCCTGATCTCTGGAAGTCGGTGCATGAGAGGTGTTCAGAGTCGGGAGAGAGACTTGACTTCTGTGTTACACTCTCCGCTTCCATGACTTTATTACATCCAACTTACATCTCACTTCAAAGTTGATTTTTCTGGATGATGATCCACCTCACTGAGGCATGAAAGAAACATGACTGAAGGTGTTCACTTCTGACAACATACTGGTATGGTTTATTAAGTCAATTTCTAATGAAAGGTTCCCTTCTTAGTAATTGATCATTCTAGAAGTGGATAAACTGAGATGGCACCTCCTAACCATAAAATTGAAAGCCCCTCTTTGGCTATTTTGTAAATATTTTACTAATGAAATTAATTACTAATAGTTCTTGTTAATAGGAAAGTTGCCATCTTGCCGTACCTTCTGTGTAAAGATGGGCTGTATAGAAGCTAAAGTTCTTTTTAGGATTTAGTATAGATTGGAAATTAAACAAAATGATCAAAATTGCTAAAAAAATTACATAATGACTCACTTCCTGTTAATTACTGAAGGTGCATTGCTTTAAATCTATATATGAACTTTTAACAAACTTGCATAAATTAATGTGAACACAAGAAACATTGCAATAATCTAACCAGAGAAAAGTGTTTCATTGTTTACTTACTTTAGCTCTGTGTTAGTACATGACACAGATTATTAACCCAATATGCAGCTTAGAATAGGGGGACAGGTGGGTGATGGCTGATTTCCAGAAATCACATGACCATGGACCAGTGTTTATCTTACAGGAGTAAAGAATGACGTTTCCAGTTACATGACAGAAGAAGACATCAAGCAGTGATCTTGAAAACTATTAAGAATTATTACAGAAAGTATATTGGAAATTTATATAACTTTTCATTACCAAACAATATTAATTATTTGCTGGAATGAGCTTATAAGTTTAAGCTTGTGTTCATTGCGTGTACCACCCATGATGATTAGCCCTGGTTATCCTTCCACAATTCCAAAGGCTATATGCCTCAGGGCTTTAAGACTGCTCAAATAAATTCCCATAAACCAACCCGTGGAATTTGCCATTTAATACCACACTTACCAAATAGTACACAATAAACCACCAAAACACCTTTACTTAACAATAAAGGTGTGGTTGACTTGAGGATTCAGTCGAGCTTTATAATATTTAGTATTTCTCATAAACTTCTTAAACACAACCAATTTTTAGTTGTATGAATATTAAAATAATTCTTACACTCTTAGGATCGGCTGGAGGGTATGATTCTTTATAAACGTCTGGGAGCTGCAATGGGATAAGTCTATGTAAACTGTCTGGGATCTGCTGGAGGGGCTAATGCAGTATAACTGTCTGGGGTCTGCTGGAGGGTATAATGCAATAAACTGCCTAGGATCTGCTAGGGCAGTGATGGCGAACCTTTTGAAGACGAGGTGCCCAAGCTACAACCAAAAACCCACTTATATGTCACAAAGGCTAACAAGACAATTAAGTGGTAACTTATTGATCCCTGCTGTTCACCAGGTTAATCGCACTAGGAGAGGCCTACTAAAGTACAACAGTGCCCTTTCCCTATAACTGATATAAATATAAATACATAGTAAAAATCAAACATGTTAGATATTGCTGCCTCCCAAAATCCGATCTATACAATACAATAAAGCTTTATTGATTGATGGGTACAGCATTTAGAGTAACACAAAGAAAAATCATAGACAGTTAGAAACACAGATGATAACACACGAATAGTGGTACAATAAGGCTGGGGGGGTACTTTCATTGGAGGGGCAAGTGGGGTTATTAAGTTGGTTTGGACGCTCCTTGAGTCCATTTATTCTAAAAGAAATCGATGGCTCTTGGTATAAAGGAGTTTTGAAACCTCATTGTTCGGGAGCTGATCTGCCTATACCGGTCACTTCTCGTGCTCGTTGTGCAGCATACTCGGTGCAATGGGTGTAATGCGTTTCCTGCAATGGGATAGTTGCTACGACTCCTAACCTGCCAAATGCTGTTGATTGGGCTCGGGCTATCGCCGACAATGCCTTGTGACCTTCTGGTGATTTTGGCCCGCCTATTATATTCCTACTTTTTAATGCCCCTCCCCAGCAGACAATGGTGTAGCATATAATGATTGCGATAGTTGTGATTCGTAAAACATCTGTAGAATTTTGTTACAGATGTTGACTGACTTCGTTCCCGAGGAAGTACATTCTAGAGGAAGCTGTTCGCTGTCATTCTAGCCTATCACCTGGTTCATGGCTTACCTTGGTTAAGAAAGGATCGTGGGCTGTTTTTTCCTCCGTAGGTCTATGGACCATTTCTTTAGTTTTCTATGTTATTAGGAGGTTATTACCTTCACTCCACTCCACACATTTGTTTTGCGGGAAGACTGAATTATCTGAAAATTTTGAAGGTGACAGGTGTCAGAGTGATAGGGAAGTAAGAAGTGATAAAATAAACAGGAATGGAGTAGTACAGTGCCCTGTGGTACTCTCGGTTATGACCAAAGTTTTACATTGTTCATTGCCCATTAGGATGATTGAGGTCTATCAGTAGATATATCCAGTCGTATATATATCCAGTAATGATAGTAGCCTTTCGTTCAGTTAATTGAACTGGGTCGATGGTGTTAACACGCTAGGAAGTCGTAATAGGTTATCTGCACCGTAGTACCACTATTCTCTAGGTGTGGGCAGCTAAGTGGCTGACTGGGTAGCACCTCTGCCTTGCAGCGCTGGAGTCCTGGGTTCAAGTCCCACCCATGTCAACATCTGCAAAGAGTTCGTATTTCTCACCATATTTGCGTGGGTTTCTTCCACACTCCAAAACATACTGGTATGTGCTTAGATTGTAAGCCCATGGGGACAGGGACCAATTGTCATGCTTTGTGCAGCGCTGTAATCTGTAGGCGCTTATAAATAAAGAATGGCATTGTCCGCACTCATCTGTTGTTGTAAGCAAACTAGCAGATCGCTGGAATAAACCTCCTTCAGGTGAGGTAGATGGACCCTTCAAAGACTATATTATCATGATGTTAAGGGATGGTCTAAAATCACCATAGTCGTTTGCTCTTTTGATTTCAGTAGAGTACGTACATGCGATGGTACAATGATGGTACAGTTGGTACGTTAACGTTCCAGCCTGAAGTTAAACAAATCCGCAAGAGCATCGCTGGTTCAAATTCAAGTTGAAGAAGTAAAAAAAGTTAAAAACACTAAAAATTACAATAAATTAAAAATAAATACATAAAAATTATCCCCTAAAATGTCACTTTCATAAAACACTAAATAAAGTGATAAAAAAACAAAAAAACTCCACATATTTGGTACTGCCGCGTCCGTCAAATCTGTAAATATATTACGGACCGCCACGGTAAACGCTGGAGGAAAAAAAACGCAAAACAATTCTGAAAAAAGATCATTTTTAATTACTACCTTTAAAAAATGCTCAAAGAGTGATTAAAAAATGTTCTGCACTCTAAATACAGCCAAATAAAAGACAACTCTTTTCGCAAAAAAAGAAGCCCCTAACCAGATTTGTCAGACGAAAAATAAAAAAGTTATGCATATGAAAAGATGGTGATTGCTAAAATGAACAGATATTCCAGTAAAATTGAATTGAAATACACAAAACACCCACATATTGATCGTGAGTCCGTAACAATCTGATAATGTACTAACAGAATCATTATAGATCCGTAAAGTGAAACCCCGAAAAATTCCCCCCAAAATACGCTCAAAAAATATAATTTAATAAAAATGCTCTAAAAGTGAGATTAAAAATGTTATACTACGATAGACGGTGATGCAAAGTGTAACAACATTTCGCCAAATATATTTTATTCAGTAAGAATGGGAAAAAATTAAATCTATAAAAATTAGGTATTTCGTAATTGTGGAACCCATAGAATAAAAAATGGTACACAGCCAAAAATAAACCCACAAAAAAATCTTCCTAAAAATTGATGATTTTCATTTCTCCACCAACAAAGATTAATAAAATCTCACCAATTACCTATAGATGCCCCAAATTAGTCCAGAAAGTGCATCTCTGTGGCAATAGAAATCACCCTATAGGTTACATTAAAAAAAGAAAAAAAATTATAGCCGTACAATTTGCAATGCAATTTGCTCTAGATGAGCCTTTTCATTCTATGCCCGCGTGCGCCATACAGCAGGTGTACCCACATATAAGGTATCGGTGTACTCGAGAGAAATTAGGTATCAAACTTGGTGGAGCCTTTTTTCATTTGATTCATTGCAAATGTTTAATTTTCCACCCAAAATGAGTATTGTGAAAAAATATTAAAATTTGTAGACTGCACCTCCATTTTGTTTTAATCCATAAAACACCTAAAGGGTTAACAAACTCTTTAATATTGGTTTTTCATACGGTGAGGGTGTCGTTTCACAATGGGGTATTACGAGTCTAGCTTTTATTTAGGCCTCTCAGTGTCAATTAGAATTGAGCAGGTCATCTAAATACGGGTTTTGGTGATTTTCCAAAAATTTGAAAAATAATACCTAAACTGAGCCTCAAACATTCTAGTAAAATATGTGGAATCTTAAAAAACCATGACAACATAAAGCAGACATTTGGGTAATGTAAGTTATGAATTTATATGGTGCTATGACTATCTATCAAAAGTAGAGAATTTAGAACTTTTGCAAATTAGTTTTTTTCATAACTAACACAAAGATATCATCCAATTTTTTAACTAATTGAAGGTACAATTTGTCACGAGAAAACAATCTCAAAATCCCCTGGAGATCTTAGCGTTTCAAAGCTCTAATCTTATGTGTGACACGTCAGATTTGAGTCCCGTGGGGATAACAGACATTGATTTGCATAAAAAATATTCTTATTGTTTTACGTGTTAATAGAACAGTGTGTGAATATGATTTTATGCATTACGATGAATTGATTGATGCCATACTGTACTGTACATGCAACAATTTACACATGTTTTAAAATTGGTTCAGTCTATGTAACACATTTGTGCGTATTCATCAATCTGTTTGCAATGAACTCTAAATAACTTGTCCAAATGCTTTACGCCACTTAATCGAGAGTTTAAGACATTCTTGTTCTGGTATACTTGAGATGGTCTTCATTTGGAAGAGGAATGTCTTAGTAAATATGCAAATCAACAACATGCTACCTTTTTAGCAGAAACTAAGTCCACCAAACAAGAGGCACAAAATTAACCTAAACTGAACTTAATGCAATTTATCACCACTTTGATATATCTCAGCTTATAGGAACTTGTTACCAGCATTTTAATTTTGCCCTAGTTGCTCCCCCCCCACCCATTCTACCATTTTTTTAATGTGTTTACTTACAAAAAAAATTGGGTGAGAGGCTGAAAAGGAGTATCACTTATCCCTATATTGCTTCCATAGCACCTAACACTATGATTTTAAAAAGCTCTAAAAAAAGGCACTAAATGTCTGATTAACTGTGGGCATTTTTTGCACTACATACAGAAGGTTGTTGTTGAGCATGTGTGACTTTCATGAGGTCCAAGCCTTACTCCATGCTGCAGCGCTGCTCCCGAGTCCGCGCTCGCTTAGGCTTCTGCGCCGCTCTTCTTCTTCGTGCGTCATACTATGCGCCGCCGACAGGGAAGATCGATGGCAGCCGCCTGCAGAAGAAAGAAGACGGGGGGAAGCCTGAAGACAACCGCACGACATCGGGAGAGCAGCGCTGCACATCGGGGCCACCGGAGGGTGAGTATAAATTTTTTTTAATGCTGGGCTGGATACTACTGGGGGCAAGCTGTATACTACACGGGGCAGGCTGTATTCTACTGGGCAGGCTGTCTATCACTGGGGGCAGGCTAAATACTACTGGGGGCAAGCTGTTATACTACTGGGGGCAAGTTGGATACTACTGGGGCAAGTTGTCTATACTGGGGGCAAGTGTATACTACTGGGGGCAGGCTGTATAACTGGGGCAGCTGTAACTATGGAGGCAGGCTGTATACTACTGGGGCAGCTGTATACTACTGGGGGGCAGCTGGGTGGCTGTATACTGCTGGGGGCAAGCTGGGCTGTCTGTATACTGCCGGGAGCAAGCTGGGCTGTCTGTATACTATAGGGGGCTGATTGGCTATATACTGGGGGGGGGGGGGTCCACTGCATTTCCCACTACTCGATTCAATAGGTTTTCCCAGTTTTTGGTGGTAAAATTAGGGGTCTCGGCTTATACTCGGGTCGGCTTATACTTGAGATATACGGTACTGCACCGGTGAACTCTGTCGGCGAACCTGCTGGATATGGGCGCACGAACCTTAGTGAACCCGGCAGACCCGAATCAGTGTCAATAAAAACGCCCCGCGGATCGCAACTGGACCGGGTAAGTAAATGTGCCCCATTGTTTTTAAAAGTCGATGTATGGAAATGTACATTGGCGTTCGCCTATTTGCCCTTTAGCCTATTTCTCATATTGATCCTTTAGGAAGAAAGATTTGTAAGTGGACAAGAAAAAGGGAAACCAGATAAACCAGTGCTATTAAGTGACATTAGGAGGAAGACAACATTGGGATGTCTTTTGTGTCATCATACTTGTAATGGACAATGGGTTGTGAACCCATTATGTCACCTAACGGGTTTTAAACCCTAAGGTAAGCTAGCTATGGTCAAGGCAGGTAAGTTTAAGATTCTGGCTTTAGGTCAGGGAGGGTAACGCGGATGAAAAGTTCTAGAAGATAAGTTAATGAATAAGCTGAAAAAAGGTCACTATTAATACCAGTTATTGGATGCCGATGTAATCTAACCTCAAATGCAGAGTCATCTGAAAACGGCTTACTGAGGTAGTCCACGGCCATAGTCCTGGGAATATTTTTGGTAACTGTGTTTTTTTAAATAGCATTAAGAGCAATCACTTGTGCCTGTCATTATTAGATAAAATATCATTTTTAGGACTGTACGACCTTTTGATCACTCTTCATAGATTTTTTTATATTTTTCAAAATGGCAAAAAAGTGCCATTTTCGACTTTGGGCGCTATTTTCCGTTACGGGGTTAAACGCATTGAAAAACCGTTATCATATTTTGATAGATCGGGCATTTTCGGACGCGTCGATAGCTGATCGACGCGTCCGAAATGCATTGTTTGTCTATAATGCTGCGTGCAGCGATTCACTAAGATTGCGTGTCTGAAATCATGAAAGTGTTGCTTCCCTGCTCAGGTCAAGGACTTCTTTTCTGTGGTGCATCTTTAAAATAGGGCATATGACGCATTTTGATTGTTAAATACTGCGCTCAGTCGAACCGTCCGAGGACACCACCTAATTTGTGTCCCATGGAAGCCAGCGCAGCTGTGCCACAAAAGGATTGTGTGCGCCACAATCGCAGTGCACATACTTCTTAAATACCTGTGCAAGCCGTTTTAGCCATGAAAACAGGAACAGTCCGACAAAAGTGCACAGCGCGACCCTTAGTAATTGAGCCCCAATATGTTTTTTTTCTGTTTTCAATTCTTCAAACCCACTCGCTTCATGAATATCAAAGGGCAACATGTTCATCTTCATTTTACCTGTGGTGGTACAGCATGACTATGAAAACATTTCTGCCCGATTCTCTTTCGTAATTCATAAACTGACCTTTATATTACCCTTTGAAAAAAAAATGGATTGTCCTAAACTTAAAACTCCTGTAAACGGTGAGACTTCTGTAAAATGTCACATTTCCATACATAGTAGTTTAGTTGTAATTCAGTAATTTGTGCATTTTCCATATTTAATAAATAATCTAAGCCCTAACATTCTGTAATAAATCTGATTGCAAAATATACGAATTGCCATAGCTAAAGAGAGAGTGTAAGAGAGTGTTATAAGCTGAGAAGAATGAAGTGTGATACAAGGATTGTTCAATCTATCAGGAGAATTCTTAAAACAGAACTAGAACAGGGCAGTAATAGATTGGGAAATGACAGCTAATTAACCCGCTTCAGCAATCAGCCTGGAATGGAAAAATTAAATATTAATTTTTAAAACTGACTGAGAAAATAATTGCAATTTATCTACATTAATAATTCTGTCAGGAAAGTCGGGTTACTGGTCCAAAACTGCAGAGTAATGGCCCACAGAGTCAGCACAATTGATACTGAAACCTTGGCTTGTGATGATATATCCATACTGTAGTCTACATCCTTATAACTCGCAGTAAAGTGACCGTGGCAGGTGCAGGTCAATAGGTTAACATATATACATGGACTTAAAATATGATCTATCTATAAAAGAAAATCCAAGTCAGCACAGAGTGCAAGCTCCTCATTCGGTGGGGTGCAGTGCCTGCTGGTCCTGGCAAAGAAGGCCTCTTGTAGGTACATGAAAAAATGCAGGTAGCACTCCAAATGCCATTGAAAAGTCGGGGTGCAATGTTGCGGTGTACAACACCTTTGTCAGCCTGTTTTTTTCATATATCTATCTATCCATACATAAGGCTACTGATCTACAATAAAATATTATACTTAAGTTGGCTAAAAGTGGTCCGCTTGGGGCTGTTAACATAACTAACGTTTCCACTTTCTCCCTGACACACTGAAGTTACTGGGTGTATCCTCAGGAAATTCTTAAAGGGGTATTCCCATGTGGGTATGCACATTTAATTAATCTACCATAAATATACATTTATTTAATTGCATGTTATAAAAAAATTACCTATGTGAAGATAATTTCCCATAAATGTAGCCATACTGTTACTTAGAAATACCTTTGGATATGACCACCAACACACTCTGACAGCGGTGGGCATTCATGTGCTGTTGAGCCTTGCCTGGATTCAGTGTTCATTACCACAGGATATGCATTAACTTCCGTCAAATTCATATACAAACACAATCTGTTTCTTTGTGCAATCACGGCAGCAGAGGTGGTTGTATCCAAGGACAACAGTCTATTTTCTATCAGGAAACATGGCAATATTTAAGGGAAATTATCTTTACACAGGAACATATATTTTATTAACATCCAAGTGACGAAATCTATGTATATGGAAGATGAATTTAAGTAAATATCAATGCCCATATAAGAATAAAAAAAAAAAAAAAATGAAATGTTACACTACACAAAATGTTATTCTAATAATAAAACTTCAATGAAAAATCCTTAATTCTGCTACGTAAGTAGTCTGTTAAGCACTCTTTATAACATTTCAGTATTTCATCTCTGAATGGTTCTTTGTTTTAACATACATGAATCTCCAATCTTTTATGCCTTTTGATTACTTCAATTTCATTTTATAAATCGAATGAGAAAACCTATTTTTGTTCTTGTATATTTCCTGTTGATTTTATATAACACTTTTAGGTTGCTAGACCATCATTCTAAACTGGCTATTATATGTACTTTTAATGTCATGATGGATCCGTATTCTGGTAAGACAGGCAAAAAAAAGATTAGAGCCACAGCTCAGTGTTTTAAAACTCGTTTTAAACCAAATATAGACAATAATCTATGTATTGATAAGTTGTATTTCATACCATCTTTGATTTATGCCATTTAAAAAGAAAGCTTGAACAAAACCCTGGATATATTATTCGTCCTATGATTATTCTCTTATCCTTCTTCAGTTTACTAACTATAAATTATGTTATTTTGTGGTGCTAAAGATTCACTGGCTTGGCATTCATAGTGTCCTTCCCAACGCACATCTGCTGCCGTTTTAGACGTCTTGGCCAGCTGTTCATGTTCATATTATTATAATGTCAACCCTTGTCCCATAACCCCCTAACCCTTCATTATTTGCATTTATTATTTGTCTGTCATCTACATCTTTTTTCTGTTATATTAAAAACTTAACCCCTTAAAGCCAAAGCCATGGCCCATTTTTTTCAAACCTGACATAAGTGGTTGTAGCTGTATGTCACTATAAGTGGTTATAGCTTTGAAACCATCACATATCCAAGTGATTTGAATTGTTTCTCGTGACACTTTGACTTCGTGTTAGTTGAAAATTTTGGTGGTAAGTTTTGCAATATTTAGAAGAAATCAGATGATTTGGTGAAAATTTGGATAAATTCTCATTTTCGATATGAAAATGTACTACTCTTTCCACACATAGTCATAAAGCAAAAAAACGTCATAACTAACATTCACACGTCACGTTGTTTTTTTTATGCATTCTCTCATTTTTGTAGGATGTTATGGGGCTTTGAATACGTTAGGTGCAGATTTTTCACATTCATAATAACATAAAATCCTGCTGTTGAGGGACACTGCTCAGGGTTCAAGTCACTTTGAGAATCCTAAATAAAGTAAAACCCCTTAAATTACCCCATAAAGGAACATACCCATCAATGTACATAAAACAACGTTTATGAGGTTGTTACCCTTTAATAGTTTTAGCAGAAGTTAAACGAAATCGGATGCAATTTTGAAATGTTTTAATTAATGTGTTTTTCATAAAATGTACAAATTTTCAGTGGATAAATACCACAAAACGATCCACAAAGTTTGATACTCATCTCTCTCGAGTATAACAACCCCATATGTGTTGGTAACCTGCTGTATGGGCACAACCCAGGGCATCGAAGGGAAGCTGCGCCATTCAGAGCAGATTATGCATTGTCCTTTTTAAGACTATACACTTCATTTTTTTTGGCAGTTTGGACATATAAGGGATTATTTTGTGACATGAGATGCACTTCAATACTTCTTTTTAGTGGTCATTAGCTTTTTGATTTTGCAAAGTGGGCATCCATATGCATATCAAGCTTTGTACAGCACTGGGAGAGACCGGGTCTGTAGTGTAAAAAATTCCTATTATTAAAACATATACAAAAAAGGTATAAATATAATGGATACTTATAAAAAAATTATGAATTATAGAGCTACGCGTTTCACGATCGGCTGGGTGCTTCATCTGGTTCTGATAAACCAGATGAAACGCTCAGCCCAACGCAAAACACGTAGTTCTATGCCAGCACAAACTCTGCCAGGTTAGTAGTCACACTACAACTTTCATACCACAATATCTAACGAGAATATGTTCTATAGGACGCCCTTTCCCTCCACTACTTTCAGATATTTGCTTTTTGATGAGATTTTATTAACTCTTGATGTATGGAGGAAAAGAAAATTGTAATTTTGGTTTTCTTTTTTCCCTGTATTTTTGGGGTCCGTACTATACATATCTTTATTCTATAGATCACTATGATTACGGTAATACCTCATTTACATAGTTTTTTTATATATTTTTACAATTTTACTGGAAAAAAACTAATATAAAGAAAATCACATTTGTTTTGCCATCTTTTCGGAGATATACCGTAACTTTTTTTGGTTGACAAAGCTGGTTTAGGGCTTATTTTTTACGTATTGAGTTGTCCTTTTCAGTGGTACCATTTTGCCGCACAAAACTTTTTTGATACTTTTTGGAACATTTTTGAAGGATTTTAGAGTAATATCAATTTTGGCAAGTTTTTTTCCGGTTTTGTTCTTACGGTGTTCACTGAGCAGATTGTTTGCACACGGGTATGTGTTTTTTTGGAGATTTTCTGGGTTTTTTTTTAACTTTATTAGATGTTTGGGAATGTTTGTGTTCAGGGGACTTTAACTTTATTTATTAATTCTTTTATTAAAAGCTTCCGTGCCACCTAGGCACACGCGCCGGATGCCGTACTTTAAAGGGCCTGCACACGCTGATTGGAACGCTGGCTGAAAATCTCTCCTTTTTATCCGCACCTCCTTTCCTGCTTTGTTGCGGATCTTTGTGCCCACAGCCTAAGAGAAAGCTTCCAAGCGATATCCCTGCATTCCTTATTCCTGCGTTCCTGTGTATTCCTGCCTCCTAATTGCCGTGTTACCAGATTTCCTCCGTGTTCTTGTGTTACCAGAGTTCCTCTGTGTTCTGTGTTGCTGTGTTCCTGTGTCCCGTGTGCCCGCCTGCCCTGACCATGTGCCTAACCCGACTGCCTTCCGTTAAGTACCTCAACCTCAGCTGCCACCGCAGGTAGTCGCACCTGTGGAACACCTGGTTGCTACCCTGCCACGCAAGTCCATCCCGCTTTGCAGCGGCTTTGGTGAGGACCAGGTGCCACTTAGACTCTGTCCTAGGTGTCAGCTAGTACCACCTCCGCGTGGTCCAGGGGATCCACTTATCCTACAGCCGATTTTGGAAACATGTCCAAGTAGTCAAATCATTGCCTCTAGACACTCACACTAACATACATCAACTATGTTAAATTGGAAGGGAATATTAAAAATACTTCGAGTTTCTTACTTCTCTTACTATTGATTATTTTGTGATGTATTTTGTTGTTATTCATTTTTTTACTAACTGCTCGTTTCAGAAATTCTCTATCTTTTTATAATCTGTAAAAACTGTACTTTTAGCAATTTTACATTTACTCATATTACCTCTATCTTTTGTACCAGGTAAATCAAGAATTGTCAGTCTGCTGTAATCTGCAGAAAAATTACTATGTTGTGTATATATATTATTATATAATGCATTTGTAGTTCATGTTAAGGAAATGATGATTGACTGAGCGTAATATAAATGTTTTTAATAAAAAAGACTACATGCTATTTATTTTGTCATCACCAGGATTAATGAAGAAAATGAACTTTGATCAGGTTCTCAAACCTACTACATGAACAACCATGTCTGTCCTTGTATGGATATCTATATTTTCTAGTATTTTTAATTATTATAATAAAGATGCCCTGTCTATAAGAGCGTATGAGTTGTCAGTGCTTATTAAGTTTTAAATGTTTTATGTGTATAAAAAAAAGCAATTCCTGATATACAAGAAATATCTCTGATAATTTGAGATATAGCCATAATATTTCTGTCATTCAGTCTTTAATAAAGGGTTTCTACAAGGGACATTAATGACCTGTCCATGTGTAGGTGATAAGCTGAGTACAAGTGTGTTAACACTGCTGTGGAGGTTGTGATATGATAAGGTACTTGACGTCAAACTTTTCCATCTCAGCGGCAGGAGAAACTGCACTAAAGTCTTGTGAAATTGGTGGTAAGTTATTGGTGACCCTACTTGGAACGGTTGTTTTTTTTTCAAAGCCCATGGCATTGCCTTTGCTTACTTTCTATCAGGAAACATGGCAATATTTAAGGGAAATTATCTTTACACAGGAACATATATTTTATTAACATCCAAGTGACAAAATCTATGTATATGGAAGATGAATTTAAGTAAATATCAATGCCCAAATAAGAATAAAAAAAAAAAAAAAGTAAAGAAAGGCAATGCCATGGGCTTTGAAGAAAAAACAACCGTTCCAAGTAGGGTCACCAATAACTTACCACAAATTCTCACAAGACTTTAGTGCAGCTTTCTCCTGCCGCTGAGATGGAACAGTTTGACGTCAAGTACCTTATCATATCACAACCTCCACAGCAGTGTTAACACACTTGTACTCAGCTTATCACCTACACAGTGGACAGGTCATTAATGTCCCTTGTAGAAACCCCTTTATTAAAGACTGAATGACAGAACATATTATGGCTATATCTCAAAGCTTATCAGAGATATATTTCTTTGTATCTATCAGGAATTGCTTTTTTTATACACATATAAAACATTTAACTACTTTAATAAGCACTGACAACTCATAGCTCTTATAGACAGGGGCATCTTTATTATTAATAATAAAATACTAGAAAATATAGATATCCATACAAGGACAGACATGGTTGTTTCATGTAGTAGGTTTGAGAACCTGATCAAAGTTCATTTCTTCATTAATCCTGTGATGACAAAATAAATAGCCATTGTAGTCTTTTTTATTAAAAACATTTATCATTACGCTCAGTCAATCATCATTTCCCTTAACATTAACTACAAATGCATTATATAATTAATATATATATACACACATAGTAATTTTATTTCTGCAGTATTACAGCAGACTGACAATTCTTGATTTATCCTGGTACAAAAGATAGAGGTAATATTGAGTAAATGTAAAATTTGCTAAAAAGTACAGTTTTTACAGATTATAAAAAGATAGAGAATTTCTGAAACGAGCAGTAAAAAAATGAATAACAACAAAATACATCACAAAAATAATCAATAGTAAGAGAAATAAGAACTCCCAAGTATTTTTAATATTCCCTTCCAATTTATAACATAGTTGATGTTAGTGTGAGGTGCCTAGAGGCAAACTCATTTAGACTACTTGGACATGTTTCCAAAATCGGCTGTGAGGATCAGTGGATCCCCTGGACCACCGCGGGAGGTGGTACTAGCTGACACCTAGGACCAGAGTCTAAGTGGCACCTGGTCCTCACCAAAGCCCGCTGCAAAGCGGGATGGACTTGCTGTGGCAGGGTAGCACCAGGTTGTTCCACAGGTGCGACTAACCTGCGGTGGCAGCTGAGGTTGAGGTACCTTAACGGAAGACAGTCGGGTTCAGGCACATGGTCAGGGCAGGCGGGCACACGGGACACAGGAACACAGCAACACAGTAACACAGAGGAACTCTGGTAACACAAGAACACGGAGGAACTCTGGTAACACGGCAACTTAGGAGCTCAGGACTCAGGAGCAGGAATACACAGGAACGCAGGAATGCAGGGATATCGCTTGGAAGCTTTCTCTTAGGCTGTGAGGCACAAAGATCCGGCAAAGCAGGAAAGGAGGTGGCGGATTATAAAGTAGAGATTTTCAGCCAGCGTTCCAATCAGCGGTGCGCTGGCCCTTTAAAGTTACGGCATCCGGCGCATGTGACCTAGGTGGCACGGAAGCTTTTAATAAAAAGAATTAATTAAATAAAGTTAAAGTCCCCTGAACACAAACATTCCCTATATACATCTAATAAAGTTAAAAAAAAAAACAGAAAATCGCCCAAAAAACCCACATGACCGCGTGCATAACAATCTGCTCGGTGAACGCCGTAAGAACAAAACCGGAAAAACCTTTCCAAAATTGTATATATCTATAAAATCCTTCACAAAAAGTTCCAAAAAGTGATCAAAAAAAGTTTTGTGCGGCAAAATGGTTACACTGAAAAGGACAACTCAATACGTAAAAATAAGCCCTAAACCAGTTGTCAACCAAAAAAATTTACGGTATATCCGAAAGATGGCAACAACAATGTGATTTTCTTTATTTAGTTTTTTTTTCCAGTAAAATTGTAAAAATATATAAAAAACTATGTAAATGAGGTATTACCGTAATCATAGTGATCTATAGAATAAAGATATTATAGTACGACCCCCAAAAAATACAGGGAAAAAGAAAACCAAAATTGACAATTTTCTTTTCCTCCATACATTCAAGAGTTAATAAAATCTCATCAAAAAGCAAATATCTGAAAAGTAGTGGAGGGGAAAGGGGCGCTCCTATAGAACAGTATTCTCCGTTAGATATTGTGGTATGAAAGTTGTAGTGTGACTACTAACCTGGCAGAGTTGTGCTGGCATAGAACTACGTGTTTTGCGCTTGGGCTGAGCGTTTCATCTGGTTTATCATGAACCAGATGAATCACCCAGCCCGATCGTGAAACGCGTAGCTCTATAATTCATAATTTTTTTTAATAAGTCCATTATATTTTATACCTTTTTTGTATATGTATTAATAAATAGGAATTTTTACACTACAGACCCGGTCTCCCAGTGCTGTACAAACGCTTGATATGCATCATGGATGCCCCACTTTGCAAAATCAAAAAGCTAATGACCCACTAAAATGAAGTATTTGTAAAGTGCATCTCATGTCACAAAAAATAATCCCTTATATGTCCAAACTGCCAAAAAAATGAAGATTGTATAGTCTTTATAAAGGGACAATGCATAATCTGCTCTGAATGGCGCAGCTTCCCTTCGATGCCCTGGCGTGTGCCCATACAGCAGGTTACCACCACATATGGGGGATTGTTATACTCGAGAGAGATTGAGTATCAAACTTTGTGGATCGTTTTGGTATTTTATCCACTGAAAATTTGTACATTTTATGAAAAACACATTAATTAAAACATTTCAAAATTGCATCCGATTTCGTTTTAACTTCTGTAAAACTATTAAAGGGTTAACAAACCTCATAAACGTTGTTTTATGTACATTGAGGGGTATAGTTCCTTTAATGGGGTAATTTAAGGGGTTTTACTTTTATTTAGGATTCTCAAAGTGACTTGAACCCTGAGCAGGTCCCTCAACAGCAGGATTTTATGTTTTTTATGAAAATGTGAAAAATCGCACCTAACGTTCAAAGCCCCATAACATCCTACAAAAATGAGAGAATGCATAAAAAAACCACATAAAGTAGACATTCGGTGAATGTTAGTTATGACGTTTTTTTGCTGTTATGACTATGTGTGGAAAGAGTAGTACATTTTCAATATCGAAAATTGAGAATTTATCCAAATTTTCACCAAATATCTGATTTTCTCATAAATAATTGCAAAACTTACCACCAAAATTTTTCAACTAACATGAAGTACAAAGTGTCACGAGAAAACAATTTCAAAATCACTTGGATATGTTGATGGGTTTCAAAGCTATAACCACTTATAGTGACATAAGCTACAACCACTTATGTCAGGTTTGAAAAAAATGGGCCATGGCTTTGGCTTTAAGGGGTTAAGTTTATTAATATAACAGAAAATAAAGATTGTAGATGACAGACACATAATAAATGCAAATAATGAAGGGGTAGGGGGTATGGGAACAAGGGTTGACATTATAAATAATATGAACATGAACAAGCTGGCCAAGACGTCTTATAAACGGCAGATGTGCGTCGGGAAGGACCTATTGAATGCCAAACCAGTGAATCTTTTACCACCACAAACTAACATAATTTATAGTTAGTAAACTGAAGAAGGATAAGATAATAATCATAGGACGAATAATATATCCAGAGGTTTTGTCAAGCTTTCTTTTTAAATGCATTAAATCAAAGATGGTATGAAATAAAACTTATCAATACCATAGATTATTGTCTATATTTGGTTTTAAAACAGTTTAAAACCTGATCTGTGGCTCTAATCTTTTTTTGCTCTGCCTTACCGAATACGGATCCATCATGACATTAAAAGTACACATAATAGCCAGTTTAGAATGTATTGTCTAGCAACCTAAAAAGTGTATATAAAATCAACATGAAATATACAAGAACAAAAATAGGGTTTTTCTCATTCTGATTCTAATAAAATGAAATTGAAGTAATCAAAAGGCATAAAAGATTGAGATTCATTGTATTGTTAAAACAAAGACAAATTCAGAGATGAATACTGAAATGTTATAAAGATGCTGTTAAACAGACTACATTACGTAGCAGAATTAAGGATTTTTCATTGAGTTTTTTATTATTTAGAAATAACATTTTGTGTAGTGTAACATTTCATCAGCCTCGATTAGTCATTTATAGATTCATAAATAAAATAGTCAGTCATGTGATGTGATTTTAGTCAGCAAGTTTCAAAGATGAAATAGAATTTTGCTACATTAGAGAAGCATTTAGCAACTAGGATTTACCAACTAGACGATTGCGTTGCCTTAGTCAGGGGTTCCCCAGAAGAAGGCAACAGGAAGACATGTTCTCTTAAAGATCCTGTAAATATTGTTGTGCCTTGACATGTGGTTACTATAGTCTCCCAGAACATAAACTTATTGGGGGAGATTTATCAGAAGTGTCTCAGAGCAGAATTGCTCTATTTGCCCATGGCAACCAATCAGAGCTCAGCTTTCATATTCCCATAGCTGTTTATAAAACTAAAGCTGAGCTCTGATTGGTTTCCATGGGCAACTAGAGCAATTCTGCTCCCACAAATTGAGCATAAACCCATCATACCCCAAATTGCTGCCACCACATACTTACAGTCTGGACCAACTAACAACACAACACATAAACTGCTCTCCTGTCAAATAGTTAAACAATCTATTAAACGTTTATGGATACTTTAGAACGTTGTTCCCCAACCACCGAGCTGCGGTCCAAGACTGGGCCGTTAAACAACCGATCCCGTGGCTGCGGCCAAAAGAACTTAAAATAAAAAACTGTATACTCACCTTCGATGCTCCAGGTTCTTCTTCGGCCTGCAGCTATGTGCCACTATGACGTGGCCAATTACGTCATAGTGTGTCCGCATTGGCAGCTCAAATAGGCGTGCCTCTGGCCGTCTGACGGGAAGCCACAGGCAAAGAAGAATCTGCTGCTGCGGGGACAAGAGAAGTGTTGGAGGTAAGTTTACAGCTTTTTATTTTTAAGGGGGCCGGGCAGGATACATTGCTATGGGTACTGCAATGGGAAGATTACTATGGAGGCTGCAGTGGGCACATTACTATGGAGCCGGCCAAGGGGCATTTCTATGGGGGCTGCAATGGGATCATTACTATGGGGGCTGCCCAGGGTACATTACTGTGGGTGCTGCACAGGGAACATTACTATGGAGGCTGTGATGGGGACGTGAGAAGTGTCATGCCACGGACAGATCACTATGGGGGGGACTGAACTCCATGCATAATATGTATATCCAATGTATGTAGATCTTGTCAACCTGATATACAGCAGAGACAACACTGTACTGTTGGCTCTGCTGCATATCAGGAAAACAAGAACATATATATATATATATATATATATATATTGTGGGGAATTGCTCTGGTAGTTGACAGGTAGCAGTGCAGGAAGCAGTGACACACGCAGGTTTAAAAGTCCAACTTAAGTGTTTATTCACACTTGCAACACAGAACACAAATTCAGCCTTGGCTTAGGCACATGCAAAAACATTATAAAAGTAATTCCTGCCCGGCTAGGCGCTGTCTAATACATTTTGAGGACCCTAGCTATCCGGGTACCAGGCTGCCTGACACACGCTTTGGCCAGCAGCAAGACAGGAGACCCCAGTTACCTTGCTGTAGAATCCATCTCGCTTTCAGCTCTCCAGGAGGCTCTCCTACTGCTTCTGCCTGCGACTAAATCAGCCGAACGAGGCCTGTGACCTGCCCTGTGGGCTATACAAAGCCCAGGACCGAAGCCCCGGGTGGAGTAGGAGTCCCCACTACCGCCCGAGCTACCCTACTCCATAATAAGCAGGCCAGTACGGACATTACCAATGTGTCTGTGTTAGCTAGGCACACAGACAAAACAACGACCTGCTATCATGTCTGCATTAACCCTTGGTTACTGCAGACAAACCCAGGGCTGTTACCCACCAGCATTTCATCTGCCTGTAAGACAGATTGCGGTTTTCCCACAACCCCCATCACTTCTCACAATATTATATATATATATATATATTTATATATATATTTATTTATATATATTATATATAATGCACACAATATAGTCCACGCCATAGTGATCAGTTCACAGACAAATGTGAATCCAGCCTTAGGCCCTGCACACTACGTTGCGTTTCACGTCAGGGTGCAATGCGTGAAAAACTGACGTTTTGCGGCGTTTTTGTTTCATTTTTGTCGCGTTTTTGGCGTTTCGTGGCGTTTTCACGCGGTTTTTTAAGTCAGGGACTTTTATCAAAGGGACCAAGGTTCGGGAAAAAATTTTTATAATGAAAAATAATGCTTCTGATAAGTTGCAAACACGCGTCTATTCTTCACGTTCCGCGCCGTAAGATATATCTCCGACAAGTTAGCAGTGTGAAGAACAGTGAAGATAGAATAAAACAGTGAACACAGTGACACACGGATCATTTAAGATAAAACCACAGTGCAGAACACAGTGCAGAATAGATTACAGATGTTCGGCACATCTGCTTACTTGTCGGGAGAATACGCGCGAGCGGTGCGAACAAAAGAGCATGTGAAGAAACATTATGTGTGAAGAGACATTGCAGATGTTCCATACATCTCAATGTCTTCTTCACACATATATTTGTTCTTCCATGCTATTGGTTCGCACCGCTCGCGCGATCTCCGACCAAGTAAGCAGATGTTGCCGAACATCGTAATCATTCTGCACTGGGTCGCACTGTGTTTTTATCTTAATGATCCTGTGTTCACTGTGTCACTGTTGTTCACTGTTTTTATTCTATTCTCACTGTTCTTCATTGTGTTTTTGTTAAGAATGATCGTTCGCGAGCAGGGGAAATAACTGTTATCTGGTCCCTAGCAACCCTTACGTTTAAAAACGCTGCACTCGCATTGCACTTGCATGTTTGCGAGTGCAATGCTTTTTGATACGTCCCCATAGAACTGATGGGCGTGAAAAAGCGTCGTGAATCGCAAAAATGAGATGGCTGCGATTTTGACGCGCGTGCAACAACGCAAAGCACGCGCGTTGAAAACCACGCAAATGGAAAGACCCATTTAATACAATGGACAGAGTGCAATGCGAGTTCTGAGCGTCAAATGCACGCGCAGAACTCGCGCGTGAAAAACGCCAGTGGAGAAGGGGCCTTAGTGCACCCTTATTTCATGAATCCATTTTGTAATAGGGCTTCTTGGACATACAGGGGTTTCCTTATTTCTGTAGATTTCATACACTGATTCCTTTCTATTTAAACTGTCTAAACCAACAGACAAAAAGGTTTGCATGCTTTATAATATGTTATATGTATGAAGCCGTGTTCCCTTAACAGCTTGTGCCATATGTTGTATTGACATAGTTTGATTGCTTTGTTGATATCAGGATGGATGAACACATGGGCTACTGTCATTGATTTGTAATCTGTCTTGTGGCTAATGGTTTAAAAAGTCTCCAATGACATAATTCTAGGGGTAAGCAATCAATTATGACCCCAATGAAGAAACAATATAATGGCATTAACAGAAACCAATAATCCACCTTTTGCTAATATGGTTGTTTTATCATGTAAATAGTATTTCATAAATATCTATCAGACTGATTGATTGAGGACCTGGACTCTTGCAGATGTTTAGGTAAATCAGGACATACTGTAGTTTATTACAAAGTGTTCAGAGCACCAGTTTAAGGTACACCCAATTATAGTTGCAAATAAAATACACAGAATATGTTTTTCAATAAAATACAGTTTAATTAAAACATTAATGTACTAGAGGTCCAACATCCCACCCCTACCTATAACGTATGCATATATCTAAATAATATATTATATATATATCAAACTAATACACCTAATAGTACACCTAAAAAATGACTAGCAACATACATACAGTATGAGTATGGCTATATACACTGGTTGGTAAAAGAGGTCCCTGAAACAATTGTGTGATTGGGCAGTGTTCACACTGTTCAAATGACAAATACCTCAACAATGTTTCTCAGAAAAGTCTTAATCCTGAAATGAATACAAAATTTAAAAGACAAAAATGTATCAAAGTCAAAATCTTCTTCTCTTTTTTGCTTTCTTATACGTACTGTCTCAATTTAGACGCAATAGTTGGATAGACACATTTGTTGTCACTATAGTTGGATAAGACGTAGTGCACATTTATCATCACTTTGGTGTCTTAGTTGGATGAAGCATGACACACACACTAACAGTCTCTTATCTGGCTTGCAAATCGTTAAGAAACTGTCGTTTATGAATGGCAATGTTGTGAGTCTATTTGATCACATTTAGTACACTGTTCATTACTGTCATTGTTACAAATCTGCTGTTTCAGCAACTTAAACTTTAGTCTCCATTTAGCCTGAGTATTTTAAAATTACAGTTATCACAGAGCGAGCCCTTAAGAGCAAACCTTAATAGTAGAGAAGCAGCAAGATGTTAGAGATAAGCAATTACAGTAATCACTGGAAGATTTTATTGTACAAAGAAAACAGAAAGAAATAACATTTTCAGGGCCAATGAGGCGTCCTATGGGAATTCATTGCATAATCGTTGTACCAAGCCCCTCTCAGATGCCCGAAATGAGCAGCTATAACACAACCTCAGCAGGTTTCTTGGCTTCACTTTATAATCTCAAACAGCTTGGAGTTCAGACAACCTGCCAATGCCCAAATGGCGTCCTTTTAGTTTAGATCACAAAAGTGTATTTTCCATTAAATGCTCTTGATTGGAATTATCCAAAGCATTTGTTTCCTGTTCTTTATAAGACTCCCTGAAGAGTCAGATGTGGTGGCACAGTGTGCTGTTCTCTAGGATCTAACAAAAGGAGGGCACCCACATGGTGAACCTGTCATGATCAAGAGGTTTTAGATGCTATTAAATGTTGGATTTGGTAAACATAATGCCTGCTGGTCTCGATAAGATAGCTCAGAGGGAGCAGACATGGTCTTTAGTAGTATCACACATAGCTCATTCTGTTGGAACATAGCCTGATCAGGACTTTATAGAGAAATGACAGTCTGTGCAGACTGTGGAGTAAATACGTGTTGTATTCTATATATAGGGAAAAGCTTTGTAGGATAATAAATAATTGAATAAAAATGCTTAGGGAGGAAATGGAGGGCAGCAAAGCCACTGGGGATATTAGGGTGGCAAGGGGTCGGGGGCATTTAATTGCTGTCGGCCAGCGAGTGCCACCATCTTGGGGCGGACAATCCATGGCTGTGACAGCCAGGAGTCTATGTGAAACACCGAGGCCTGTCATTCAGCAGGATCTATACTAGTGTGGCAGTTGCACACTATTATAGATCAATCAGAAAATACTCATATGCTGCAATACAGTAGAGACGTGGAGACGTGCCCGGCAACAGGTCTATAGGGCAGTCGTAAGGCCGCTTGCTTCTCCGAGAAGACATTTGCAAAGTCCATATATGGAGTGAGGAGACCCACCAGTAGTTTATGAGGTGCCACCAAACAGCGTGACTGGCATTCCAGTCCCCAGCAAAGACCCTCCTCCGTCTACCAGTTGAGAACAGGTGCGTGGTGCTGCAACCACGGAGGGCCCAGAAGGACGGAAGACCGGGGTAGCACATAAAATGTCAGTCTCTCTTTCTGCAAATCCCCGACTTGCAGAAATAGAGGCTTGGTGCAGTATCGGACCAGATAACAGCGGATCTGTTCACTGATAAAGTGACCAGAGGCTTCTCAAAACGGATCACAAGGAGATGATGCTTGGAGACCAGGGCAGCATCCACAAAGTTTTCTGCAGAGCCGGAATCCAAGAAGGCTGAAGCTTGAAACTGGCTACCTGTTCCAGAGCTGAGTAGAACTGGGACATTCAGGCGTGGAAAAGCTTTGTTCTCACCTAGGGACGCTTCTACCAAGAGTGCTAGGTGCGTGCGTTTCCCGGACGCTGTGGACGGAGTGGACAAGCCCTGAGGTAGTGCTCTGGGCTGGCACAATAGAGGCAAAGTATCTCCTGACGACGTCTGGAGTGTTCTTGGGGAGTCAGACCTGCATGGCCACCTCTGAAGACAACTGTGGAGCCCTTAGAAAGACTGGTGCCAAGCGGGGCAGTGGACGGGTACTGACCTGTGCTTGTTTGAGACACTGTTCCTCCAAACGCTCTGAGAATTGGATGTCAATCTGAGTAGCCAAGGAGATGAGACCGCTCAGAGAAGGCAGCAGGTCTCGTGCAGACAGGATGTCTTTAATATGTCCAGAAAGTCTTTTTTTATATTTTACATAAGACCCAGAAATTGTGGACCAACCTTGTAGCCAGGGATCTTTAGCCGGACATACCTGGTGGAAAACTAGACTTTGACACCTGGAGAGAAGATAGGAGGAGGCCTGCGTCTCTTATCAGCCTGGAACGTGGTGCAGGCAGAAGCCTGTAGCAAAGACAGGTGAGCCTGCTCCCAAATGGACTTCAGATCCTGTACCAACTCCTCAACAGAAGGGATGTCCGAGGACACAGGTAGAGGAAGAGGAGGGCGAGGATGCAGTCCATAATTAATGAAGAATGGCAGAGCCGGCAGATGCTGAATCCAGAGAGTTATGAGATAACTCTGCCCATGGCAACAGAGTGGACCAGTTGTCCTGACGGGCAGAAACAAAATTTCGGAGATAACAGCCCAGAGTCTGATTAACTCTTTCCACCAGACCATTAGACTGTGGCTGATAGGCGGAAGAAAAGTCCAATTTTACTTAAAGCTGGTTACAGATGGAACGCCAGAACTTAGAGACACACTGAACTCAGAAATCAGAAATGATATGTTGGGGAAGTCCATGAAGCCGGAAGATGTGATGGAAGAACTGGCTGTTGAGGCGTGGAGCAGACGGCAGACCTAACAGAGGAACAAAATGGGACATTTTGGAAAACCGATCGGTTACCACCCAGATTATTGCCAGTACTGACAGAAGAAGGCGGAAGGTCTGTGATGAAGTCCATAGCCACGTGGGTCCACGGGCAGCTGGGTATTGGTTGACGCTCCTGCAGAGGAGGCATCAACTTCCAGGTGGAAAGACTTCTCTGTATCTGGCCATGTGAGAACTGGGGCCGAGGCAAAGGCAGACTTTAATTTAGAGAAGGCCTCTTCAGCCGCTTGAGGCCTCTTCTTGGTGAGTGCCACAACGGGAGACACAAGGGAGGAGAAGTGCGGAATAAACTGCAAGTAATAATTTGCAAAGCCCAGGAACCTCTGTATTGCACATAGTCCTACTGGGCGAAGAACCACAGACAACTTGGAAGGATCCATCTGTAGACCCCGGTCAGAGATAATACTTTATAGACAAGGAAAGGGAAACTCCTCTGATGGAGCTGGCACTTCTTAAGTTTGGCGTGGAGACGATTGGCCATTAAACGGGTAAGAACTTGCCGTAGGTGGAATTGTTGGGATTCAAGATCCAGAGAGAACACCGGGATATTGTCGAGATAGACCACAACACAGGAATATAGCAAGTCCCTAAAAATGTAATTGGCAAACTCCTGGAAGACAGCCGGAGTGTTTCAGGGTCCAAACAGCATCACCAGGTACTCAAAGTGTCCATCACTAGTGTTGAAGGCTGTCTTCCACTCATCACCCTTGTGAATATGAATGAGGTTGTAGGCCCCACATAGGTTCAGTTTGGAGAAAATCTTGGCACCAGGTAGGCCCTTGAACAACTCTGTAATCAAAGGCAGAGAATAGCGATTCTTAATGGTGACTTTGTTAAAACCGCGATAGTCTATACATGGACGGAGTGACCCATCCTTTTTGGTCACAAAGAAGAACCCTGCACCACCCGGGGAGGAGGATTTACGTATGAACCCCCTCTGCAGGTTCTCTTTGATGAAGTCCAGTTTCTGGCACAGAAAGTGGGTACACCCGACACCGAGGAAGAAATGTAACCGGCAGTAGATAGGGCAGTCATACGGACGATGTGGTGGCAAAGTCTCTGCTTGCTTCTGGCAACCAATCACAGCTCCCCTTTAAAATATTCATGAGCAGTGATAAAATGAAAGCTGAGCTGTGATTGGTTGCCATTGGCAACTAGAAATATTCTAACTTTCAGACAGCTTGATAAATCTGTGCCATTGTTGTTAATTCTAAGTGGCACTGCTCATCACCAGCCAAATGAAATGCTAGATGTGACACATGGTGGTGGCAGCATCATGCTATGGGTCCAGGGACAGGATGACTGGTTGCCATTGAAGGAAAGATGAATGCAGCCAAGTACAAACATATCCTGGATTAAAACCTCTTCCAGACTGCTTTGGACCTCAGACTGGGCAGTAGATTCACCTCCCAAAAAGGCAATAGTACACATTTACTAAGGGCCATGCGCTAGTTTTCTGTCAGACATTGCACATTCTTTTAGTTGTCATCATGGGGCACATTTACTTACCCGTCTGGAGGAGTTCATGAAGTACGGAGTGTCTGACAATAAGGCACTCTGGCTGGATTCACTAAGATTGTGCGCCCGATATCCTGCATGTGTCGCTTCCCCGTTCAGGTTCACCTTCTTATTCCTGGTGCATGTAAGTGGATTGTCTCGCAACACAATTTGAATCTTAAATCCCATGCTCAGTTCAAATCAGTCAGATTGTCTGACAGCCTCCCCCCTGATTTCAGTCCCATGAAAGCCAGCGCAGCTGCGCCACAATCCGATTGCGTGCGAAACAATCCCCAGTTAAATACCTGTCAGAAAACCGACAAAGGTGCGTTTTGTGGACCCTTAGTAAATAAGCCCCCATGTGTTTAACCCCACATTTAACCTGCAAAGTCAGACAGAATTTTGTCGCAAGCCCTATGTCGCGCACTGTTCTGCACACTACACAGGCAAACTGCATATAGAGCAATTAGCACTGTTCTATATAAATGTGCCCCAATGACTCTAAACACACAGCTAAAATAACAAAGCAGCAGCTTCACCAACAACAACTCTGTAACCATTTTTGACTGGCCTCTGGAGAGACTTGAAAATGGTTTCCACCAACGTTCACCATCCAACCTGAGGAGAGGATCTACAAGAAAGAATGGCAGAGGATCCACAAATCTAGATGTCAAAAAGTTTTTGCATCTTTTCCAAGAATACTCATGGCTGTACTAGCTCAAAAGCTGCTTCTACTCACTACATATCAAAGGATCTGAATACTTCTGACTATGTGATATTTCAGGTTATCTTGTTTAATAATTAAGCAAAAATATATACTTTTTGTCATATACTGTATATACTCGAGTATAAGCCGACCCAAGTATAAGCCGGGGCCCCTAATTTTACCACAAAAACCTGGTTAAACCTATTGACTCGAGTATAAGCCAAGGGTGTGAAATCCATTGGTCACAGCCTCCCCAGTATATTGTCTGCCAGCCCCTGCCCCATAGTATATAGCCAGCACCTGCCCCCTAGCATATAGTCTGCCAGCCCATATCCCCCAGTATATAGCTCGCCCCCTGCCCCAGTATATAGCCAGCTCCCTGCCCCAGTATATAGCCAGCAGCAGGGGAAGCCAGAATGGTGAGTTTTGATATATTTTATTTACTCGAGTATAAGCCGAGTTTTTCAGCACAAAAAAATGTGCTGAAAAACTAGGCTTATACTTGAGTATATATGGTATTTTTTATTGAAAAACCAAACAGTACTTTTCCATTTCTTCATATTTGAACAACATGAACAGTAAACATACCCTCTCCCCCCTCCATTCCCCTGCTTTTTGGGTAAAATGTCCAGGTATCCATCTAAAGCAAGTGCTCATAGTTCTCGGATCCAATATTCATCTGGTTGGGCTTATGAGGCCCGAGAAAAGTCCATACAGAGCGCCCTTAGGCTTTTCAGGTTTCACTCATTATACATTTTACAGTGGATCAAATAATAATATTTGTGGGTACAGAAGAAACATTTTGTTTTAACATCAAATAGCATTTGTCAGAGAGCCATAGATCTATACACTGCCTGCCATGGTCAAATAGGAATGATGATGGCAGTCATCTTGCAATACTTTGAATTATTCTATCCCTAGTGAGGGTCAGAGGAGCTAAACCTGGGGAAGCAAAATTATCTATGTTTATGTTTTTTTATGTCAAGATGGGGAGGAGAGTGTACATTAACCTTTCAATGTTAATGCAGCTCCTAATGCTGTATGAAGAGGGCTCATGGGGTGAGCCCTCATCATACAGATGTGGAGTTTGCTCTATATTGCAGCAAACACCCACCACCAATACCTGGGATCTGGTTTCAACTGTTTGCGTGTGGGCGCCGCCTTGGTTGAGATTGTTGCTATGACAGTCTCGGGTCTCAAGGCTGTATGGTTTCTGCAGATTCGTTATAATCATTGTAATGATTCCTGTGTTAAAAATACCTTAATATTGCAGTATATGGTAGGAATGATCCAACTATAAAAGGTTAAAGTACCCTAGAGGGTCTAAAAAATAGTAAAACATTTTTTTTTTAAAGTTCAGAAATAAAAAACCCTAAACACCCTAACAAAATATAAAAACAGTTATTCCCAGCGGCAAACCTCATAACGGAAGATAATACTCAAATGTCTGACATGCCACTTTTACACCATTTTACATCAAATATAAAACATATTTAAAAAATGTTTTTTAAAGTTAAAATCAAATTTTAAAAAGCCTAAAAATTCTAATCACCTGCTTTCTGTAAAATTAATATAAAATAAATATACAGTAAAATTCACAAACATTTAAGGTATTGCCACATCCCAAAATGCCTGATCAATCAAAATATTAAAACGGTTATTCCCAGCGGTGAACCACATAACGAAAAATAGCACTCAAATGTCCGAAACGCCACTTTTACACCATTTTACATCACATAAAAAATTTCATAAAAGGTGATCAAAAAGTCTCACAGTCCTCAAATGGTAATAATGAAAATGCCAGCTCATCTTGCAAAAAATTATGTCATACACAACTCCATATGCCGAAGTATGAAAAAGTTAGAATATGGCGAAATGAAGATGGCGAAGTAGTAAATAATCCTATAAATCTATAAGGTCCAGTCATGGGCTGTATTCAGTTGCCTCTGTGTACTAAAAAAGGAGATTTTCGGTGAAAATCGGCAGATAAAGTCAGAAGAGGAATAGTACAAATCTCATTTTAACCCCTTACCAACATGTCATGACGTAAAGGTTTTTTTCAACGGTAACGGAAAATAGCACTTTTCACGCGCAAATGAGAGGAATAGGCATGGAATATTAAATACCACCATTTTGAAGTGCAATTTGTTACGCAGAAAACAAGCGAGTGGGGAGTGAAGAATGAAAACGCCAAAAAAGAACTGTGGCGGAAAGGGGTTAAATAAGAGAACACTTGAATTGGAATTCTACAGAAATGGTGACAACTTAAAGGATACTTACCATTAGAAATCTTATATCACTTCTGAAATTTTAGTTTCCTTAAAGGCATTTTCCCACCAAACAAGTTAGGCCCGATTAGTGAGAACAGGGAGTCCGAGGTACCGCTGTCGGACCCCTCGTTGCTCCCGGAGTTGAGATTCTGCTCCATTCCACTCTATGGAGCTGATGGAGATTGTGAAGCAGGCATAACTTGTTTGGTGGGAAAACACCTTTAATTTTCAGTGAAAGGTCATATACCTTATCTTGTTCACTTTAGCACTGAATAACTGTTTTCAAGTCCTGTGTCACTTTTACATAATACAGATACTTAAAAGAGGGGCTTGTGTCTTTACGTTTTTAGAGAAAATGGGGATGTATAAATCATCTCATGGTCCTCAGGGTTAAACATTTGACCATCAATCATTCTTTTCCCGGCAACACTGGTCTCCTTTGAATTTGGGTGTCGCTTTGGCTGAACAGAAGTTCTGGTGAAACTTGATTCTCTCAGAGGAATGTATGTCCATGAAAAAATTATGTATTTTCTTTTCTATTTTAAACCGACTTGTGGACCAAAGGATAGGACAATGACAAATGAGTCATGGTAACTATGTCTCGCAGCACAACAAGCTGTATTCCACTATCCCATAAGATACAACTCTGTCATAATTAGATTTTTTGTCAGATTCGCTTTGACTCAGGATACTGATGCCGCTGTCATCAATAAAACCATCAACCACAGCAACTGTGACAGTTTCACTGGTGTACAATCCTCCAGAACTTGCTGAGGATGAAAAACGGGGAATGGGATTGTAAAGAAGATTCAGTCTGCGTGTAATAACATTTGTTACAGTTAGCACAGCTCACCTACTCTCTGCCATCAGATGCATAGACATAAAAAAGTATAACTTACCCATATGAAAGAGTCGAATGTTTAAAGGGGGTTATTCCGGGAATATGAAACGTCTGACACAAAACCATAATGAATATAAATGATACAACAAGCTCTATTTCATTAGTGACAAACGGAGCTACCTCTTAACGCTAGCGTCCGATATATCGGATGCTGAGCTCAGGACTCGCCTCAGCGTCCGATTAGCGGACGCTGATGCCGATGCCGGTTCATGCTCAAGATCTTGCGCCGAACCGGCATCGGGAAACACGGTGCCGGCGGGACTGATAGCCGGCACCCCAGTGTAACCCCTCATCGGAGTTGTCTCTGATCGCGGTGAATTAACCCGTTAAACCGCTGTCACGCGAACCTGCGGCATCTAACATGCATCTGTGGGTGGTCCTTTTCCCCCCATCACGACTCGCCCCCCCCCCCCGAATAATTTTCGGGTCGCACCCACCGATCCTTGCTACGGTATCACACTGGGGTCCATCTGGACCCCATTGTTACCTGCAGGAACTGCCGGAAGATGGCGTCTGTGAGTTCCTCTTACTGGCAGAGTGCCACCCTATGCAAGTGCATGGTGATCACGAATAATGCCCTGCAATACTATCAGTATTGTCAGGTATTATATGAACAGCAATCAGTGATTGATTGTTCATGTCCCCTGGTGGAAAAAGTGACAGTACACAAAAATTATTCATAAAAAAATAAAGTATAAATCACCAAAAATGCCCAAAAGCCCCCAAAACATATAAAGAGACACATACTAACTAAAAAAAAAAGTCTAAATCATAACACAAACCCCACATAATATATGTATCACTGCGTCATAACAACCCGTAAAGAATAAAAATAAATAATATTGAACCGCGCACGATGAACGCCGTATAAATAAAATAAGTTATCAAAACCCTCCAAAATTATGATTTTTACCTATTCAATCCCTACAAAAAATGCTCTAAAAGTGATCAAAAAAACATATGTACTCTAGAATGATACTGGTTCAAAGTACAACGTTCCCGCAAAAAACAAGCCTCAACCAGCTCCTGTAGCCAAAACGTAACAAGTTATGCCACTTGGAAGACGGCAA
The DNA here is from genome assembly GCA_019512145.1 of Engystomops pustulosus. NCBI lineage: Eukaryota > Metazoa > Chordata > Amphibia > Anura > Leptodactylidae > Engystomops > Engystomops pustulosus. The sequence continues at coordinate 45,193,446 of CM033651.1, forward strand.
TACAAAAAATGATAGATTTTATCCCCACATCGGGTTTTATTTTACAAAACTTGAGTAAAACGCAAGAAATATTTCGTGTCTGGTATCCCCGTTTACGTATCGCCATAGAATGAAGATAGATATGATTATTAGTGCTATACATTGCACACCACAAAAACCAGTAAAAAAAAAAACCAGTAGAGATTGATGCTTTTCTACTCTGCTCTCAAAGATTCCTAAATTTTCAACAATAGGTGATACCAACCCCAAAGTGTAACAGTTGGAAAAGGCATCTCGTCCCGCCACAAAAAACCGTCACTGGCCCTAATAGCGCTAAAACGAAAATTTAGCAGCTCTTTCACAAAATGCCAATGGGAGAAGTAAAATCCCTGCAGCGGCAGGGTGCTTCCTTCCTTCTGCGCCTCACTGTGTGCCCATAAAACAAGTCCGCCACAGTGTGGGGGGTCTCTGCACTCGGAGAAATTGTAAGACAATTTTATGTTGGTTTTGGATTTTTCAATCTTTTTGAAATGTGTAAATTTTAGGCTAAATGACGTATACCTGCGAAAAAGACAATTTGACTATTCTAAGTTCGCCTCCATTTTGGATGTAAGTATGAAGATCTCAAGGGTTAACAATCTTCGTAAAATCTGTTTCTGATAGCCTTGAGGTGGTGCAGATTTGAAATTGGGTTGGTTATATGGTGGTTTTGATGGCTACAATGTAAATTTTCATTCAAAACTGTATTTATATCCCCAAAAAGTCATTCTGGAAAATCCGAAAAAGACGCTATTTGATTTGGTAAGCCGTGTGACATCAAAAAAATTATCATCCAACATTTCAAGATGGTGAAAATGGTAAAGTAGACAACATTGGGAATGTTATATCACATTTATTTAGGTGGTAATCTATCTGCCTCTGCTGAAACGCAATGACTTTCAAATTCAAAAATGGCATATTTTTCAGAAATTCATCCATTTGTTCTGTTTTTTGTAAATAAATTGCAAAACTTATCAGCAAATTTACCACTAACATGAAGTAACATCATGTGGGTAAAAACCAATCTCAGAATCGTCTTTGATATAAAGTGATCAAAAGTTAAACCATATAAACCGAGCAAGTAAATCCAAAAAAATGGGACTGAGCCTTAAGCTGTACAATGGCTGCGTCCTTAAGGAGTTTCAAATAATTTGATTTTAGTATTACAAAGATTTAGGCCATCTCCAAAGTAGGTGGAGTTATTCACTCAAGATGGCCGCCACTGGAACTACAATTCCATGAATCCTTAGTTCTCAGTAACGCCTCCTCCCACTATGCTCTGCTCCCAGTGATGATGTAACGGTTTTCTTTTCGCTCTGTTTTTTTACCATAGTAAGGAGTGTAACTGCTATTATCACAACACTGGCCATACTGGCTCTCTGCACCAACCGACTACAGCCTAACTTAGTGGTAGATCCAATGACCCTGCCCAGGCAGTGTACAGGACAGGGTTATTATTCTGATTCAAAATGTTTCATTGTCTTAACTTTTCAACTGAATTCTATGAATCAATAGTACAAATAAATAGCAAGAACCGGTTCTCAGGGACAACTGATGAGTGCGAGATACAGCCTTATTCTTATAACTGGTAGAAAATACAAAATACAAGTCAGTCCCATTTCCTCCTCTTATTTATTCATTTACTAGATGTAGTACCTGGGGCAGTCCCCTACTTAAGGGAAACCTACCATTTAGAATGGCAGGGGTAAGCTGTAAGTACCACGAGCACGCAGCCTCAAGTTGCGCTGGTGCCGGTACTTACTTTCGTTAGTGTTATTAACCGCTGGTGAAAGACACAGACATCAGCTACACATGAATCTGACATGTTCTGCTTAAACATGGCTGCCATGGAGCTGCTTTATCTCTCCTAACACACACACATGCACACAGGCTCAGGGGGCGTGGCCACACCACACCAGAAGCCCATCATTATACAGCCCCATCATTATACAGCTGTCAGTCAAGCACTGGGGTGGCTGTGCCTCCCACTCTGAATAGAAGTGGACAGCTTGAATATGCTAATGCTTACATTGGAAATTCACAGGTCATTTGCATACAGCTTTAGGACCTCTTGCTTAGGTTTACAGGCATGTAGAGGGACAAGAAGGGATAGAGGCAATGCCTCTTAAGGCAGTTTATGAAAATTATTAGTTTAGGGGGGTTATTTTGCATGAGGGTTCTCTTTAAGAACAAACCTATGGAAACCCTATCATTGTACATACACCCAGGGACTGCCGGTTAACTGCTTTTAATTAAAAAATAGAATGGGTGTTTACAAAAATTCTATATTCATAAAAACTGAAACCAAAGACAAAATTTGCCCTCCTCCCTGTATCTTCCCTTTGTTCACCCCATCGCGGCTTTTCCTCCTGCCGGGGGCTCTATAAGGCTATAGGGTCCTTAAGTGCCGCCCGCAGTGGCATGAATTGTGTTTCCACCAGTGCCTTTCCCCACCAACATTATTCCAGAACTATTCCCCCCTGCTCCATGGGGGGTGTTACTGTATACATCCCCCCTGCTGAGGTGTCCATAATGGTGCTGAGACCCCCATATATCACTAAATAGTCCATGCCTTACGATCAGCACCATATTGGGGCACCTTTACTAAGACCCAGTTTTCTGTCGGACCTTTGCACACTTCTTCTCTAGGTGCAAACTGCATGCACAGCGTAATTTAAGAAGTATTGCACCACAATTTGTCGCACGCACCCTTTTGCGACACCAAATTGGGCATTCGGTGCTCATTCAGACTCTGCGCAAGATTTAACATGACAGAAGTGTGTCGCACAGCCCATGTTAAAGGTCCACCAAAAAAAATGGTGCATTCTCTTGGGCCGGCACAGAAGCGCCAATTCACTGAAGAACTGGGCTTAAATTGCGGTGTACTGGCAGCCCTCTATACCAGGGCACTGAATATTACCCTTGTAGATGCAGCGGCGTTCCTGAGGTAAATATGCCCATTATGTTTTAATTCGCCTTTGTCTGTCCTATTGCTTAGGAATACTTGATCTTTTTTCTTGCCAGATCGGATCATGCAATGTTCATAAATTGCCTAAATATCCTCTATGTGTTGCATATATTATCAGATAGTAAAAGTTTCAAAAGGTCTTGAAATTTTTATTTTAAAACCTTTAATGACAAAGTTCAAAAAGTTATGATTTTTTGCCAGTAAAATGAGAAAACCGCATATTGGGTGCACTTTACTTACCCGTCCTCTTACGTTCCCCCGATCCGGAGTGTCCAACGAGAATGCACTCAGTAGCTCGTGCACCCGATATCCTCTGTTGTTCGCTCACCACCACTAGGTCCGCCAGAGTTCACCATCTTCTTCCCGATATAGTGTAGTATATGTAAGTTTCTTGGCTTGCAACACAATTTTAAAAGTTAAATCCTGCGGCCCGCCCCCCGATTTGTGTTGCATGAAAGACGATGTAATTGCGCCAAAATCTGTTCGCGTGCAACACAATGCCCTTCTAAATCCCTGTCCCGGCGATGCGATTCCCGAAAAGTAGGAAAACCAGACGGAAATGCGGCCGCGGGACCCTTAGTAAATAGAGCTCCCATTATCTCAATTTGCCGGCATCAGTTTGAGCTACCTGCACAACCGGATTATGTATGGCTTCATTTTGTCGTTTGTGGTCCATGTGGCATCAGCAAGAGAGGTGCGACTGCCCTGACTGAAAACTCAGGAAGAGGACTTACTTGTGCACATGGGTTACGTCCGTATTAATACATCAGTGTTTGCGTGATTGAGAGCGAAATCCAAGAGACTCAACATCCTTCCAATGGAAGGATTTACATCTATTCTGTAATGTTTTCTGTAATACAAATCATTGACCAGTACACTAATGTGTGAATACGTACTTAGTTACTTTGTCATTGTGCCATATAAACTACATAAATTAAAGTATTGGAACAGGAATCGGTCTGTACTATGAAAGCCTTATGTAGGCTTATGTGAATGAGTACATTAGGAGTGTGCTTTGAGTAAACCCTGATAATTCTATCAAGCTATATTAATTAACTTCATATATCCATGACTGCAGTCCTAAAGAGCCAGAACTTGTTTTCTTGAAGTGAAATGCCTTTTAACTAATTAGTGCAAATAATTAATCTTAGCTGCTGCAATGTCATTCTCTATGAAGCTACATGCTTCATCTTGTTACGATAAATCAGACTTGAGAGATCCTTGAAAAACGTTGTTAATGAGGATTGGTAAACATTAGCTCTGGAGGGTGTATTATTTCAGGAAAATCATAGTGAGGGGGACAATTAAGTGGAGTTCAATTTCATGGACTGAGTTGCAAATCATTTACTCTTCCCTGTATGAACCACAGTCTTCACTGATATGGAATGTCCATTATTCTGATTGTGCAGTTAAAATATAGGATTTTATAAATCTTTTCATATATTAACAATACAGCTGAATGGAAAAAAAATTGTAAAACATCTTAAAAGAAAGAAAAGTATCTTTCTTCACATATTTCTTCACACCCCCCTCCTTCCTAGACTGATAATCATTCTAAAATCTTTGCTAATCTGTCTTGCTCCACCAAGACAGATTTCAATTCACAGAAGCACCAAATAACAGCTTCAATCTATAGAGATGATGAAGTAGGTAGGAGGAAGGAGGACTAGAGCGAGAGGGAAACCAAGATAACAAGTTCTTAAAGCTCCTAATATTACATGTTTTACTGTCTCACAGCTCCTGTATCCACATCAATACTGGTCACTATATCTCTGTACTGTCCTCTATAATAGTGCTAGAAATATTGGCCAGTAATAGTGTTACATACTCCCCTGGCAATTATGTAGAAAGGTTAGAAAATGTTGTCATTACACTAAATATCACATATATTGCAAACCTTAAATTAATCAGTTTTTTACTCCTCTAGGGAAACATCCCCAAATCTGCCCCACTACCTATGCACTACTAGGGTTATGCTAGTCACTTAGACTCTTTCCTCACAGCTTATTTTGTTGATGATATTCATTATTCATCTCCAAAGCTGTGTTTATTAAGATGAATCAACCATTACTGCAATCAGATATTTTTGTCTTCAGTGCAAAATGTAATAGTTCCCAGGATTCACATTGTTCATTTATATAAATGTGTTTGGTCTCCCATGAAATGTGCAGATTTAATTAATAATCTCTAGCTTATTAACATTACATAAAAGACATAATGCACAGATTTCTTTTCTGCCACATAGGACGATCCATGCTGATATAAAATGAAACTGTCATGGGGCTTCTAAGAATAGGGTAGACATTTTAATGTAAAATTTATGCTGCATTTTATATGCCTGTCATGGTTCTACTTTGCATGTACTTTGATGCCATCGAAAAGACGACTTATTACCTTTAAAACTATTAGTAATGATTTTAATAAGCAGGATTTTTCTAATTAAAATGAAAGATGTTAAAGTAATGGTAAATTGCATATTAAATAAACAAGGATTTGTTCACAGTTTGTCTTGGGAAAGATCCATCACTAACTATACTGCACCCCAAGAAGGAAATGTAGAACTATTGCTGATCTTGATATTAGGCCACTGTGACATGCATTGGCAAGTTATTCTAATTTTGTTGTGAGGTTTGATTGGCTGTTTCTGGCTCTATTTTGCATGGCACTGAGGGCACTTTGCTTTGTATTGTGACTGTTCATAGAATTTTTTTTAATTTCAGAATTTGGCACATTTTCTGTGTTAAAAAAAAACTGCAAATGCTTTAAATAAACTTACCACCGATTATAATAGGAACAAACTGTGGTGGGGCAATAAGCTAACTAGTCCCTTTGAATGGGGTAGACACAGAGATCGCAATAACGCCTGTACAAGCATCTATTATGCTTGTACAGGCTGATTTGCTCTTCAAAAATATTCTCCTCTCTCACTCTCACTATTTGCAGTGTATTCACTGCAGCAGCGCACTGCCCTATAGAAGTTCACGTGACCGGAGCGCAGATCTCCTTTCACATGACCTCCTGCAGCAGGCGCAAATGCTGGTCGACCCCATGGCAGTGTGCACAATGCGATTGGCATGATTGAGCTGTCTGTGTGACAGCCCTATTCTGTACTGTGACAGGGGTCCGATATTATCACAGCAGCCCCTTTATGCAGCTCATATTGAGCGCTGTGCCTGCAGAGGGATTTTGTGATTTGATCAGGATTCATAGAGCACAAGGGTTAATAGAAATCCAGAGAAAATGCAATATGCATCCACTCTGCATGTCTGTAGATATAGATAACTGATAACTGTGATCCAATGGAAGATCACTGCAGGGGACACATATATAATATATAATAAAACAAATAATTTAAATAAAACATTTCAAATTGGGGGCCACTAGAGATAAGTGGTCCTAACTTACTCATTGAATTTGTGTTGACCAAAACAATGGCCATGTGTACCAGACATAATGCCGGAATGGTGGCTGAACAGACAATCCAGGAAATTGAAGCTCCTTGCAGCTAGCCATGATGTTATTGATTGGTTGCGCGGCTGAACCAGAATGCAGACTTTGGATCCACTCAACAAAGGTCAGTCTGGTTGGGTGGCGTCACCACCCAGGCATCAGCCATAGTCTGGACAAGTTAGTTACGGGGCAACAGTCATAGTCTGGACAGGTGGGGAATGGGGACAAAGCCATAGTCTGGACAGGGGAGGTATGGGGCAACGGCCATAGTCTGGACAGAGGGGGGAGGACTGGGTCTTAGAACCAACTGGCTGCAATTCTTTTCTTGCATAAATGTATGTCTATTAAAACTATATAAACCTAGGATATATTTACATATATTACTGAAAATCTCAAAGTCCTCCTCGGCTAAAAATACTCCCTTCAGGTAAAATGTTAGTGCGATCTCTGGGTAGACACCACAAGTGTTGACACATTTCTTTAGTGTAGCCCTCTCCTTCCATCCATGTCTCATCTACTTTTATACAGGGCCTAACGTGCTGATCAGTGAGGGTTTCAGTGAAGAGACCCCGCAGATCGCAACAACAGGGGGGGGGGGGGTCCGATCTCCCTGAGATGAACAGAGCAGCCAGTCGTGCTTGTGCGGGATACCCCTTTCATCTCTATGAACCTGACGGAGATTGCCATGCTCACCAATCATTATCAGCTCCATAAAGATCAACGGGGCAGCTGTTGTAGATAGGGCCTAACTTGTTTTGTGGGAAAACCCCTTTGAAATGTTCACACTGCAATTATTCAGAGGGCACAACGATACAATCAGCACCTCCTCAGCCACATACCACGGACAGAGGATGACGCCAACACGCTTTACAGACACCCACTCTACCTATTTTATACATTCATTTTACTCCATTCTCCTGCATTGTTTTATGACAGTTGTCTTAAATGTTTTACTGTAGAGAGAAGTTTGTCCTCATACTTTCTATTACATAATCTATTGCTGTAGGGCTAAAACTTTAACTGTTTTGAATTCTACATTTTGTTTACTAAAAGTTAAAGGGGTTGTCCTCCGGTGCCCTCCGGTATCCAGCGCTGCTGTCGCTCCGGTCCGGGCGCCATGTAAACAAACATGGCCGCCGGAGCAGCATTCAGCATTCAACTTCCGGCCGGCCGTGGCCGGGCACGCCTATCCGTCCCTATACACAGCATTGTGTATGGGGGCCGGAAGGTTGTCGTGTCCGGCCGGAAGTGCTTAGTTACCAGATAACAAAAAAGAACCAGAGCGGCAATAAACTTCAATATATAAAAATATGTAATATTCTTTATTGAAAGTACATAAATACAACATATTGAAAGTATTTATGTACTTTCAATAAAGAATATTACATATTTTTATATATTGAAGTTTATTGCCGCTCTGGTTCTTTTTTGGTATTTTGAGTATATTGTTGGAGAGGCTGAGTATAGGGGTATTTTTGGTTTTGTGTCTTAGTTACCAGATAAAACTATAAAGTTGAATATATGGGAATCTCAGGGGCATAATTTTTAGCTACAAGCAGGGTGTCAGATAGTTATTAGAGCTCTATAGGAACCTGTCACTACCTGTATTTGTGAAAATAGTGGTGACGGGTTCCCTTTAAGATAATGGTGCCTAGCTTTTGCTAACATTCTTATACTGCATAAAGATTGTTAATTAAATATTTGTTGAGAACTAATTCGAGTATAGTTTGCCCTTTGATCATAACACATATATCTTTTACCTGATCTGAGGGGAGTGTCCAGTTGGGTGCTTTAATTAGAACTTTGTCCTATACAGATTTCTGACATGCCTGTAGTGACATGGTTACACCCATGGAATTTGAACAGGTTTTTCTGGAGAGCTCAGCACCTTTGCACTGGGTATGACAACATATGTAGCTGTAATAACATATTGTATAAATGGAGATATTTGTATTTCACGCACTGTAGGATCTGTTTTACCATGTCTCTGTCAATATAGAACATGTGACCAATAACCAGTATATTATTATAGTGATTAATAGTGATCGTGTTACATCATTTTATACCATGCTGCTACAATAAGATGATATGAAGGCAACAAAAATTAAACCTCAAATAGTAATCATAAATATAGTAAAGAGTAGGTCCTGGACCATTCACAGTGGCTCTACATGGCTCACATCATTTTATATGAAAAGTGTTAGACTATATGGGAATATTTATGCAGTTGCATTTAGAGAAAGGAAACTCAACTGACAAATAGCAAACTAGCAAACCATGGTCAGTGTAGAATTTGTATAAACTAGACCCTGCATTTATGTAATTGTATAGAAACCTCTATATACTGTATATACCATAGATTGTGTTCTATTATAATCTTTCGTTTTTTACACTTGGTTGCACTTTAATTATTCCAATCTCATATGCTCATAACATATTATTACCCAGGACTGTAATTACCCCTTATTGGGAATAAGGAACAGTTAAGCACAATGATGTTAAAAGGAAAATAATTTATAGTTACAAATACAGAAATTTGGGTGTATTCCATTTGGTGTGTGCACAGACAAAAAGGTGTTGGCTAGACTGTGAATTATCAGTTTCAGCCTATATTTCTGATGGAAATTAATAATAGTGACGGAAATTCAAGGTAAATCTGTTTATGAAATAAGTAGACAAGTGCAGACTGTGCAGCGTTCTCCACGAGTCTGTAATAGAATACACCCATAAAACTTCATAATGTTGTATCATGTTTTCCATCCACATGTCAGTACATGAAGACCTTGTGATCTGTCTCTGATCAGATAACGCCAGGGCTACCAGTTAGCTCAGTTGAACTTTGACGTTGCACAGTATAGTCAATCAATACAGATCTGCTACCAGCTTTCTTCAGAGTCACAAATATCTGTTAACATTGTCAGACAAATAACTGGTTTATTATTCCTTCGAATGTAATGACGATGAGTAAAGCTGTTTGTAAAATATTGCTCTCATTATGATAGCAACAAGCTTTACAGTATATATGTGTATGGAAAAGTTTGGAGGTTTACCTTTTAGCCATACAAGGCTACTTAATGTGTAAGAGCAGTGGACCATATCTACTAAGATGCACTGTGTTCTCTTCAATGTTTGATGGAAGACTCCATTTTGAGTATAGGGTGGAAAGGGTTTTTGAGACTTGACAGTAGAACTATCGAATTGTTTAAGCAAAGTGTAACCAATTCACCAAAATTACTAAGAGCTAAAAAGTAGAGATGGGTGGACCCAAACTTTCTGTTTAGGTTTTGGTTGGCCGGACAGCCATTCGGGTAAATAAATGCCCCTAGCAACTAGCCATGGCCAGAGGTATTGAGGTGCAGCCAATCCAGCAACATGTCCCAGGCAAACCCGAACTCCAAATGGAAAGTTTGGTTCCGTTTCAATACATCAGGGTCACTATATGTCTCCAAATGAAATTACAATCATACAGAGGTACAAGATGTTCCCATAGGCTTCCATGAGTACAGATCCATGCAACCCACTGCTTAGAGTTGTATTTCTAGAGGTTTCTGGGCATACTGAATGTGTTTGATTACTTGGCATGCTCTAGCAGTGCAGCGTCTATGATCATTCATTGTCATTCAGCATCTGGTACTTATTGAGAGTGACTTTTATTATGCTTCTTATAAAAACTGAAGAACATAAAATATCAGCTTGCTAATTTCTTTACTTTAAGGTTACTACTAATGTAGTCTTTATTATGAAAGCTGTGATTCTGATTACTATGTTGATAGCAACAATTTCAGACTGTTTAATACAATTATTAAATCTTGCTTCAGAAACAAGGCAACAAGTGAAATCAGGATAATTAGTATTTAAATGAGCAGCATTTTATGCATCCAAATCGAGTCGCAAAGTTTTTATGTTTCTCTAGAGGGTTATAAAAGGCATCATAGGGGAATTGTTAGAAAATCACATTGTGTATTGCCTTGTGTATATGATATACACATAGAGTATTCTTACTACAACTGAAACCATAATGCAGCTCTGGATCCATCATCGATTGAGACCACCAAGACCAAACAGTCCTTACTCTACAAGGTCCAGTGCGATTTGTGTGCTGTCCATTGCCTGCAAGACCATGCATGATGTACAACGGGAAAGGGCAGTAGGATGCTACCCAACATCTGCCATCTTTGCAGAGGTGAACACATGATACACAATAGACCAACTCCTCTTCATTGAAGGTGTATCCTAAAATACATTTAAAGAGAGGCTGTCCTTAGGATAGAGTTGATTAATTTCAGATAAGCAGGGGTCTTCCACCTTCCACCCCAATAAATCAGCTATAATCAGAAATTATAGTGGCACTATACTGAGCTCCACTTTCTCTTTCCGCAGCTTGATTATGTAGGCTGTTTGCAGCTCTGTCCCATTAATATCAATGAGATTGAACAGCAATAGCAAGTACATCCCCTATCCACTATAAAGCATTGTGTTTGGTGAGCAGTGATGAACCTGCATAACTCAAATGGACTAAAGGTGGTGCCAGGTTTTGGAACCCAGTTCATCAGATATTGATAACCAATCTTTTCATTAATAAAGATCCAATTATCCCCCTTTAACCTAATTGATGATGAGAATTTTTTTAACAGTTTTTGAAAGTTTTTCACAAATCTTTTCTTTCTTTTTTAATTTAAGGGGGCTTTCTATATGTGCACAACGGATCTGCTCATTATTAGTTTAAAATATAGGTAGCTAGTTTTTTGGCCAACATAGTTGAGTAACACAAACATATAAGCATGTATGGAATGTAAAGTTAATGTCCAAGTAGGACCCCAGGACTGCTGGCAGGCAGTGCCATTAAGATTGCGTCTATGATGTCATCTTAAAGGCACAGTGTCAACCTATGTATGTGCATAGGCTGATAATGCTAATACCCTGCAATACATCAGATGTTTTCTTGTTCATGTCCCATGGTGGAAATAATAAAAAAGTTAAAAAATATGTTATTCAATGAAAAAATAAATTAATAAATCAATAAAAATGCCAACAAGCCCCATAACATATAAAGAGACTTATAATGCAAAAAAAAGTCTAAATCATAACACAAGCCCCACATATATAGTATCACCGAGTCCGTAATAACCCGTAGAATAAAATTAAATAATTATTGAACCTGCACGTAAAAAAGAACTGTTAAAAATCAGCCAAAAATTATGATTTTTAACTATTTAATCCCACAAAAAAACACAATAAAAAGTGATAAAAAACATATGATAGAAAATGATACTGTTGCAATATGTCCCGCAAAAAACAAGCCATCAACCAGTTCCATAGCCAAAAAAGTTAAAATGTTATGCCACTTGGAAGACTGCAATGCAAAAATTATAGATTTTTCCCCACATTACAGTTTTATTTGGCAAATTTAGTAAAATGTAAGAAAAATAGAATAAATATAACATGATTATTAGGCTATATAGTGAACACCAAAAAAAAGGAAAAAATCCAATACAGAATTGATGCTTTTCTACTCCTGCCTTCAAAAGAAAAATTCCAGGCATTTCATCTCGCAAAAAAATGCCGTCACATGGCTCCAATACGAAAAAAGCGAAAATTTTATAGCCTACAAAAGGAGCCAATGAGAAAACTAAAATCCTGGCAGCTGCAGCTCCCTCCTTCCCTTCTGCATCTCGCTGTGCACCCATAAAACAAGTAACAGCCACATGTGGGTGGTCTCTTTACTCGGGGGAATGGCAGGTGATATTTATGAGAGTGTCGGCTGCTAAAGTCTTGCACCCTCTTTTGCTTTCCCATACCCACTGTGTCAGAAAGGTAAAAAAAAAATCATTCTCATTTAGTGTTTATGTCTGATATGTGGTTCAGCCAGGGCTGCCACTAGGGATTTTCGGGCCCCTAACTGGCAAATTTTGTGGGCCCTCCATCCCCAGGTACATTTTTTTCCTATCTTATGTTTAAGGTGTTTTATAGTGTTAGCATAAATTTAAAGCTATCCCTGGCCCCTTTGCTGCAAAGTGCATAAAACCTCAATATATCTCGTAATCTTGTTACAAAGAAATGATAACATAACTAAACATATTAAATGGGGATAGAACCCAAACCAATCTTACTACATAGATACAGAAGAGGAACAAGGCTTACTACATAGAGATATATAACCAGAACCAAGATTACTACATAGAAACATTACCGGAACCATAATTACTATACAGATACAGGGCCAGCACCAAAATGACTGTCAGGGCTTTTGGTTGGTGAACCCCCTGGACCACCATGGACGATGACACAAGCTAACACCTTGGACCAGAATCTAAGTGGCACCCGGTCTTCACCAGATCCCGCCACAAAGCAGGATGGTCTTGCTGCGGCGTGGTGCTACCAGGTCATTCCGCAGGTGCAACATGTCCGTGGTGGCAGCCAAGTTCGATGTACAGGAACACAAGGCAGGCTTGAGGTCGGAGACAGGCGAATAGTCAGGACAGGTGGCAACGGTGCAAAATCAGAAACAGAGCAGGAGGTCAGAATATTAGAAACTGAACCAGGAAGCAAGTAGCACTAAAGTTTCCTTCACAGTAGCTTCATCACAGCTCCTCGATAGTAGCTGAGACAAGTAGATCCCTCCCAGCCAGTATCAAAGTCACTGGTCCACATTTATCAAAATTAATGTGCAGAGTGTGCCGGATTATTGAATACTGGCACATGGTCTTCATTAATCTGGCGCATCCTCCATTCCTCAGAAAGTGTGCACCAACTTTTTTTGGTGCACCTTTAACAAAGTCAAACTTAGCGCAAACACTTATTAAATATGGGCTACTATGTCCCCCATGTTTAATGTAACCACCCCCTGTTACATAAGTAACAGTGCCTCGCTATAATAAAAAAAATTGGAAAAAACTCACCTTAGGTGGATCTCAAATTACTAAAAATATCTGGTGTACATAGATATGTCTGAATAGATGTCCAATATTTACTAAGAACTCTCTGTCAACATTCCTCACCGGATTATTATGACATATTATGCTTGATTTGCTGTCAAGCATGTTATTTTGCTGAGACATACAGTATATCCAGTACGGATAATAATTGTCTGGGATGGGTAGGATCTGTTTTAGCTGTAATCTTAGTATTTGTTTGGTTTGCTTTATTAAAACATTAAACTAATTACGATCCTTTTCCAGCGCTAGCACATTTCAGCTAAAATTTACAAACTGTCAATAAATCTGGTGCAGTTACTTCTAAAATCTCAGAATTCATTGTCACATTTGCATTTGTAAGATCTGCAGTTTATACTTCAGTGAAATCTTAATTTCTCCAAGCTGGGTTCTTGTAAATCTCCTGTCTGCTTTCCATATAAATGTTAGATGCATTATCATAAATTGGAGTCCCAGCAACCAAGGAAAGTTTAGTTAAAGCAGAGGCTGATGTCAAGGAGAAGTGATTGATTCCAGCCCATGCAATATCCTTCTTGTAAAGAGGATGTAATTCACAGTGAATCCCTGCTAATTGTATGAGAAGCTTTAGATTTTTGATGTAGTCTTCTGGAAATTGACTGTACTGTGCTGTACTGTGCCATAAACACACAACTTTTTCTTGATTAAATACTGGTTAGGGTGGATTCATATTGTATTTTTCTACTGTGGGATATGGCATCCTTTTCTTTCCTCTCCCCCCTGAAAATGAAAGGAGAGTTAACATTGGCAGCAACAAGTAATTAGATGTGGATCGTACGCTCAGGGGAGGAAGGGGGTGGATGCAATACTGAAGAATCTACAGTATATATCCAAAAGTGATCCAGCTCTATGACTTCTTCCAAAATGTTTTTCAGGCTTCATTGGTTATTCAGCTCACATGGTGGATAAAAACTTGCAACAGATCGGCGCGTTTCGGCATTAGCCTTAATTCTAACCTACCAATACTGTTGCATCCAAACCCCCCCCCTCCACCTTAGGCTATTAGGACCTCAGCTGATCATATTGATCACTCAGCAATAGTGAGATGGATAGAAAGATGTAGCTTGTTGCATCTTACTACCTGTGTTTTCCTGAGTGAAGGTAAGTGCAATTTTCGCGACACATTTTTTTTTAAATGTGGCGGTTTTTCCGAATCCGTCGGGTTTTCGTTTGGTCACGCCCCCGATTTCAGTCGCGTGCATCCCAGCGCTGATGCGCCACAATCCGATCGCGTGCGCCAAAATCCCAGGGCAATTCAGGGGAAATCGGCGCAAATCGGAAATATCCGGGTAACACGTCGGGAAAACGCGGCCCTTAGTAAATGACCCCCAGTGTGTGACTTATACAGTAAAAAGGATGCCTCTGTCTGCCAGTATATGTCTATCTATACACTCAGTATATATATACGTTGGGAGCCATTCTGGTGTATATCCTGGGCATATATATAGACATGGAACACTTTAATGCATTAAGGGATTGTACTGTATATACACAGATATGTAAACTTATGTCATTCTCTGCTTTCATAGAATCCATTACACTAGACTACCATACGCACTACAGGGTGCACATTACACTAGTATTTCTGAGTCCCATTACCAGAGGGTAAACCCTTGTATTATTTCCACTTATATCATAAATACTTCAAATATGCTTGTTGTAGGGACAGTTACTGTAATTTTTATAATTCTGTCGTCTCGCTGAAATTTGGCCTAGATATCATGAATGATTTACACAATAGCTGTGACATTAGTAAAAGTGACAGCTCATGCTTCTCTGTTCTGGGAAATCCCTGATCAGATCTCAATGAAACTCATGTGTCCTGCAATCTCTATTTAGGAGACACTTTAATATATCATCAGTTCTCAGCTGGTAGGCTCAGAACAATATGCAGATTTTTGGACTTTTTCCAACTTCTGGCTTTTAGTAAAATGTTGTATTGTTATTGTAGCTTGAAAACACACAGAATATACAATGCTAAGGGTGGTAGCACATGTGGCGTTTTGAACCCGTTTTTAAACATACATGTGTTTTTTAACGGACTGCTTAAAAACGGCCCAAAAACAGGTTCAAACAGGTGCCACCACCCTCAGGCTTTTTACAGATAAAGTATTACTGAAGGGCAAGCAGTGATTGGCTTTCTAGCAGCACTTCTTTATAGTACAACACATACAATACATACGTCTTATGTTATATACTCTTTCCGGTTCCAGTATGAGCTGCTACTTGCGACTTCATGTTATTCTTGTGGTACATTATGATTCTTCTGGTCACCATGATTTCCATTTACAGTAGTCATCCTGGAACCAATTAATATTGTAACTTAAGGGAGCACTGCATTCTAGCCTGGAAAAGATAAAATCTCTCTATTAGCTTACTGCTGGGAATTCAACACTGTTCTTCCCAGCAAAAAAAAAAAAAAATCACAAAGTAATGCTCACTTATGGGACAAATAAAGAGATAGGATTGGGGACAGGCACTCCAGGTTAAACACAGGAGGCTTGCAAACCCTTATATCAACATGACTGAGATGACAAGAATGGCAATGAAGTAGGTTTATTGTACCTACACCAAGCTTCTGTAAGACTGGAATGGCATTAAAAATGGTGTCTGGGATCAGGGGTTAATAAATATAGGTCCAAGAGGAATATAACGATAAGAACCAAGCTATATCCAACTGTTCAGAGGTCCAGTTCAGCTTAACTCCACCGCTTGCCACCTGCAAATTCTGCTGTATATATACAGTTATCTCTGCACTAGCCTTGCCCCGCAGACTCTAAGTAATAGTGGGGCAGTGGAGGTGCTAACTTGTAACATACAGGTGCCTAACCTGTACCAATATACAAAAAGGGATCGAAATGAAAACACCAAGCACCAACTCACACAAGATATACAGATATACACAATACAGGAATAATACATTTATTTACCCTTACTAGTTGCTAAGGGCATCTGTATTGTTATTTACATGACTCTGCTCTATGATGAACACAACTGTATGAATGACTGGACACAACTAAATGGTTAGGTTTTCATCCTGAGAAGTAAATTGAGCTAATTTTGTTGGGAATTGTAAATGTAAGAGGATCCTAATTTAATGCACAATACAGTGAAAATCGTATGTGTGCAGTCAGTTATTTGAATGGAGGGCACGTAGCTGCATTAAAAGCAAGTAGAACAAAGCTGCAGACGTTATTTTAGCGGACAGTCCGACAGATACGTTATAAAGTAGTTCATGTCCTAGTCAGTTTAATTGTTGCACCATTCATGTGCAGGCAGCCTAATAAAAGCACATACACACAGTCGTATGCCCACTGGGCCGGCAGCGGCCGGGAATGCAGCTGGCTGGCATGCCGTTTTGTGCTGAAGAGGAGGAGGAGGTGACCCTTCCCCCCTCCATAGCGAAAAGTGGCACATGGCCATACACACAGAGAAACATAGAGCACATGTGTGGCACCGCACCACCGACAGGCTGCCATTGCTGTCTATGGGGACGTATATGCGGCCGAATATACATCCCCACAAACGGCCGTCTAAAGGTACCCTAAGTCTGAATCACATACATATAGCTCCCAACCATCCCGGATTCTGTAGAAAATTCCTGTTTTTTTAGGCCTGTCTCGCTGTCCTGGATGGTTGGGTGTTTGTCCCTGTTTGCCACAGCAGGTGCTAGGCGGAAGTGCACAGTATAAAGGGGAGCTGCTGGGGGTGATGAACAGTATGAAGAGGAGCTGCTTGGAGGGCACAGTATAAAGTGAAGCTGCTGGGGGAGCACAATATGAGGGGGGCCTGAATATGAGGGGGAACACAATTTGGAAGAGCACTAAGGGAGGAACTATGCTGTGTAGGATGGCTATATACACTACAGGGGGGGGGGGCAGGCTGGCTATATACATTACATGGGGAGCAGGGTACCTATACACATTACAGGGGGCATGCTGGGTATATACACTACAGGGGGGTAGGCTGGCTATATACTACAAGGGGGCAGGCTGGCTATATACTACAAGGGAGCAGGCTAGTTATATACTACAAGTGGGCAGTCTGGATATATACTACTGGGAAGCAGGCTGGGTATATACTACAGGGGAGGCAAGATGGCTATATACAGGGGCAGGCTGACTATATACTACAGGGGGCTGGCTATATACTGGGGTGCAGGGGACTGGTTGGCTATATACTAAGGGGCTGGCTGGATATATATTGGCTGGCTATATACTGACGGCATGGGCTACCTATATACTGAGGTAGTGTGTTGGGGCTACCAGTTTAATGAGGGGGGAATTAAATGGTAGTATATATTATAGTATATTGATGGGTCGCAGTGTATTATCTGTATATGCAGGGGGCACTTAGGGGTCATTGTATTGACTGTTATTTTTTTTTAGGGAAGGAGTGTGGAGTTGTTCTCCAGAGGCCACAGTCACCTCAGTGGAAAATGATGCAGTGATAAGTCACGGCCTGGAGAGGCTTCCATGACATTCTCTACCTAATGGAGAAGGATTGGCAACAATAAGGAGACTAAACGGAAAAAGAGCGGGATGTACCAGGCCAACACAGACATAGAAGGAGACATCAGCAGCCAAACAGTAAGTGATGTCTGTGCCCAATTGCAGCACAGATGTGCAGTACATGTAATGCTGGTATATGTTGATTTGTGTAGTACATGTAAAGCTGGTATATATTGATGTGTGTAGTAAATTAATTTTTGATCAATATTTATAAGTGCAGGATATTATAAGCTGCTGTTTATTCATTGCTGGTAAATATTTATATGTGCGGCCTATTCATTGGTATCTATGTGTTTGTTATATTCATTGCTGGAATATATTTATGTGTTTGCTACATTCTTGGCAGGTATATATTTTTGATATAAGTATTGCGGTATTTTCACTGTAGGGACATATATTTCTATTTTACGCTATATTCATGGCTGAGAGGCTAATTTGGCCTCATTTGGGGGGAAATTTTGCTTGTCTGCCTAGGGCACCAAAATGCCTCGTCCCCGCCCTGGTTGTTATGGCAAATTCTTTGTATATGTTTAAGAGAGGCCTGGATGCCGTTCTGGAAAGCAAAAATATCATGATTATGGAAAAAATTTTGTTTAATTCCTAACGGTTGGACTTAATGGACCTGAGCCTTTTTGCAACCTTATATACTATGATACCTCTTCGAAAGTTGGGTGGTTAGCAGACATCATTAAATTCTGGAGCTATCTACCTAGGTTTAATACTCGCCTACTTAGTGAACTCTCTATTTCTGTTAGAGTATGTTCAAATGGGGCAGATTACTCTTATACATTCTATACTGGTAGCACATTAGGTGTGGTTTCTGTATATTTACTATTAATTAAACTGTCACATGTCACAGAAATCTGATCATCTCTCCTTGGACTATAGAACCAAGACACACCTCTACTACCTGCAACGGTACTGAGAGGAAACGGATTTAACCCTTTTGTTACAAAGTTAACATATTTGCATAGTTGCAGCTGCCTTATATAAATTATGGTTTTAGAACTCACCACATAATTAATATATATATATATTTATAGAGAGAAAGAGAGACAGAGTGCCAAAGCTACAACCTAAAGCCACTTATGTTGCAAAATGCCAACATGACAATTTAAAAGTAACTTATTGATCCCTGCTGTATCACAGGTTTTAATAGTATTAGCGTCCTGCGTTCACCAATACAATAGAAAGGTGATAAAGGAATTTGGATTGTACCTCCCGTTCATGGTCCCCTGAAGAGGAAGAATCAGGGGACTCAGAGCAGGAGCTCCAATGACAATCCATCTCTATCCTCACCTTCTCACCTTCTCACTCCTCCTGTAGCCAAGGATGCTTTAAAGGGAACCTGTCACCAGGAGACCCATTTTTAGCACTCCCCTAGTCCCCACAGAGCATAGTACATACACTGCCAAAGTGTTTTTGTATAAAAAATTGGTTTTACAGAAAAAAAGATATGTTAAAATCAACGCAGGTTTTAACACTTCGTAAATACATCTGACGGACAGCAGAGATTCTAAGACAGTCTAAAAGCTGTTGCAAGGAGGTTTCCTGGTGATAAATCTCCCCTAGGATTGTTAACCTCTGCCAATATCATCTAGTTATGCATGAGCGTATAATACAGTATATTGTTATCTACTTATAGAGATACGTACTGGGCAAAGTTCATGGTGTGTAAAGTGTATAATTAGTTACTAGGCGCCTCTGTATCTTCTTAGCTGCAGCTATTGCTAATACTTCCAGATAAAAGTCTGCACTGAGGTCTTGGCTAGCTGGTCTTATATCCTTCTTGTACAATCACTGTGCGGCCAGATCAGACAGTAAAGAGATTACCACAACCTGTCCAGAATTCCCGAAAGATACACCCTAACAGATTAAACTAATCAATTATTTCAGGGTGTGTTCTCCATAGTACACTGAAGACTTAGTTGATTCATTGCCTTGTACTAGAAGCCAAAGAGCTTGCATACTAGGGGTACCTACACATCAGAGCAAATTTTGCAGAATCCACTAATTTTGTTTGGCCCAGCCGTCTATCATATGATTAAGGAGGTGTGCCAATTCTCATTTGATGGCAAATGCCATGGTAAAAAAGGATCAGTCATGTTGGATTTCAATGGAGCAAATTAACTTAGAAGGTTGGAAAATGCACAAAAAGTGTGATTTCCGTGTATAATGCTGCTTGCAGCGATTCACGTGCACCAGAAATCATGAATCTGGCACTTCCCCGCACCGGCCCCACTGAGTTCACCATCTTTTTTGTGGTGCACCTTTAACATACGGCGTGCGACACAATTTGCAAGTTAAATACGGTGCTCATTCCGAGTCAGTCAGACCAACCGACGGCATGCCCCCTAATTTGTGCCGCATGGAGGCCAGTGCAGCTGCACCACAAAAGAGTCATGTGCATCACAATCGCAATACACACACTACTTAAGTACCTGTGCAGGCCGTTTTAGCTATGAAGAATGTTCACGGTCTGATACAAGTCCGGCACCAGATCCTAAGTTAATGTGCCCCAATATGTTTGTACAAAGCTTATGGCAATGCCCTTTGCTGCTCTCCCTTTTAAATACACACGCACACCTGGGTGAGCTGGATTTCTGAGTGTTTGGCAAAGTAAGGAGGGTTAATAGGCAACCTATCAACAAAGAAAGTTGGTCTGCTCACCAATGACTAGCTCTGTCTTGCTATGGAAGATCAGTAAAGGATAGGTTATATATTAAATAAGAGGCAGAGATGAGGCATCAGGGAAATGTTTATTACAATAAACAACTGACCATACACATTCTATCCAGATACTGAATAAAATAAGTCACTTTAAGGGGTGTTTGTCAAAATCTTAAAGGGAATCTGTCAGGAATTCTAACTTAGCAGAACTGCAGACACTGTTAGGTAATAGGCCCAAAGAGCTGTTTAATCATTTGTATGTGTAGACAGTAGCAGCAAGAATAAGTTTACATTTTAGGATTGTAGCTTCCCATGTGCAATAGGGTGTGTCCTTTATCTCACTTTATCTCTACGTGCAGTTTAAAGGGGTTATCCGGGTATAAAAAGTTGCTTATGGCCAGGCTGGGGAGAGCTATTTGTTTACAGAGCTGTTTGTTTACAGGGGCACAGAAGCTGCGCACAGGGAACTTCCAGTCCGCAATGTGGCCGGCTCTTCCCATCCGTCCCTATCTCTTAGCGTTGTAAGCACTGGGAAATAGTGTCGGATTGGAGCTTCAGAAGCCCTACACAGAACAACCATGGTCTTGTGACTCCTTAGCGCTGCAGAACATGATAAAAACATGTCAGGGTAAAACACTTTTGCAACACCCCTGCCAATACATGGGCAAGGGAGTAGTTGCAAACAGCTCCCTCCCGTTAGGAGCTGACAGAGGGAGTCGTGAACGCTCCAGGAAGGTTCCAGAACCTAAGCACTAGGTACTAGCAGCTGTGAATTCTATCCAATATTCCACCATGTACACTGGAGTGTGATTGGAGAGTTAGCCACCACCTGACCAGGATAACAAAACCCCTGGACAGGGAGTGGCTAGGGGTCTTAGGTGTCTTGATTTACAGATACCGCTTAGAGCACATTCTCTTAACACAGGCCTCCTAGGCCCTAGCTCTCACTAGAGAGCACATCCTGTTCCACAGACAGAGAAAGGAGAGAAACAGTGAGAGTCCACCATCAGGGCTGATCAGGGCCGGATTATAGGCGGGGCTCCCGGGGCTCGAGCCCCAGGGCCCCTTCCATATCGCACCCCCCGGGCCCTGACACCCTCCGCTTGCCACCAATCCTGAGCCGTCCGCCCGAACCCCGGCACAGGTGACCGCCTCCCCATCCCCGCATACCCCCCTCATGCCGAGCCCGCCCTCCTCCCCCGCCAGAACAAGCAACGCCCTTCGCATCCCCCCCCCCCCCCCGCCGACAATCCTCGCCCTCCAGCCCCGCCGTCCCCCCCCCGCCCACAATCTGCCGTCCTCCGAAAGGGGTAAGTATACATTACATATGTATTTATCTGTTTGTATTATATGTATATTCTGTGCATATATTATACTGTGTGTATATGTGTATATGTGTATATACTGTATATATGTCTTATAGCATCTACTGTCTGTATATTTATATACTGTTTATATATGCATCTACTGTGTATATTGTGTTATATTCTGATATATGTGTTATTGCTATATTGTGTATATTGTATTATGCATCTACTGTCTATATATTTATATACTGTGTATACAGTAAGTGTATATTACTGTTGTATATATGCACTACTGTGTATATACTGTGTTTTAGTGTTAATATGCATCTACTGTCTATATATTTATATACTGTGTATATATGCATCTACTGTGTATATACTGTGTATATAGCTCTACTTTGTATATGTGTACATACGGTGTAATGTGTATATACTCTACTGTGTATATGTTTGTATATGTATATACTGGTACGATGCATATTACTGTATTTAGTACATGCATATTTTTATGTGCACAGTTATATATTATATATATATATATATAATACATATTTATATATATATATATGTTATTGCATGTATTTATGTTTCGTATGCTGTGTATTGGTATGTATATGCTCTGGTATCCTAATGTGTGTGTGTATTTCCCATATGTGTGGAAAATTCGGTTATACGGACTGTGTGTGTATTTTCTGTATGTGAGTATAAATTCTGTATATATGCAGCATGTGTGTATATGGTATTTGTATACTGCATGTATTGTATTATGGTCAGTGTATACTGTATGTGTGTATATAAATATATTGTGAGGATTGGGCCCAGTAGAGACCGTGTAGCGGGGTGCTGGGATGCAGTTCAAGACAGGGACACCAGGGTACAGGTCCAAACAGGTCTTCGCCGTGCGTTTATTGCAGCAAAATAAAACCAGCCTTATACTTCAGGTATTTGAAAAACAAAAAAAAACCTACCCGTCAGGGTGCTACTATACAAGTAGTCCACTACTGCCACACTAAACAAAGATCACGTGGCTGCTCCAGACACACAGGCGAGCTGTGTCCTCTCAGCCTCCTTCCCACAAGAGACAACCCACTCACTCTGCTGAGTCATTTATCCAGGCTAATTAGGCTGTTTCCCATCACCTGTGTCAGGTGCTGGACAAACCCACCTCACACTAAGGCCTGCATAGAAGCAAAACCTAGGGGGAAACCATACCGCCCATCCCCAGTTATACCCCTTCATGTCTCACATACCCTCCCCCTCTGTTTGACCCTGTGGGACGAACACTTTGGCCATCAGACAGTGGGTACGGGATAGGCGATCCGCATTCCCATGCAATTTTCCTGCTCGAGTTTCACCGTGAATTTAAATTCTGAGCAATTAGGAACCCCACCTTGTGTGACCCTGGCGTTCCTCTCCTTGGCCGACTCCATCCCAGGTTAGGGGAGAGTGATCGTCACCAGTGTAAACTCCGCCCTACCAAATAATCCTCGGGATTCCAGAGCCCATTTGATCGCCACACTTCCCTCTCAACTATACATAGTTCTTTCAGGGGTGTAGCTTGCGGCTCAGGAATGTTACGGATTTCCTCACCCTCCACTACTTGGGACAGGACAGCCCCCAAGCCCACGTCAGAAGCGTCAGTCCTGCATCAAGGTCTTGGTGAAGTTAGGGGTGATCATATCGGTCCCTCACACAAACCTCTTAGGCGCTGAAACGCCCCCTCAGCCTCTTCACTCCCACTTTACCATCACCCGCCCTGCTACCCTTAGTCAGGTCAGTCAGAGGGTGCCGCTATTGTCCGCAAAATCGGGATAAATCGGCGATAATAGCCCACTATGGGCCCAGAAAATCCCACCTTCTTCTTGCTCAAAGGTCGTGGCCACTGCTGGATCGCCTCTACTTTATTTACTTGGGTTTGATGACCCCTCGCCAATACGGTACCCCAGGTACGGCCTCTTCCAGACCCAGTGCACACTTTTGGGGGTTCGCTGTCAGCCCTGCTGCCCTCAGGGAGTCTACCACTGCTTTTACTTTGTGGCAGATGACTCTCCCAGTCGGTTACTATAGACTATAAGTCATCTAAGTAGGCCGAGGCATAACTCCGGTAGGTTTTAGCACAGATCCATTAACCTCTGGAATGTGGCGGGAGCCCCAATGTAGTCCAAAGGGGAGGACCACGTACTGAAAAGCCCGTCAGGGGTACAAAAGCGCGGCTTCTCTTTACCCTGTCAGTCAGGGGTACCTGCCAATACCCTTTCGTCAGGTCAAGGGTGGAGAAGAACCTAGCCTGTCCAAGTCGTTCTATCAACTCGTCACCCCTGGGCAGGGGAATAGAATCAAATTTGGACACCTCGTTCAACTTCCTAAAATCATTGCAGAACCGTAGGGAACCATCAGGTTTGGGAATCACACAATAGACTCGACCAGTCACTTTTAGACTCCTCGATAACCCCACGTCTAACATCTGCCTGACTTCTTCGGATATGGCAAGCCGCGCGCTTCAGGGACCCGGTAAGGTTTTGGTGTACCCGGATTGGGTTCGGTTTATGAAGTCTATGCTTGATGACTGAAGTACGTCCCGGTAACTTAGAGAACACCTCCATATTTCGGAGCACAACTCCTTCGCTTCCTGAATCTGGGCCTGGAGAGGGTACTCCGAGATCCGTACTTCAGGCACCTTGGCATCGGGTACAACTACCTCCGTTGTCCCCTTCTGGAGACAGACGCCTTCTCTACTCCCAGGGCCATCAGGACGACTCTTCTTTCCCTCCATGGCTTTAGGAGGTTCACGTGGTATATCGTGTTCGGTTCCTCCTCCCCGCTTGAGATACCCTGTAGGTACCCTTCCCCACTCTCTCCATGCCCTCATATGGCCTTGCCATTGGCCAAACTTGCTCTCCACGTGGGCACCAGAACTAGCACTCTGTCGCCTGGGTTAAAGGTCCTAGTCTGGCTGACCTATTGTAGAACCCTAGACCTGGGCCCGTGTGTGCCCTTGTCATGTGTTTCCTTTACATGGGCATTACCAGCCGCTATGGCGGTCCTGCATAAGGGAGACGTTCTTTCACACTACATGGTGGTCCTCTCCTGCTCCCAGGTCTCCTTGGCTACATCCAAAAGCCCACGTGGGGAACGGCCATATACACGCTCAAGGGTGAGAAACCGTGGAGGACTGGGGAACTTCCACGTATGGCAACATCAAATAGGGCAACAAACAATCCCAGTCCTTCCCATCTTTGCTGCACCACCCTCTTAAGCATCCCCTCAAGGTCTATTAAAACCTCTCGACCAGGCCATCTGTCTGAGGATGATACCAAGGGTGCGGAGCTGTTTTACCTGTAGTAACTTGCACATCTCCTTCATTACCCTAGACAGATGGGGTAACCTGGTCAGTCAAATTTCCTTGGGGAGGCCTGTGCGTGAGAACACCTGGAACAGCTCCCTAGCATATTTTTGAGGAGAGGGTTCCTATGGAATCGCCTCGGGATACCGCGTAGCGTATCCAGGATAACTAGGATGTATTGGGTGCCCCCTGGGATTGACTATGGGGCCAACCAGATCACTTGCAATCCGTTCAAAAGGGCACTTCTAAAGATCGTAGCGGGACCAAAGGACTCCTGAAGTGGGAGACCGGGCAGTAGTTGACACTCAGGCAGGAGCTACAACCTACCGGTTACCCTCCTCTCCATACCCCGGGCCAGAAAAAATCTCTGGCAGGATCCTCCTCTCGGGTCCTTCTCAGCACCTAAGTGCCCTCCCAAGCACATGTTTGTGTGCCAACTCTAGCACCACCTACGTGAATTGGGGTACTACAAGTTGCCTCAACCTCCTCACCCCGTTCTGGTCGACCCTGTACAACGTTTCCCCAATAATCACCATTTGGGGGTATATTTTATCACGCCCTGTATTTGGAGTACCCCCCATTTATCACCTTGGACATTCTCCCTGCTTTAACCAAGGTAGGGTCCTGTAAGCTGTGCAGCCCCAAATTGTCCACGGGAAATCTCAAGTCCAGCATGTCGGCCACCCCCTCGTGGCCCTCGACCTCACCAGCTAGGACCTCTAGGGGAGAGAATTCTCACATGGGGTCACCCCTACTTGCTGGTTGTGTACATCGCCCTCAAGGGTTCAGGGCCAGGCCGGACATACTGATGTCCTTATCTGCAAAGCACCTTGAGTGGGTCTTTCGCTCCAGAGGTCCCCAAAACACCGGTAAGCTCCTGCCCGTAATAGCCTCATGAAAAGGGTCCCCACCACCCCCACTTCATGGTAACATTACACCACAAGGGGTATGTAGGTTGAGACAGCAGTGGGATTTCGCGAGTGTCCCCATTATACCAACAACTACCCACTCTCTCCGCCCACTGTATGTCCAGAAGTCAACCAAAGTTCCCCGCACCAGGGTGACCAGACTCCCTGATCTACAAGGCTTCCACTGTGTGACCACCGATTGTGACCATGCATACTTGGGGTTCTGCATCCGTGACTGACTCCTGCCGCCAGAACTGGCCGGGCAAACAGTGACACTCACCGGGTCTGGTTGCAGTCCATTGGCTCCACTACGTGGACAGTTGGCAGCAATATGGCCCATTTCATGGCACCGCCCCCCCCGCCAGCACTGGATACGGCCATGACCTCTGTCACGAGCCTCACTGGGTTTTCTGGGGATCCACCCCCCCATGCCCCCCTCCCAACCTGACCATTCTCCCCAATTTTCCGCAGTAGCTTCTTGACCAGCTGGTTTGGGTGACCCTGTCACTCTAGCTGGCACTGCTTCGTGTGGGAGAGGACGTAGAAGGTCCCCTACCCGATACCTGTCCTACAAGGGCCAAACTCCTCAGCTTTTTGGGGACCGACTCGCCCGTCCACCCCCAGCTGGAGCCGAACCGGGTCAGAGAAACGGGGAACTTGTCGAGACCACCTCTCTACCACTGTGCTGGGTGTGTCCCTCGTTTACCCCTTCCGGACAGATCCGGTTTTATGCATTTGGAAGCGGGGGGTATTTTCTGATAAGCCCACTGTGACCCGGCTGGGCGAACTTGGCAAAACGGTGACCCCAGACGAGCCCAACTCTCCGCCTTATCTGGGGTACCTTACGGGCCTCCTTCACTCTCAGCGTCTTGTAAGCCTTCCTGCGACTCGCACGTCAGAACGTGCCAAGGACCATCGCCCACTGACTCACTTCCGGTAACTCCACTCTCGCTCATGCGACTCTCGCAAGCACTTGTGAGATACCCTCCACGTCCGGTCGCGTGTCCCCATGTTTTGTAAAGACCTTTTTGTACTGCAGCCGTGCGGAATCGCTTGTGGGACACCGGGTACCCTCGACCAGTATGGACCCCTCTAGTCCCGCTTGCGGTGCTGCCATCATGGCAGAAACTTCTCCATCACAGCTGGAACATGGCTCGGATTCTTCCTCTGCTGGCGGGACCTCTCCTCCTCTGCTGAAGCATGGCTTCCGATTAGCCTGGGACTCTCTGCTGCGCTGACGATTAGCTCTGGCCTCCGCTTGGCGGTATTTATAAAGTCCCCATCTGGCTGTATCCCTGCAATTTCCTGCTGCTTTCACAAACCCAGGCTCCAATGTTGCAGGATGTGCAAAGCCTCTCAGGTGTATGTCTGTTTTGAACTGCCCGATCCTCCACCATATGTAGAGAGCTTCGGCACCAGTAGAGACGTGGTAGCGGGGTGCTGGGATGCTTCAAGCACGGGACACCAGGGTACAGCCAACTCGGTCTCCCTGCGTTTTATTCAGCATCAAACCCCCTTTACATTCCAGTTATTTTTGGATAACAAAGAAACTAACCCAGTCAGGGTGCTAACTATACAAGTTAGTTCCACTATCTCACAACTAAACACAGATCCGTGGCTGCTCCAGACACACAGGTCATAGCCTGTGTCGGCTCTCAGCCCCCCTTCCACAGAGAGCACCCACTCAACTCTGCTGAGTCATTTCAGCCCAGGCTAATTAGGCTTTTCCCATCACCTGTGTTTCCAAGGCAGTGCTGGGACGAACCCACCCTGCACTAAGCCTTGCTGAAGCAAACCTAAAGGGAAACAACTACCGCCCTAGACCACAGGTTAACCTTAAACCCCTTCCGGTGTCCTCCAATATATATAGAATATTGTATATAAAGGTGTGCCGATGTCGATGTATATAACCCGGATGTTGTGTATATCACTTTATGATTTGCTCATACTGTCATGCTTGCGGAGATGTGGATCCTGGGTACACGCAGACGACGCTCAAGCCCTACCCCTGGGACCGGAGTCTAAGCTATGGTACCGCCACGTTTTTCACACCAAGAGCCCGCCGCAAAGCGGGTTGAACAAGCTGCGGCGTGGTACAAACAGTGTCTTCCTCAGGCCGGACTTGTCCTGCAGTGGCGGCCCAAGGTTGAGGTACATAAACAGCAGCAAGCTCGGGTCACAGTCCAGGCACAGGGTCAGGTCGGCGGCAGAGAATGCACTTCAGAATCCAAACCGGGTCAGCACAGGAGTCCAAGCATAAGGGTACGAACCCACAGAACTTACGACACTGGCAATATGGACTGGGAACACGGTGAACACGGGAACACTGGAGGTATTCGCAACGCGAACACAGAGGAGTCCAGTGCCGCAGTAGCCTAGAAACGCAGGAGAAACACTGGAACTCAGGCAAATCACAAACAGAGCTTTCTCCTAAGGCTGTGGGGCACAAGATCCCCGTCAGGTCTTGCATGGAAAGGCAGGCTTAAATAGATCTTGCGGCAAAGGTGCCAGTCCAGCCAATTAATGACGCGTGGCCCATTTAAATTTTCTAGAAGTGGTTGCTGGCGCCACGCACGCCCTGAGGGAGAGGTGAGATTGCTGTGCGCGGTTCGGCCTGCGGGGAGCGAGAGGCAACGGGTGAGCCGCGCCCGCGATGTGGGTCACGGGTCCACCCGTGACAATACTCTGTGTATTATGTATAAATGCTTTGGGTGCAACATACGAGTGTAGAACTTTATGTGTGTATATAAAGGTGTGTATATATCAGTGTATAATGTGTGTTAATTGTTAAAACTGCGGGACTTGCATGTCTGGTGCGGCTGAGGTGTATTTAAATTGGGACTGCATATCTAATAGTGGTGAAGGTAAGATGTGCTATACTACTACTGCGGATGAGGCAGCTGTATTTAGCTGTGTTTACTGGGGGTGAGGCGGTTGTGGCTGTGGGAACTGAGCCTATGTCTGTGTACTGGGGGTGAGGCGGCTGTATGGAGCTGTTACTAGGGGTGGAGGTGGCTGTATGTAGCTGGTTTGTATTATGGGGGTGCGGGGCTGTGGTGTACTATGTTACTGGGGGCGAGCCGGCTGTATGTAGCTGTGTTTACTGAGGATGAGGCGGCTGTATGTAACTGTGTATCTTGCTGACGGGGGTGAGGCGTCTGTATGTAGCTGTGTTACTGGGAGAGGGCGGCCTGTATGTAGCTGCTGTTACTGGGAAGATAGTGGCTGTATGAGCTGTTTCTGGGCGCTAGCGGCTGTATGAAGCTGTTTTACTCAGGGATCATAAGGCTGTATGTTGCTGTGTTACTGCTGGGTGTAGGCGGCTGTATGTAGCTGTGTTACTAAGGACTGAGTGGCGTAGTGTAAGCTGTGTAGTGGGGGTAGAGCGGCTGTGTGTAGCTATGTACTCGGGGCGAGGCCGTCTGTATGTAGCTGTTTTAAACTGAGGATGAGGCGGCTGTAGGTACCTGTTTTCCTGGAGGATAAGGCGGCCTGATGTAGCTGTGTTACTGGGGATGAGCGTGCTGTCTGTATGCTTGTGTACCGGGGATGAGGTGGCTGTATGTACTCTGTGTTACTGTCTGGGGCGAGGCGCTGTATGAATAGCTGTGTTTACTGGGATCATGGAGCTTTATTCCTGTGTTTCCGGGGATGAGGCGTCTGTATGATTACCGCGTGGTACTGGGGTATGAGCGGCCTTTTTATGTAGCTGTGTTACTGGGGCGAGCGGCTGTGATATGTATTTGTGTTACTGGGAGAGAAGTGGGCTGTATGTACCCTGGTGTACTGGGAGTGTTAGGGTCTGTAGTACTGTGTGTTACTGGGGGAGAGGGCGGCTGTATGTAGCTGTGTTACTGGGGATGAGCCGGCGTGTATGTAGCTTGTTACACGGGATAGTGGATAGTGAGTCAGGAGGACGTGTTATGCACGCTGCACTCAGGGGGCCCTCACAGATTTGTGCACCAGGGGCCCCCTCAACCAACTTACCGGCCCCGGGGCTAAACGTACACTAAAACCGGAGTACAAGCTGCCAGCTTCCACAACTGGACAGAGCTCCACGCAAGCCTGCCTGCTATCTGCTACCAGACATGAGAAACCCATTCCTGAAACCACTCTCCATGACCACTCCAGTAATCTGGAAGCTGTGTTACCGTGATTTTTGGCGTTAAGGACGACCTGGTGTATAAGACCTCCCCTACTTTTCCTGTTAAATATAGAGTTTAGATATATTCCCGTATAACTACCCCTTTTCCACGCATCAAACAAGGTAAAAAATTTTAAAAAAAAACATATTTGATTTAAAACAGTGGTCCTTTTTTTAATTTAATTCTGTTGATATCCAGGTATAAGCAGGAAACCTGTCGCTCATAACCTACAGGCATACAACAACAACAACTTTACCATCGTCCATTTACTGTAATGTTACCATACTGTACCTTAAATTTTTATTTTATTAATATTCCATGCCATGTACCAGAAGCGGTAAAAATTCTCACCAAATGCAATGAAAGATGTGAAAAAACGCATTTGCACCATTTTCTTGTGGCTTGGATATTACGTCTTTCACTGAGCCCCCAAATTGACATGTCACTTACTTTATTTCTTTGGGTCCGGTACGATTAAGGTGATACCACATTTGTATAGGATTTTATCATTTTCATACACTGTACAAAAATGAAAACCTACCTGTACAAAATGTGTAATTTTTTTTGATTTTGCCACTTCTTTCGGCGGCTAATACACTTTTTTTATACTTTGGTGTATCGGATCTATGGGTGTGTGTCATTTTTTGCGAAATTTGATAATATTTTCAATGATCGACTTGGACTGTACAACCTTTTTGATCATTTGACTCCTTTTTATAGATTGTTTTTATATTTTCAAAATGGCAAAAAAGTGTCCATTTTTTCTACTTTGGGAGCTATTTTTCCGTTACGGGTTAACCATTTGAAAAAACCGTTATGAGTTTGTGTATACTCTGTGTATTAGTGTATAAATGTATATGGGTGCAAGCATATGAGTGTAGAACTTTATGTGTGTATATAAAGGTGTGTATATATCAGTGTATAAATGTGTGTAATTGTATAAACTGCGGGACTGCATGTCTGGTGCAGGCTGAGGTGTATGTTAAATGGGACTGCATATCTAGTAGTGGTGAAGGTAAAGATGTGCTACTGGGGATGAGGCAGCTGTATGTAGCTGTGTTACTGGGGGTGAGGTGGCTGTATGTAGCTGTGTTACTAGGGCTGAGGTGGCTGTATGTAGCTGTGTTATTGGGGGTGAGGTGGCTGTATGTAGCTGTGTTATTGGGGGTGAGGCGGCTGTGTGTAGCTATGTTACTGGGGATGAGCCGGCTGTATGTAGCTGTGTTACTGGGGATGAGGCGGCTGTATGTAACTGTGTTCCTGGGGTAGAGGCGGCTGTATGAAGCTGTGTTACTGGGGATGAGTCGGCTGTATGTAGCTGTGTTCCTGGGGATGAGGCGGCTGTATGTAGCTGTGTTACTGGGGATGAGGCGGCTGTATGTAGCTGTGTTACTGGGGGCGAGGCGGCTGTATGTAGTTGTGTTACTGGGGACGAGGCGGCTGTATGTAACTTCGTTACTGGGGATGAAGTGGCTGTATGTACCGGTGTTACTGGGGATGAGCCGGCTGTATGTAGCTGTGTTACCACGGGGATAGTGGATAGTGAGCAGGAGGACGTGTATGAACGCTGCACTCAATGGAGGCCTCCACAAGATTTTGCGTCCAGGGGCCCCCTCCAACCTTAATCCGGCCCCGGGGCTGATACTCAACTAAAACCAGGATAAAAGCTGCAGCTTCCACAACTGGACAGAGCTCCATCCAAGCCTGCATCTGCTACCAGGCTTGAGAACCAATTCCTGGAAACCACTCTCCATGACCACTCCAGTAATCCGGAAGCTGTGTTAGGTGTCATTTTTTGCAAAATGAGCCTAAGAATAACTTTTGAATTCATACACACTACTACCTTCATGCAACTTTGCAGCGAACGGCAATAAAATGCATAAATTGCATGAAAATTCTAAATTTCATCTAAAATATGTACAAATCCAGAATACTTACATAAAGAAAATATACTTATATACTTATACAGTAAGATATGAGGAGGTCATACATACCTCACATGTGTATATTCATCACAGTATGCAGCAAAGGAAAGTTAAATCCACAGGGGACACCAAACTATTTTTGCAGAAAATTGCACTGAGCGTCACACACATCTATCATTGTAGTCTCCCTTACACAATGGTAACCCAAATAAATAACTATGTATCAATAAACCAAGCTAATGAGATAGCAAAAGTCACTTTTAGATGTGCTTGCTTCATATGAATGAGAGTGAGAACATCATAACATAGGTCTAAATAATGGAGGATGGTGTGAAATAGAAACTTTGTTTTTGGTGTTACATATAACTTTATGGACACGTTCTGGGTCGCGGTGTTAATATGTAGCCACATTAGGTGAAGAGGATTTAATGTTCGAAAAACAAAAACTATCACAAAATAAAAGGCAATAAGAGAGAAAGTGTGTTCTTAGATAGTTCTAGAGAGGAGAGCGTTAAAAACATGAACATTAGTTGATATTATTCCTTATCAAAATGTAGTAACATATAAAGTGAATATTTCCTTTATCTGTGAGGTGCAGTAGCTCCTGTGTGCAGCAAATTCTCCCTGTAGCTGCCGGCTAAGAATCTGGTGGGGGGTTCAATTCAGAGGGCTGTATCTCTGGCTCAGTGACACATACAACCTCACTTCTTTTTTCCTATGAAAGAGGGGAGTCTCCTCTATGATATGAATCTAAAATTGTGTTTCTAAGTGTCATGAAAACAGAGATATTAACTGTTTAAATGCCATTGGGAGGGATTTTTGTATATAAAAATTGCACCTGATATTCTCACTTTATACCTGAATATCTCTCGATCCCTGGCACCTAGAAACACAATTTACCCATAGGGCCGGCCCTGCTTTGGTCCATATTTGAGTAGTTCAGCAGTCCCTTAGCAATCATCATGTTTTACTCATATGTCTCTGTGACATTAGAGTTCATTTCATTTATCAAATACATCTCCAATAATAGTAAAATACCACATTTGCCGGACTAGGGGCTGGTAGGAGATGTATTATTTTTCCTGGGGGAATAGATCACTATAGGATGGAACTGATCATTTTGGTATGATGATTATTTGTCAAATATTTATTCATTTTATCACTGTTAGGTTTCTGAGAGGCTTGACATTTAGAATTATAAAAATAGTGCTGCAGGCTATCCTACAGAAAATTACTCCTTTACAGAAACCCCATTACACTAATAGTAACAGATCCTAAGGGCAGCTGCCAAGTTTGAATGACAATAAATAATGTGCCAACTTCTTGATTGTTGGATGGAGAAATAGCAACTAGGAGTTTCCTTCCTAACTCCTTTTCAGATGAGCCAGAAAACTTGGTCCACGTATCAGCTGATCCCCATTGATAGTTGATTGTTGATGAGAAGTTGACATGCAGCCGCTGCATTGATCAGATGTTCTTGGTCATGTAAACACAGAGCATGAATCTGGAAGGTAAGCTTGCATCCCAGTAGTATTGGGTGCTTCAATGGGGGTCACATTTCTCTGTGTACACATTGCTAAATAGCTGACTGTGTGGGGGCAGGGTGTTGGCCTCCCACCAATAAACTATTGGACTATCCTGAAGAAAAGCCATCCATAGTAATTCTTAGTCATGCGCTTAAAGACTAGGAGTGGTACAGTCAGGTCAAAAAGTGCACTGACATAGAAACACTTTCCCTTTGGAGGGTGCAGAGGATGCCAGATTCATCAGAAGTGGTGCACGGTCTTCATCTTTGTGCCCACTACACTGCTCGGGAAGTGTGCCCCAACTGTTTTTTGGTGCACCTTTAACATAAAGCATGGGACACAATTCTGTTGAGTCGCAGTAATACATCTGGTGCACAGTCCGACACTACATCGGAACACCCCTTTAGGTGCAGAATTTTTTCTCTGTGCATTAATTTACTACACTATATGTATTTAACTTTTATTTTAGGTTGAAATGTGCTTTGTCATAAGTAAACAATTTCCTTCTATCCCCATGTGTCATAAGACCTTCTGTAAAATATACAGCCTTGCGGCTGTTGCTGAGCCTGGATCCTTAGGGATATAAAGAGCCAATGACTTTGCTATTATTCAGAAGTTGTGAATGTGGTAAAACCTGCATTGATGGAAGGGGGAGAGTTGAGGTTCAGCGCTGTATAATTGCTAGGCTGCATGTTGCTGTCTGTGTAATAAGCATTTGCCTAGCAACCGTTTGGCATTAGATCAGGGTGTGCCACTAGAAATCTTTCTCATTTCTATCTCAACAAGCTAAAAGTACTACAGGACATGACTCAAAGCTTACATAGATAAAAGAAAGGAAATATATGCCCTGTGTTAGTGTGAATAATAGTTCTCACAAATGTCAGCCTGTTATGTGTAGGCCAGACGTAGATATATAGATTTTACTTAATTGTTTTAAGAGCACAACTTACCTGGTAGCACTCAGTGGTAAGATTTGAGCCAGCCATATTTGAGTTCAGATATGATACTGCTGGTATTGGCTCAGAAAGCAGCACCAAAAAGGCAACAAAAACTCCATGGGGCACATTTACTTACCCGTCCCTGGCGCATTTCCCGGTGTCCGTTGTCCGACAAGAATGAACACTACAGCGATTCACAAAGATTGTGCGCCCGATTTCCAGCATGTGTCGCATCCCTGCTCAGGTCCGACGGAGTTCACCTTCGTCTTCCTGGTTGCGACACAATTTGAATAGTAAATCCCGCGCTCAGTCGATGGCCTGCCCCCCCCATTTCTGTTGCATGAAAGCAGGCGCAGCTGCGCCAAAATCCGATTGCGTGCGACACAACCCCCAGTTAAATACCTGTCACAGCAGCGCAAAACCCGAAAATTTCAAAAATCCAACAAAAGTGCGTTCTGCGGACCCTATCACTTTGTCCTGTTTTTTAATGGTTGCATTAAAGTTGGACTGATGGTGTAACTTCTGTTGAACACAACAAGTGTCCATCTATTGCTGATAAAAATGGACTAGATATCCACACTTGCTTTGGCAACAGTTTATCCTATTTGAAAACATAGGACCGGATGCTGATATTCAGGAAGACCAATATTTCTTTCTCCAACATAATCTGTCATAGATATAAGGATGGACACTGAATGACAGGGGACTGTGTTGGACATTATTAATGTGAACCTGTCACTTGGAGAGCTTTTTCTGACTCCCCCATGTCCCCTGAAGAAGAATGTGCACAACTTATGCCTAAAGAGTTTTTATAGTACAACAAGTTTTTTTTTTTTTCGGCACAAATCACAAAGTTGTACTTCAAAGTTTACTCGGTACTTCCAAATGACCAAATAGAACACATCAAACACTCGGTAAATGGAAAAAAAAACCATCCCCTCTGTTCACCCATAAAAAATATCACCCCCACCCCGCATCCATTACCCCCTTAGGATATCGTAACTGCCCCACTCCTCACTGGCCCCTCCCAGGGGACTAAGGACACAGCTATAAATACAGAAAGGTAAACTTTCATCTAACTTGTACTTAAACTCTTTTTTTTTTTGGTGAAAGCCAGTTTTACGATAAAAAATCTTTGGCAATGTGTACGCTAGTCTCAATGGAGATATGGGGGAGCCAGAAAAGGGGCTCCTGATGACAGGGGACAGAGCAGTTGTCTTGTAGTCCAGAGTAGAAATGAGAGATGAGATTTCCCTCTGACCAATCACAGCCGTGGTTAAAAGCATACTGTATATATGTGTGTACTGTATGTCTGTGTTATGCATACTGTATATATGTGTGCACTGTATATGTCTGTGTTATGCATACTGTATACATGTGTGCACTGTATATGTCTGTTTTATGCATACTGTATATATGTGTGTACTGTATGTCTGTGTTATGCATACTGTATATATGTGTGCACTGTATATGTCTGTGTTATGCATACTGTATATATGTGTGCACCGTATATGTCTGTTTTATGCATACTGTATGTCTGTGTTATGCATACTGTATATATGTGTGCACTGTATATGTCTGTTTTATGCATACTGTATATATGTGTGCACTGCATATGTCTATGTTATGCATACTGTATATATGTGTGCACTGTATATGTCTGTTTTATGCATACTGTATATATGTGTGCACTATATATGTCTGTGTATGCATACTGTATATATGTGTGCACTGTATATGTCTGTGTTATGCATACTAATAGTGGTGGTAAACATGTGGCAGTATTATTTGGCCCTTATGTAGGTAATATTGCTCTAAATTACCATGCTGGCACTTTGCAGTAGATAAGTGGGTTTTGGCTTGCAGTTTGGACACTCGATCGCTAAAAGGTTCGCCATCACTGCCCTAGGCACTGTGTCTCCAGTGCATAGTTGCAAACAGCGCCGGATTATAGGCCACCATCTTGCCCCGCCAGGGGGCCCCCTCCAGATCGCACCCCCGGGCCCTGACTCCTTAGCCGCCACCTCCCTCCTCAGCCGCCACCTTCCTGAGCCGTCCGCCCGACCCCGGCACAGGTGACCGCCTCCCCGCATATCCCCCTGCATGGCCGAAACGTCCACCCCCCCCCCCCCCCCCCCCCCTCCCGAAACCCCCCCCCCCCCCCCCCCCCCCCCCCCCCCCCGGTAGAACAAGCGGCCGTCCTCCGCTCCTATTGTTCCCCCGCCGGAACAAGCCCTGTCCTCCGTTCCTCCGTCCCCCCCTCTGGAACAAGCGGCCGTCCCCCCCCCCCCCCCCGCCGAACAATCAGCTGCCCTCCGATCCCCGCCCCCGCCCGAACAATCTGCCGTCCTCCGAAAAGGGTAAGTATACATTACATATGTATTTATCTGTTTGTATATATGATGTATATTCTGTGCATATATGTATATACTGTGTGTATATGTGTATATGTGTATATACTGTATATATGTCTATATATGCATCTACTGTCTGTATATTTATATACTGTGTATATATGCATCTACTGTGTATATGTGTATATTCTGTGTATATACTGTGTATATTTCTATATACTGTGTATATGTGTATATATGCATCTACTGTCTATATATTTATATACTGTGTATACAGTATGTGTATATACTGTGTATATATGCATCTACTGTGTATATACTGTGTTTATGTGTATATATGCATCTACTGTCTATATATTTATATACTGTGTATATATGCATCTACTGTGTATATACTGTGTATATATGCATCTACTGTGTATATGTGTACATACTGTGTACATGTGTATATATGCATCTACTGTGTATATGTGTGTATATGTATATACTGTGTACAGATGCATATAGTATGTATATGCTCTGTATACTGAATGTGTGTGTGTATTTCCCATATGTGTGTGAAAATGCTGTATATACTGAATGTGTGTGTATTTTCTGTATGTGAGTATATTCTGTATGTATATGCAGCATGTGTGTATATGGTATTTGTATACTGCATGTATGTGTATATATGGTCAGTGTATACTGTATGTGTGTATATAAATATATTGTGGAGGATTTGGCCCAGTAGAGACCGTGGTAGCGGGGTGCTGGGATGCAGTTCAAGACAGGGACACCAGGGTACAGTCCAAACAGGTCTCGCCTGCGTTTATTGCAGCAAAATAAAACCAGCCTTTACATTCAGGTATTTGAATAAACAAAAGAAAACCTACCCGTCAGGGTGCTAACTATACAAGTAGTCCACTAGCTCACACTAAACAAAGATCACGTGGCTGCTCCAGACGTGACCAGACTCCCTGAGTCTAGCAAGGCTTCCACTGTGTGACCACCAATTGTGACCATGCATACTTGGGGTTCTGTACCCGTGACTGACTCTGCCGCCAGAACTGGCCGGGCAAACAGTGACACTCACCGGGTCTGGTTGCAGTCCATTGGCTCCACTGACAGTGGACAGTTGGCAGCAATATGGCCCATTTCATGGCACCGCCAGCACTGGAGGGAGTCAGGCACGCAGGAGACACTAGAACGCAGGAGACACTGGAACGCAGGCAAATCACAACAGAGCTTTCTCTAAGGCTGTGGGGCACAAAGATCCGGCAGGGCTTGCAGGAAGAGGCAGGCTTAAATAGATTTGGGCAAAGTGGCCAGCGCCAATTAATGGCGCGCTGGCCCTTTAAATTTTCTAGAAGTGTTGCGCGCGCGCCCTGAGGGGAGAGGTGAGATGTGCTGGCGCGGCGCCTGCGGGGAGCGAGAGGCACGGGTGAGCCCGCGACCCGCGATGTGGGTCCGGGTCCACCCGTGACATATACTCTGTGTATTAGTGTATAAATGTACATTGGTGCAAGCATACGAGTGTAGAACTTTATGTGTGTATATAAAGGTGTGTATATATCAGTGTATAAATGTGTGTAATTGTATAAACTGCGGGACTGCATGTCTGGTGCAGGCTGAGGTGTATGTTAAATGGGACTGCATATCTAGTAGTGGTGAAGGTAAAGATGTGCTACTGCGGATGAGGCAGCTGTATGTAGCTGTGTTACTGGGGGTGAGGCGGTTGTATGTAGCTGTGTTACTGGGGGTGAGGCGGCTGTATGTAGCTGTGGTACTGGGGGTGAGGCGGCTGTATGTAGCTGTGTTACTAGGGCTGAGGTGGCTGTATGTAGCTGTGTTATTGGGGGTAAGGCGGCTGTGTGTAGCTATGTTACTGGGGGCGAGCCGGCTGTATGTAGCTGTGTTACTGAGGATGAGGCGGCTGTATGTAACTGTGTTCCTGGGAATAAGGCGGCTGTATGTAGCTGTGTTACTGGGGATGAGGCGGCTGTATGTAGCTGTGTAACTGGGGATGAGGTGGCTGTATGTATCTGTGTTACTGGGGGCGAGGCGGCTGTATGAAGCTGTGTTACTGGGGATCAGTAGGCTGTATGTAGCTGTGTTCCTGGGGATGAGGCGGCTGTATGTACCTGTGTTACTGGGGATGAGGCGGCTGTATGTAGCTGTGTTACTGGGGGCGAGGCGGCTGTATGTAGTTGTGTTACTGGGGAGGAAGTGGCTGTATGTACCGGTGTTACTGGGAGGTTAGGGTCTGTATGTAGCTGTGTTACTGGGGGAGAGGCGGCTGTATGTAGCTGTGTTACTGGGGATGAGCCGGCTGTATGTAGCTGTGTTACTACGGGGATAGTGGATAGTGAGCAGGAGGACGTGTATGCACGCTGCACTCAATGGGGGCCTCCACAAGATTTTGCACCCAGGGGCCCCCTCCAACCTTAATCCGGCCCCGGGGCTAATACTTAACTAAAACCAGGATAAAAGCTGCAGCTTCCACAACTGGACAGAGCTCCATCCAAGCCTGCATCTGCTACCAGACAGGAGAACCAATTCCTGGAAACCACTCTCCATGACCACTCCAGTAATCTGGAAGCTGTGTTACCGTATATTTTGGCGTATAAGACGACCTGGTGTATAAGACGACTCCCCTACTTTCCTGTTAAAATATAGAGTTTAAGATATATTCGCCGTATAAGACTACCCCTTTTCCAACGCATACAAAACACAGGTAAAAATTTTAAAAAAAACATATTTGAATTTAACATGGTCCTTTTTTTAATTTAAATTCTTATGATATCCAGGTATATAGCAGGAAAACTGTCGCTCATAAACATAAGGCATACAACAACAACGTTAAACTCATCGTCATGTTTTACTGTAAAATGGTTACCATCTGTACTTAAATTTTTATTTGATTAAATATTCCATGTGGCGCATGTACTCAGAAGCGGGAAAAATTCCAATTGCAAGAAAATGGTGAAAAACGCAGTTGCGCCATTTTCTTGTGGGCTTGGATATTACGGTCTTTCACTGTGCGCCCCCAAATGACATGTCTACTTTAATCTCTTGGGGGTCGGTACGATTAAGGGGATCACCAAATTTGTAAGGTTTATAAATTTTTCATCTTTTAGCAAAATGGAAAACCTCCTTACAAAATTTTTTTTTTTTTGATTTTGTGCCAACTTCTTGTGCGCTAATAACTTTTTTTTTATACTTTGGTGTACGGAGCTATGGGTGGTGTCATTTTTTGCGAAATTTGATAATATTTTCAATGATACTGGCTGTACGACCTTTTGATCACTTTTGATCACTTTTTATAGATTTTTTTTATATTTTTCAAAATGGCAAAAAGTGCCCATTTTCGACTTTGGGAGCTATTTCCGTTACGGGTTAAACGCATGGAAA
This sequence comes from Engystomops pustulosus, assembly GCA_019512145.1. Classification (NCBI taxonomy): domain Eukaryota; kingdom Metazoa; phylum Chordata; class Amphibia; order Anura; family Leptodactylidae; genus Engystomops; species Engystomops pustulosus. The sequence continues at coordinate 45,233,849 of CM033651.1, forward strand.
AACCGTTTCAATTTTCGATAGATTCGGGGCATTTCGGACACGGCGATACCTGAATGTGTTTTTATGATTTTTACTGTTTATTTATATTTATTTCGTTCTAGGGAAAGGGGGTGATTTAAATTTTAGGTTTTTTAATTATTATATTTTTTTTTTAACTTTTTTTTAATTTTTATTTTTCCTCATTTTTCCAGACTCCTAGGGGTACTTTAACCCTATGTTGTCCTGATCGACCTATCATATACTGCCCATACTACAGTATGGGCAGTATATGGGGATTTCCTCCTCATGTCATAATACAAGTGGCTCTATCAGCAACATCTTTTTGAGGCTGCCGGCAGCTTTGCCCGGCAGCCATCGCTGCTGGTGAAAACACCGATCGCGGGTGTTTGCCGGTAAGCCTTTGCTGCATATGCGTAAAGCTTACCGGCTATGGAAGGGCTCAGCCCGTGAGCCCTCTCCATACAGCGCGATCCTACCGCCACCGGTCGCGTCTTCAAAAGGTCGTCATTTTTCAAATTAGCCTAAAATAACTTTTGAATTCATACACACTACGACCTTCATGCAACTTTGCCGCAAACGTCAGATAAATGCAAAAATTGCCATGAAAATTCTAATTTCCTCTAAAATATTTCAAATCTAGAATAACTTTACATAAAGAAATATACTTTCCTAAACATCAAGATGTAGGAATCCTACATACCTCACATGAGTATATCATCACAGTATGCACACAAAGGGAATTCAATAAATCCACGGGACAACCAAACTATTTGGTGCAGAAAATTGCCTGAGCGTCACACAGATCTATCATTGTAGTCTCCTTACACAATGGTACACCAAATAAATAACTATGTATCAATAAACCCTGAGCTAATGAGATAGCCAAAGTCACTATCTAGATTGCGCCAATGTATTAGCCCCAAATAACAGAACCATCCTGTTTCTATAATGAATGAGATTGGAACGTCAGAACCTAGGTCTAAATAATGGAGGATGGTGTGAAATAGACACTTTGTTTTTGGTGTTACATATAAAATTTATGGACAAACGTTCTGGGTCGCGGTGTTATATGTAGTCCACAGTTAGGTGAAGAGAATCTAATGTTCGAAAACAACAACTATCACAAATAAAAGGCAATAAGAGAGAAAGTGTGTTCTTAGATAGTTCTGGCGAGGAGAGCGTTAAAAAACATGAACTTAGTTGATATTATCCTTATCAAATGTAGTAAACATATAAAGTGAATATTTCCTTTATATCTGTGAGGTGCAGTAGCTCCTGTGTGCAGCAAATTCTCCCTGTCGCTGGCCGCCGGCTAAGAATCTGGTGGGGGGTTCATTCAGCGGGCTGTATCCTCCTGCTCAGTGACACATACAACCTCACTTCTTTTTCTATGAAAGAGGGGAGTCTCCCTATGATATGAATCTAAAATTGGTGTTCTTCTAAGTGTCATTAAACAGAGATTTAAATTTTAACTGTTTAAATGCATTGGGAGGGATTTTCTTTGTATATAAAAATGCACCTGATATTCTCAACTTTATACCTCAATTATCTCTTGATCCCTGGCACCTAGAACACAATTACCCATCAGGGCCGGCCGCTGCTTTGGTCCATATTGAGTAGTTCAGCAGTCCCTTAGCAATCACATGTTGCACCTCATATGTCTCTGTGACATTAGAAGTTCATTTCATTTATCAAATCCTCTCCAATAATAGTAAAATACGCACATTTCCGACTCTGGGCTGGTAGGAGATGTATTATTTTTCCTGGGGGAATAGATCCACTATAGATGGAACTGATCATTTTGTATGATGATTATTTGTCAAATATTTATTCATTTTTCATCCACTGTTATGGTTTCTCTGATGGCTCGTACATTTAGAATTATAAAAATATGCTCCAGGCTATCCTACAGAAATTACTCTCTTGACAGAAACCCCCATTACCAATACACTAATAGTACAGATCCTAAGGGCAGCTGCCAAGTTTTGAATGACATAATATTGCCACTTCTTGAATTGTGGATGGAGAGATAGCAACTAGGAGTTCCTTCCTAACTCCTTTTCAAGATGAGCCAGAAAACTTGGTCCAGTGCGTATCCGTCTGTCCCCATTGAGAGTTGATCTGTTTGATGAGCATTGACATCAGCCCGCTGCATTGATCGATGTTTCTTGGTCAATGTAAAACACAGAGCATGATCTGGAAGGTAAGCTTGCATACCCGTAGTATTGGGTGCTTCAATGGGGGTCACATTTCTCTGGTACACATGCTAAATACTGACTGTGTTGGGGCAGGGTGTTGGCCTCCCACCACTAAACTATTGTACTATCCTGAGAAAAGCCATCCATAGTAATTCTTAGTCATGCGCTTAAAGACTAGGAGTGGTACGTCAGGTCAAAAAGTCACTGACATAGAAACACTTTCCCCTTTGGAGGGTGCAGAGGGATGCCAGATTCATCAAGAGTGGTGCAGCGTTCTTCATCTTGTGCCCACTACACTGCTCGGGAAATGTGCCCCACTGTTTTTTTGGTGCACCTTAACTAAAGCATGGGACACAATTCTGTTGAGTCCGCAGTAATACATCGTGCACACGTCCGACACACATCGAACACCCTTTAGGTCAGAATTTTTTCTTCTTTTCATTAATTTACTACACTATATTATTTACTTTTATTTAAGGTTGAAATGTGCCTTTGTCATAAGTAACAATTTCCTTCATCCCATGTGTCATAAGACCTTTCTGTAAAATATACATCCTTGCGGCTGTTGTGAGCCTGGCTCCTTTAGGGATATAAGGCCATGACTTTGCTCTTAAAGTTTGAATGTGGTAAACCTGCCAGTGATGGAAGGGGAGAGTTTCTGAGGTTCAGCGCTGTATCCATTGCTAGGCTTGCATGTTGCGTCCGTGTAATAAGCAGTTTGGCCTACAAAACCGTTTGGGGGGGACTTAGATCAGGCGTGGTGTCCACTAGAAATCTTTCTCATTCTATCTCACAAGCTAAAATACTACAGGACATGAACTTCAAAGCTTACATATATAAAGAAAGGAAATATATGCCCTGTTTAGTGGTGGATAATAGTATCCAACACAAATTTCAGCCTGTTATGTGTAGGCCAGACGTAGATCTATACTATTTTTACTTAATTGTTTTAAGAGTCACAACTTTACCTGGTAGCACTCAGTGTAAGATTTGAGCCAGCCATTTGCAGTTCAGATATGATCTGCTGGTAAATTGCCAGAAACAGCACCCAAAAGGCAACAAAAACTCCATGGGAGCACAGTTACATTACCCCGTCCCTGTCGCCTTTCCCACATTTCCTGCCTGTGTCCGTATGTCCGACAAGAATGAACACTACGCGATTCACAAGATTGTGCGCTCCCGATTTCCATCATGTGTCGCATCCCTGCTCAGGTCCCGACGAGTTCACGCTTCGTCGTCCTGGTTTCGACACATTTGATAGTAAATCCCGCGCGCAGTCGATGGCCTGCCCCCCCCCACGTACACCATTTCTGTCTGCCTAAAGCAGGCGCAGCGGCGCAAAATCCAAAAGACAGATTGCGTGCGACACACCCCCCAAGTTTAAATACTGTCACAATGCACGCACAAACCCGAAAATTTCAAAATCAACAAAGTGGCGTTCATCGACCCTATCACTTTGTCCTGTTTTTAAAGGTTGCATTAAAGTTCGGACGTATGGTGTACTTCTGTTGAAACACACAAGTGTCCATCTTTGCTGATAAAAATGGACTATATCCACACTTTGCTTGCATCAGTTTATCTATTGGAAACATAGGACCGGATGCTGAGATTCAGGAAGACCAATATTTCTTTCTCTCTTTCTCCAACATAATCTGTCATAGATAAAGGATGGACACTGAATGACCGGGGACTGTGTTGGGACATTTAATGTGAACAACCGGTCACTTGGAGAGCTTTTTCTGACACCCCCTGTCCCCTATAGAATAGTGCAAACATTCCACGAGTTGTATATAAACAGTTTTTTTTTTTTTTTTCCAAAAAAATACAGTGTTTGCTCAAAGTTCTAACCTTTCATTTATGCCCCCACACTGCTCTAAATGGAAAAACCTCCCCTGTTTCCCCCCATATCTCCCCCCCCCCCTCCATTACCGCCCTTGGATATCGTAATCTGCCCCACTCCTCACTGGCCCCTCCCAGGGGACTAAGGACACAGCTATAAATACAGAAGGTAAACTTTCATCTAACTTGTACTTAACTCTTTTTTTTTTTGGTGAAAGCCAGTTTTACGATAAAAAATCTTTGGCAAAATTTTGTACGCTAGTCTCAATGTAGATATGGGGGAGCCAGAAAAGGGGCTCCGGATGAACAGGCTGACATAGCAGTATGTCCTTGTAGTCCAGAGTAGAGATGAGAGATGAGATTTCCCTCTGACCATCACAGCCGTGGTTAACAGTAGGAGAGTTTAATTTGTTCTGGATTGGTCACGGCTGGAAATATGTCGAAAGTCGCATTGAGACACGCAAACCGGACCTGAGTTCATCTCTTGTCCAGAGTCCTAGGTAGGCTTGGTGTAATGCTGCACTTAGTAATTTTTTGGATAAGTCATTAGGGTCCAGCTGGGCTGGAGAGAAGTATAAAAGAGTCCTGCATGTCTAGGCAGGTAGAATTTTGCCTCAAAATAAATCAGAAATTTTTTAAATGTCATATATAGCTTCTACTATCCAACCTAATTATATCTTAAAACATACAGGCTTTAGTCCCCCACCCCTGACCGACCTTAACAGACGATCCCTAGTTACAGACGGACCCTCTCGGCCCACTGTGACCTGTAAGCTCTATGGATGCTTTACTTCAGTCCAGGTTGCAAATAATCAGCTTTAGGAGCTGTGTTGATAATTATTGGGTCCCCATTCCAGCAGTTAAATTTTTCACAATTTAACATTATATAACAATTATAAAATAACCGCTTTATCTGACTTACATACAATTCAACTTAATACAACCGACGGAACCTATCTTGTGTTGTACTTTGATAACTGTTGTGATACAATTAACAATAAACTCAAAACTACTTAAGCGGTTCCTGGGCTTTATTCCATTATTTTCAATTTACTGTTTAGGTAAATCAATCCTAATATACCTGAACAAATAAGCTTCCATGTTGTTTATTTTCCGATACACCCCCACTAAACGGACAGGTAATAGTAACAATACGCTCCAACCGAGCGCCTGGCAGAAACAATTGTGTATGTCATGGACAGCTAATATTTATAATGCTAACCTTACTCTATAATATTGATATTTGCGGAACACTTGGAAACAATCTATTGTGTTGGAACATTCATTACAGGTTGAAGAACAGGTATGACTACATCGTTTTTTAAAATGAATCACTGGCAGGAATCTCGTATGCGTCCACGCCTAAATTCAAGTACTTTATATCTCCGCTATCTTGGCATTCTATCTACAAGACATATTTATGTGTTACAGGCATTCCCCCCCCACCGGGTACATACCAGATGGGGTCTGTAGTTTGTTCTTACGTTGAATTTGTTATTCATCGGAACCGTGTAATATTTTATCATTGTATCCCCTCCAGAACTTTTTTTTGGCTCTCTGAGCCAATTTGGATTTTTAACATGTTGGGTTGTGCATAAGATCAATATTAACACTTACAGCTTCATTAGCAGACACCTTTTTATAACTTGTTACACCTGATTATTGTAGCCTAAGGACTAAAGTACAATAAATTACCAATGGATCCCGAGGCGTTTGTAACTAGGGGTCATTATGTTAGTCGAGGTTTTTAAGTAGCGGGACCGCCTGCTTTAAGAGTTCATTATTTTGAATCATAAACTTAAAGTTTTTTTGTAGTGACTGACTTTGGGCTGGGATAGTCAAGCCATATCATAGTGGCTTAGTCACCAAAAAAAACCTGTATAAAGCATGTTACATGGTGTTTGGGAGACATTAACAGGAGAATTTAACTACTATTTTTTAGAGTAAGGCCTTCTATTGTCTTTATTTCCGGACTTTTGAGGTGTGAGGCTGTTATTAAGTTTGGCACTCAGACTTTTCCTTCCTGACTGAAAGTGGTTTCAAATCCAGCTTTATAATGGACCATTCTTAATCAGGGTCTAGGCCCAGTGATTGCAGATCTTTTAGCAGCCGAGTACCCGAACTTGCAACAAAAACCCCCTTATTTTATTTCGAGGTCTGCCAACCAAAAATTCAAAGCAGTAATTATTTGGCTATCCCTTATGTGCTCGATCATATTGGCCTCCTCAGGAAATTTCATCAGTTTTTAGCTTCTTTCCAGTGTCCCATCTCTTCACTCAGAGATCGTGGCGCTAGCAACAGGTCCTCCAAAGATAATCTGCCCTGTCTACTCATTCTCCTGTCTCCCTGTCTACGCATTCTCTCTTCTCGCCTCTTCCTACATTCCCAAGTAGCGAAGTAAGTAATATATTATATTACTTATTTATATAATTAACATTATATTAATATATGACTGAAAGCCGCAATCTTTTTAAGTTGCTTTGGAACGGCGAAGATTCTTGGGTCCTGTCTGTGTGCCTGGGGGGTGTATGGCCCGGTGCCCACAGAAAGGGCTCCAAGTGCACCCTGCCATAGATTCGCCGCCACTGTTCTAGGCTCTGCCACAAACGTGTGTCCCGGAACAAGTGTGTTCCCAAAAAATTTGTGTTTCCTCCCAGCATTAGAACTAGTGCTATTAGCAGCAGAGTACCCACTTGCTATACACACCTGTCGTCTGATAAGTGTGCCTGCATGGACTCGCAGGTGGCGGTAGGTTTGCTATTGTAGATAATAAAACCGGGTATCGACATAGTCATGCTATTTTCCATTCCCGTCAAAGGAAATGTAAGACATTTTAATTTTATGCTATTGTTTTTACCATATAAAATGCTGTTCCTGAAGGCCATTTGAGGCAGTCGGGACATTTACTTACCTATTCCGACAGAGTGTGCACATTCACCCAAAGTACATTGTCCCTATCCGACCGCACTGTCCGGTCAATTCACTAGATCGTGCTCTTGACTGCCCCGCGGGCTCAGGTCCAACTGAGTTCACCTTCTTCTTCCTGGTGTAATGTAAATGCATTTGCTTGTGAATCCGTCGGATTGTCCCAAACGCCCCCCCCCCTATTTCTGTCCGGAAGCAAGTGCAGTTGCGGCCATAATCATCCGATCGCCATGCGGCAACATCCCGCGCAAACCCCTTCTTAATGCCTGGAAAGCTTCCGCAAATCCCCGAAAACCGGAAGAGTCTCGACAAGAAGTGTGGATCCGCGAACCCTTAGGAAATAAGCCCCAGCGTCTTTAAAGGGAGCATTCCCCACAAGACAGGAATCATAAATCTCAGATAGCAAAAAAGCACATTCTTCTAATTTAAGTTATTTACAAAATACAGGCACTGACTGGATCTCCGTCGCAATTGTTCTTAGCTGTAACAATAGAATGGGTTTAGCAAAAATATTTTAAATGTTCTATAGACTGTCTCAGAGGCTGTTCCACTCTCGACACTGTCTTGTTTTCGCTGGCAGTCCTCTTTCAGTACCTCTCTCTGATAGTCTCTTTCATCAGTGACTGTGTCTAACACTCTCATTCCATGACTGTGTGTTTTTCGGACACTCTCTTCCGTGACGGCCTGTCTGAGCAACTCTCATTCCCGTTATTGTATGGTTTTTCGGGCACTCTCAATGAAGTGACTGTCTGTCTCGACAGAAAAACGCCTTCTTCAATGACTGGTCTTGGGGCACTTCTCAACAAGTGACCTGTCTGTCTTCGGTCACATCTCCCTTACAGGTCACTGTCTCTGGCACTTTCCTCATATGGCCAGCAACTGTCTGGCGCCGGGCACTCTCAGTCCAGGGACGTGCTGTCTCAGAACGCTCATTCCAACGACTGTCTGTCCTGGAACTCTCATTCCAGCCCAGCGACTTCTAGCCTCAGCCCTCTCACACCCAAGCATTATCTGTCTTAGGCAGTCATATCCAGCGACTGTCTTTCTCGGCACTCTCATTCCAGTGACTGACGTCTCAGCTGGGCACTCTCATTCCAGTACTGCTGGTCCTTTGACACTCGTCATTCCAGTGACTGTCTGTGTCCTGACTGTCACTTTGGTCTACTTGGAGAGGGTTTAACAGTACTACTTTTCCCATAGGCCCTAATAAATTGCTTAGTCATGTTATGAACTTTACCTCAATTACAACCATTTTTCTCATATGTAAATTAAAGTAAACTTGACCTCTTGGGTTAAGGATATGACTTCGTGGTTTATCCCAGGCTACCATAACCATAGCCCCCTTTTTGGGGTTCTGCCTTTCAAATTTCTGACAGCCGACACACGGCAGCTGCTGGGAGCAGGACCGGGACAAGTTGAGTCTGTATCGGCGGCCTGAGCAGGGGCACACGAGGAAAACGGGTATGCCCACAATCCGAGACAGGGAATTTGCAGGAGTCAACCCGTGACAGTAATTTTGCATAAAAACCTGCAATGAGCATTCACTGGGCTTTCAGGAATGCCCTGGGTCAGCCCCTTTGCTTGTGGCCACGCCCCAATTCCTGTATATTCCGCAACAGATAAATGCGGAAAACTGGCATAGAAGCCCTGATAAATGTCACCCATATGTCTTTTTAATAGAACCCTACATCAGCATAGTATTTAGCCCCATGGATTCTTCATGCTACCGTACAGCATTCTGGAACAGGTTATGCTGTGTGCATAAAGCCTAATTAACATTTTGTCTAGAGATAGAGCGAACGACACTCGTCCGAGCTTGATGCTCTTAGCATTAGTGTACTTGAAACTGCTCGTTGCTTGTACGAATATTTCGGCCCGCTCGATAAAATGGCATCTCCCGCCGTTTAGATTTTTGGCGTTCCGAGAAACAGGCCAATCACAATCCAGGAGACTCTGCACTCCACTCAGCATGAAGTGGTTACACTTACACGCAATAGGGCATGGTTGGCTTGCCTGCATCAGGGACCTGAATGACTATTCCTGCCCACACTGCCACATCATTCTCTGTCTGGATGTCGTTAGGGAGAGAGCTTGCTGCTGCGTCAGGATAAAAGCTGTAGGGTGTTCTATTAGATTAGTGTTGGCAGGAGTGATTCTACAAGAACCCAACCCCTTGTTAGGGCTAAATTTATTAGGGGTTTTGATTGAATTAGCACAGTCTGCCTATTATTTTTTTCTTTCTTTTCAAAATTTAACGTCCCTTAGGTTTGTTCCCGCACCAGTGTACGTTACTTCAGCCTTACGCTTTTTCTGCTCCCGCCCGGTGGGGTGCCTGAGAGGTGCTTACGCACGGTGGTACTAGTTCTATAACTGTCCCTGCTTCTGGTGCACCGTGCTCGCGAACGTAGCCGGCATCCGAGAGAGCCAGTGTCGTGGCTGGCCAGCGGTTCTAGTACAGCTGACAGCCTGCGCCCAAAGCCCGCGATCGGAGCCGCTCCGATCGCGGGTATTTTAACCCCTTACACGTCCGCTCGGTCAGAGCATGACCGCGGCGTGTAAGGGTGTCTGCGCGTGAATCGATCCCCCGTGCCGCTTACCGGGGGATCCGATCCACTTCTTTCATGTGGCACCCGAGACAGTGGCATGTGCCTCTGAGACTGCCCGTTTGCCATGGCAGCCAGACCCCTTCCGGGTCGGACTGTAAACTTCTGAGCATGCGCAAGCTTGCTCAGACAGTTTACTCACTGCTCTACACTAAAATATATTGTAGAGCAGTGTATTGAAACTAACCCGGTGGATCAGAGCATCACTGGTTTAAGTTCAAGTATGGTATAATGAAAAAAAAGTAAAAAACACTAAATTATCACATACAAAAATAAAAAATAAATACACTTAAATCTAAGAAGCCCCTAAAATGTCCCTTTCCTATAAAAACACTTAAGAAAGTATAAAAACACAAAAACACAAAAAAAAAAACCCCGCATATTTGGTAGTGCCGCGTCCGTAACAATCTGTTATAAAACCGAAATCGTTCCTGAACCCCCGCACGGTAAAGCGCCGAGAAAAAAACGCAAAAAAAACGTTCCAAAAAAAGAGAATTTTTTATTAATACCCTACTAAAAAGGCTCTAAAAAAAATTGATTTAAAAAATGTTATGCCACTCCAAAATAAGCCACTAAAAATAACAACTCTTCTCGCAAAAATAAGCCCCTACTAGATTGTCAGCCGAAAAATAACAAAAGTATGCATATGACACAGATGGTGATGCTAAATGACAGATTTTCTTCCAAATTGGGTTTTTATTCAGTACACTTGAATAAAATACACAAACCCCCACATATTTTGGTATCCCTGCTCCGTAACAATCTAATAATAAACAGAATCATATTACGATTCGCCAAGTGAAGCCCCGTTAAAAAACCCCAAAAAAAAGACAATTTTAAATTATACCGCTATAAAATGCCTAAAAAAAATTAATTTAAAAACAGGGGGGGGGGGGGGGGGGGGGGGTTTTTTATGCAATCTAAAAAAGACCACTAAAAGAACTCATCCTTCTCGTCAAAAAATAAGCCCTTCAACGATATTGTGAGGCGAAAAATAAAAAAGTTATGCATATGAAAGTCGGTTATGCTAAAATTAACACATTTTGCAATACTTTTTTATTCAGTAAAAAATTGGGAAAAATAAAAAATCTATATAAATGAGTGTCTTTTCGTAATCTTGGCGACTCCATAGACTAAAAATAATCTATTATACTATTTTTATGGTATGGTAAACGGCCCAAAAAAAACACAAAAATCGTCCTAAAGTGATGATTTTCATGTCCTCCACCAACAAAGAGTTAATAACAATCTCACCAATTAGTCCTATAGATTTCCCTCCCGAAATACGTGACCAGAAAGTGTCATCTCATTTGGCAAAAGAATAAGCCCCTATATGTCCACAATTAAAAAATAAAAGAAATTCTAGCCTGTACATGTGACATTAAGCAAATCTTATCTCATGGCGCCTCCTTTCCCTTCTATGCCCGGCCCGTGCGCCCATCCAGCAGGTTAACCACCACATAAGGGGGTATCCGTGTACTCGGGATAGATTGGGTAACAAACTATTGTGGAGCCTTTTTTAATTTAATCCCTTGTAAATGTTTAATTTTCCACCCAAAATGATGTGTATTTGAAAAAATATTACAATTTGCAGACTGCACCTCCATTTTGTTTTTAACCCTATAAAACACCCTAACGGGTTAACAACTTCTTAAAAGTGGTTGTTCATACATTGAGTGGTTCGTTTCCACAATGGGGTACTTTAGGAGTCGCGCTATTATTTAGGCCTCCCTCGGTATCATTGAGTTTTGAGCAGTCATTCTTAAGTTACGGGTTTGGTGATCTTTACAAAAAAGTGAAAAGATACTAATTCTGAGCTCATAACAGGCTAGTAAATATGTGGAAAGCTTAAAACCATGCCAACATAAAGCACACATGTTTGGGAATGTTAAGTTTATTAATTTAATTTGGGTGCTATGACTATCTGCATCAAAAGTAGAGAATGAGAAGAATGTTTTGAAAATAAATAATTTTCTCCAAATTTTTTGGCCAAATTTTGTTTTTTTTTCCATAATAAACGCAAAGATTTCTCCAAATGTTTTTAAAAAACTAATTTGAAGTACATGTGTCAGGAGAAACCATCTCAAAATCCCTGGAATATCTATAGCGTTCCCAAGCTATAACCACTTATAGGACACAGTGTCGATTTGAAATGGGACCTGCGGTCCTTAAGAAGGCCAAAAGAGGCTGCGTCCCGTAGGGGTTAAAGTCATCATAACACAGCACAAATCCAGTTTGTGCTGTCAGTGTAGGCTAGAAACTAGCCATAAGAGACCCACAGCCTTCTTAGCGCTTACAATAGCGTTATAATATTTATTTGTTTAATTTGCTTGGGCTGGGCTTTGCTGGCACTAGTAGTGCAGCTAGTACCATATTGGGACGATTTGCAGGGAGACTTGCTACACGTTCTATTAGCTCTAGTGACCACACAATATCCCTCGCAAACACCTAAGTGGTGACAATTTATTAAGTGTTTGAAGATTGAATTAGGCACAGTCTGCTTGTCTTTTCTTCTTTTTTTTTTTTTTTCAACTAAAGTCATCAGGCACTTGCAAACAAAATCCTGTTGTGTGTTGTCAGTGTAGGTTTTATGAACTAGCCTAGAATGTCTAGCAATCGTTTTGTTAAAAAAAACTAAAACCAAAAAAACACACAAAAAAATTACAGTTTACACTTTAAATTTTCGAAAAAGTTGACATCCCGATGGCTTAGGGTAGAGGACAAGGGTTTGGGCTTTTGCCGTCCAACTACTGTCAGGGTTCATAGGCCATGGTCTGGGCGGGTGAGACCCACCTGCTGATGAGGGAGCCTGGGACGCCGCAGAGCTAACACTCCCTAGGTTCATGTCTCAAGTTAACTGGAACTCGTGGTAGAGCAACTGTTGAGACCAGAACATGCGAACAGGTGATGTTGTGGATTGCGGACAATGCTTCTAGCCATTTTGTCCACCAGTCGTCTTCCACGCATTCCCACCCATGTCACACCGAAATCAGCACTCCGTCCAGCTCCTCCACTCAGCCTCCTTCCCCCAGTCTCCCCCTCCAGGAAAATTTTGCACCAGCATCTCTGAGAACTGTTTTTCTGGACCCTTCCCAGAGTCCAACCCACTTTTTTAGCTCTTTTTCCGTGCCGCAAGTTTTCTTCCAACCGGTCGCAGGTGTGTGGGTGATGAGACATTTATTGACGGTAGTGGGAAGAAGTGTGTAAAGAGTGTGGGACGATGAGATACACGTTTTTCATAAGTGGTGAAGTTGGTTGTCAGGGCAGGAAGTCGAGGGGGATCAGACTGAGGGAATCGGAGGATGATGAGGTGACAGACCGAAGTTGGGGTTGAATAGGCCCGGTGAACACAGTGGCGCTTCTGAGACGGAGGCGAGTCCTCCGACGAGAACAGGTTTGGCAGAACGCTGTTCCTTTGTTTTTCCCTCCTTCTGAAGGCCAGGGCCAGAGCTGGTGCATCAGCGCCAAATGTTTCACGTAGCGAAGCTCCCGTGGCGAGGGCTCGATTTTTTTCGGAATTCTGGAGGTTCTTTAAAGAAACACCGTATGAGAACCGACTGGACTGTGGTGAGCAAAAACTGTGCCACTCAGGATCAGCAGAGGTTCCACCCACTACCAGCTTACAACCGCCCCATATGCGCGGCTATGAATGCTAAACACCCCACTCATGGACCAAGGCCGTTCACCCCGGCCGGCCACCCCTACTGCTCCCTCCCCTGGTGTGTCATCTGGCTGCCTCTGCTAGTCAGTCCCCCTGCCCAGGACCCCGGCCGCCCAAACACCTCCCGTCCTAAACCACCCACCTTCGCCTCCACATCCTCCACAGCATCGCCAATGTCTCCATGCTCGCGTTCAGCTCCTCCCTACCCATAGGCCTGGAGCGCAAATGAAGTACATGGCAATCCACCCCTGCCCAAGCCTACAATGTCCCACTTCCAATTACTTATCGCCTTGAGATGCAGCCCTATAGGCTGGTAGAGACCGATGCTTTCCTCAACCTCTCCTGGTGAACGGCCGCCCCTCGGTATTTTTCCGGTCCCAGCACCACTACTTTTCCGATTGTGCCGTCCCACCTCCCTGCACCAGCACTTGTCAGAAACATACATCTCCGTGCCCTGACCAACGCCGTTTCTGACAAGGTCCACGGCAACACTGACAGTGCTGCTGGGCTGGGCCACTATATCACGAGGGCACATTGGGTAACTTGGTGGAGGCTGGGAACTAGTCTGAGCCTGGGTGGTCATATACTGCCGATCCGAGATATGAGAGATGAGATTTCCCTCTGACCAATCACAGCCGTGGTTAAAAGATAGGAGAGTTAATTTTCTGGATTGGCTGCACGGCTGGAAATATGTCGAAGTCGCATGAGACACTCAAACCCGGACCTGAGTTCATCTCTTGTCCAGAGTCCTATGTAGCTGGTGTAATGCTCACTTTGTAATTTTGGATAGTCAGTAGGTTACTGGGCCTGGAGAGAAGTATAAAAGATCCTGCATGTCTAGGCAGGTAGAAATTTGCTCAAAAATAAATCAGAAATGTGTTAAAATGTCATATATAGCTCTACTACACCGTAATTATATCTTTAACAATACAGGCTGTTAGTCCCCCGACTAACAGACGATCCCTAGTTACAGACGGACCTCTCTGCCCACTGTGACCTCTGGTAAAGCTCTATGGATGCTTTACTTCAGTCCCAGGTTGCAATAATCAGCTTTATGAAGCTTTATTGATAATTATTGGTCCCATTACAGCAGTAAATTTTAACAATTTAACATTATAACAATTATAAAATATACAGTTTCGACTTACATACAAATTCAACTTAAGAACAAACCGACGGAACCTATCTTTTGTATGTAATTTGATAACTGTATTTGATAAAATTAACAATAAACTCAAAAACTACCTGAGCGGTTCCTGGGCTTTATTCCATTATTTCAATGTACTGTTTAGGTAAATAATCCTAATAAATACCTGAACAAATAAAGCTTCCATGTGTTTATTTTCCTGATACACCCAGAAAACGGACAAGGTATAGAACAATACGCTCCACAGAGCGCCCTGGCAGAAACAATTGTGTATGTCATGGACAGCTAATATTTATTAATGCTAAACCTTACGTCTATAATATTGATATTTGCTGAACACTTGGAAACAATCTATTGTGTTGGAACATTCATTACAGGTTGAAGACAGGATGACTACATCGTTTTTTAAAAATGGATCACTGGCAGGAAGTCTCGTATAGCGTCCACGCCTAAAATCAGTACTTTATCTCCGATATCTTGCATTCTACAGACATATTTATGTGTATATTTAAGAGTTCATTATTTTGAATTATAAACTAAAGTTTTTGTAGTAGTTCACTGGGATAGTCAAGCCATAGTCATAGTGGCTTAGTCACCAAAAAAAACTGTAGCATTTACATGTGGAGACATTAACAGGAGAATTTACTTTTTTAATTTAATTTTTTAGGCCTTCTTTGTCTTTATTTTCCCCGACATGTTGAGGCTGTTATTAAGTTAGGCACTCAGACTTTCCTTCCTGACTGAAAGTGGTTTCAAATCCAGCTTTATATGGACCATTTTAATCATGGTCTAGGCCAGTGATGGCGAACCTTTTAGCAGCCGAGTACCCGAACTGCAACCAAAAACCCCCCTTATTTATTTCGAGGTGCCAACCAAAAATTAAAGCAGTAACTTATTGCTCCCTTATTGCTCGATCATATTGGCCTCCTCTGGACAAGATAGAAAATTTGCATCATTTTAGCTTCTTTCCAGTGTCCCTCTGCACTAGCAGAAGGTCCTCCAAAGATAAATCTGCCCTGTCTACTCATTCTCCCTCTTCCTACATTCCCAAGTAGCGAAGTAAGTAATATATTATATTACTTATATTATAATATATTATATTAATATATGACTGAAAGCAGCATCTTTTAAGTTGCTTGGAACTGCAGGAAGATTCTTTGGGTCCTGTCTGGTGTGCTGGGGGTGATGGCCCGGGTGCCCACAGAAAGGGCTCCGAGTGCCGCCTCTGGCACCCGTGGCTCTGCCACAAACATGTGTCCCAAAAAAGTGTGTCCCAAAAAATTTGTGTTCCTCCAGCATTAAAACTAGTGCGATTAGCAGCAGGAGACCCACTGTTATACACAACCTGGTTGCTGCTAAGTGTGCACTGCATGGAATCACAGGTGGCGGTAGGTTGCTATAGTAGATAATTAAAAAACGGGTATTGAAATAGTCATGCTATTCCATTCCCTCAAAGGGAAATGTTAATACATTTTAATTATTATGCTATTTTTACCATAAAAATGCTGTTTCCTGAAGGCCATTTGAGGCAGTGGGGAACATTTACTTACCTATCCGACAGAGTTCACCCAAAGTACATTGTCCGATGATAACGCACTGTGCCGCAATTCATTCAGATCGTGCGCTTGCTTCCCCACTCAGGTCCGACGGAGTTCACCTTCTTCTTCCTGGTGTATGTAAGTGCATTTTCTTGTGACACAAATTGAAAGTTAAATCCCGCGCTCAGCCCGAATCAGTCGGATTGTCCAACAGCCCGCCCCCCCCTATATCTGTCACATGAAAGCAAGTGCAGTTGCGCCATAATCCGATCGCATGCGGCACAATCCCAGTGCAAACCCCGGTTAAATACCTGTCAAAGCTGCGCAAATCCCGAAAAACCGTGAAGAGTCTGACAAAAGTGTGATCCGCGACCCTTAGCAAATAAGCCCCAGCGTCTTTAAAGGGGCATTCCCACAAAGACAGGAATCTTAAATACTCAGGATAGCAAAAAAGCACATTCTCTAATTTAATGTTATACATTCATTACAGGTTGAAGACAGGATGACTACATCGTTTTTTAAAATGGATCACTGGCAGGAAGTCTCGTATAGCGTCCACGCCTAAAATCAGTACTTTATCTCCGATATCTTGCATTCTACAGACATATTTATGTGTATATTTAAGAGTTCATTATTTTGAATTATAAACTAAAGTTTTTGTAGTAGTTCACTGGGATAGTCAAGCCATAGTCATAGTGGCTTAGTCACCAAAAAAAACTGTAGCATTTACATGTGGAGACATTAACAGGAGAATTTACTATTTTTTAGGCCTTCTTTGTCTTTATTTTCCCTGACATGTTGAGGTGTGAGGCTGTTATTAAGTTAGGCACTCAGACTTTCCTTCCTGACTGAACCTGTCTACTCATTCTCCCTCTTCCTACATTCCCAAGTAGCGAAGTAAGTAATATATTATATTACTTATATTATAATATATTACATTATATTAATATATGACTGAAAGCAGCATCTTTTAAGTTGCTTGGAACTGCAGGAAGATTCTTTGGGTCCTGTCTGGTGTGCTGGGGGTGATGGCCCGGGTGCCCACAGAAAGGGCTCCAAGTGCACCCGTGCCATAGATTCGCCGCCACTGGTCTAGGCTCTGCCACAAACGTGTCCCGAACAAGTGTGTCCCAAAAAATTTGTGTTCCTCCAGCATTAGAACTAGTGCGATTAGCAGCAGGAGACCCACTGCTATACACAACCTGGTCGCTGATAAGTGTGCACTGCATGGAATCGCAGGTGGCGGTAGGTTGCTATTGTAGATAATTAAAAAACGGGTATCGAAATAGTCATGCTATTCCATTCCCTCAAAGGGAAATGTTAATACATTTTAATTATTATGCTATTTTTACCATAAAAATGCTGTTTCCTGAAGGCCATTTGAGGCAGTCGGGAACATTTACTTACCTATCCGACAGAGTTCACCCAAAGTACATTGTCCGACGCACTGTGCCGCAATTCACTAAGATCGTGCGCTTGCTTCCCCACTCAGGTCCAACGGAGTTCACCTTCTTCTTCCTGGTGTATGTAAATGCATTTTCTTGTGAATCAGTCGGATTGTCCAACAGCCCGCCCCCCCTATTTCTGTCACATGAAAGCAAGTGCAGTTGCGCCATAATCCGATCGCATGCGGCACAATCCCAGCGCAAACCCCTGTTAAATGCCTGTCAAAGCTGCGCAAATCCCGGAAAACCGTGAAGAGTCTGACAAAAGTGTGATCCGCGACCCTTAGCAAATAAGCCCCAGCGTCTTTAAAGGGGCATTCCCACAAAGACAGGAATCATAAATACTCAGGATAGCAAAAAAGCACATTCTCTAATTTAATGTTATTTACAAACATACAGCACTGACTGTATCTCCCGGCATTGCTCTTAGCTGTAACAAAATAGAATGGGTTAGCAAAAATATTTTATATGTATCTATAGACTGTCTCAGACTGTCACTGACACTGTCTGTTTCTGGCAGTCTCTTTCAGTAACTCTCTCTGATAGTCTCTTTCAGTGACTGTGTCTCAAGCACTTTCATTCCAGTGACTGTGTGTTTTTCGGACACTCTCATTCCAGTGACTGCCTGTCTTGAGCACTCTCATTCCAGTGATTGTATGTTTCGGGCACTCTCAATCAAGTGACTGTCTGTCTCGAACACACTCATTCAATTGACTGTCTTGGGCACTCTCAATCAAGTGACTGTCTGTCTCGGGCACTCTCATTCCAGTCACTGTCTCGGGCACTCTCATTCCAGCAACTGTCTGTCTCAAGAACTCTCATTCCAACGACTGTCTGTCCCTGGAACTCTCATTCCAGCGACTGTCTGTCTCAAGCCCTCTCACCCAAGCAATTATCTGTCTTAGGCAGTCATTCCAGCGACTGTCTTTCTCGGGCACTCTCATTCCAGTGACTGACGGTCTCGGGCACTCTCATTCCAGTAACTGTCTGTGTCTTTGACACTCTCATTCCAGTGACTGTCTGTGTCTCTGACTGTCACTTTGTCTATGGAGAGGGTTACAAGTACTTCCCATATCACCTAAAAATTGCTGTCAGTGATGAACTTTACCTCAATTACAACCATTTTTCTCATATGTAAATTAGTAAACTTGACTCTTTTATTTAAGATATGACTCTTGGTTTATCCCAGGCTACCAGTGAACCATGCCCCTTTTGTGCTGCCTTTCAAATTTCTGACAGCCGACACACGGCAGTCTGCTGGGGAGCAGGAGCCGGGACAGTTGAGTCTGTATCGGCGGCTGGAGCAGGGGCACACAGAGGAAAACGGGTATGCCCACAATCCGAGACAGGGATTGCAGGAGCACCCGTGACAGTAATTTTGCATAAAAACCTGCAAATGAGCATTCACTGGCTTTCAGGAATGCCCTGGGTCAGCCCACTTTGCTTGTGGCCACGCCCCAATTCCTGTATAGTCGCAACAATAAAGGCGGAAAACTGGCATAGAAGCCCTGATAAATGTCCACCCATATGTCTTTTTAATAGAATCCCTACATCAGCATAGTATTTAGCCCCATGGATTCTTCATGCTACCGTACAGCATTCTGAACAGGTAATGCTGTGTGCATAAAGCCTTAATTAAACATTTTGTCTAGAGATGAGCGAACACA
This sequence comes from Engystomops pustulosus, assembly GCA_019512145.1. Taxonomy (NCBI): domain Eukaryota; kingdom Metazoa; phylum Chordata; class Amphibia; order Anura; family Leptodactylidae; genus Engystomops; species Engystomops pustulosus. The sequence continues at coordinate 45,252,872 of CM033651.1, forward strand.
CTCGTCCGAGCTTGATGCTCGTTAGCATTAGTGTACTTGAAACTGCTCGTTGCTTGGACGAATATTTCGCCAGCTCGAGAAAATGGCATCTCCCGCCATTCCCTTTATACCTCTATCTCTCTCACACAAGCTACATGCACAACATGCATACATCATATATATCATTTAGATATTAGAACATGCATCAAACGTAACTCTGATATTAGACACATACATCCAACACGTCTCTCACATAATAAACATATACAGTCACACGTGTCACTCCCCTATTAACCGGTTAAGGACAAATTGCACTTCATAGTAATCACATTGAATATTCCCTGCCATGTACTGGGAAGCGGGAAAAACCCGAGGTAACCTGGCAACTGATCGCCTCTCCCCGATGACGTCACGTGGAGCGACGATCCTCGGAAACATGGCGGCGCCTCTGGCAGCTTTGCCGGCGGTGATCAGCGAGAAAACACCCGCGATCAGTGCCGGCAATATGCAGCAGAGACTTACCGCTTATGGAGAGGGCTCGGCCCACGAGCCCTCTCCATGCATCGGAACACGACCGCCGCCATGAATACACGGCGGGCCGTCGCGAACTAGTTAAAGACATACAGCTTATATGCCAATCACATGTAGGATATACCACTCACAATGTTACTTACATTAAAAAAACACTTATAGCTCATATCACTTCAGAAATGAAAGATCAGAGACACTTTTATAGACAATACTAGTTAAATAATACATTATATTTTACAAGTAAACAATTCAACTACAGGCGGTCCCCTACTTAAGAACACTCGACTTACATACGGACCACTGGATATTGGAAATTTATTGTACTTAGTCCTAGGCTACAATAAACAACTATAACAGTTATCACAGGTGTCTGTAATGAAGCTTTAGTGTTAATCTTGATTCTTATGACAACCCAACATTTTTAAAATCCAATTGTCACAGAGACCAAAAAAGTTCTGGCTGGGATTACAATGATAAAATATACAGTTCCGACTTACATACAAATTCAACTTAAGAAAAAACCTACAGTCCCTACCTTGTATGTAACCCGGGGACTGCCTGTATCTAGAATAAGTAAGGCCAGTTCACAGGTATTTATTTTTGTAGCAGTTATTGTGAGCCAAAAGTGTAAACTACAAAAAGATAAGGTATGAGGAGATCTGCTTCTGTTCTTTATCATCAACCATTCCCGGTTTGGCTAAGAATAAATGATACAGAAAAACTGTTGAAATAATAAAAAAAGATGTGAAATAGGATTTGTACAAAGTCCTTAGACAATAGAACAAATTGGCTTGATTTTCAGACTTTCAGCATTTTGTGAACGCTTGGCTCTCCTGACCTCTGAAAGCATGCAAATGGATCAGAGAAATCATGGTGGGAAGCCATGAAATAATCACTGATTAAATTGGATGACTAAATTATAACAATGTGTATCTATTCTTCAACTACTTTATTAACCCCCTAGGCGCACCAGGACGTTATAGTACGTCCCCGGGGCTAGATGCTTAGCGCACGGGGACGTTCTATAACGTCCTGCTTCTGGCACCGGCTCGCGAACGGAGCCGGCACCAGAAGTCCCGTGGCGAGGGCTAGATTTTCGGAAGTCTGGAGGTTCTTTAAAGAAACACCGGATGACCGACGGACTGTGGTGAGCAACCTGTGCCACACCAGGATCAGCAGAGGTTCCACCACTACCAGCTTAACCGCCACCAGTATGCGCAGGCATATGAATGCTAAACACCCCACTCAATGGAACCAAGGCCGTTCACCCCCGGCCGGGCACACCACTGCTCCCTCCCCTGTGTCATCTGCTGCCTCTGCTAGTCAGCCCCCTGCCCAGGACCCCGGCCCAAACACCTCCCGTCCGAAAACCACACCTTCGCCTCCACGATCCTCCACAGCATCGACCAATGTCTCCATGCGCAGCGTTCAGCTCTCCATACCCCATAGGCTGGAGCGCAAGATGAAGTACAGTGCAATCCACCCACATGCCCAAGCCCTCAATGTCCACTTCTCCAAATTACTTAGCCTGGAGATGCAGCCCTATAGGCTGGTAGAGACCGAGGCCTTTCGCAACCTCATGGTGACGGCCGCCCCTCGGTATTCGGTCCCCAGCCACCACTACTTTTCCCGATGTGCCGTCCCAGCCCTGCACCAGCACGTGTCAGACAACATCATCCGTGCCCTGACCAACGCCGTTTCTGACAAGGTCCACGGACACCTGAACGAGTGCTGCTGGGCTGGGCCACTATATATCGAGGGCACATTGGGTTAACTTGGTGGAGGCTGGGACCGAGTCTGAGCCTGGGGCTGGTCATATACTGCAGAAGCTCAACCTGAATAATGTATGCACTCCTCCTCCTCATTCTCTTGCTTCTCCTCCTCTTTGTACACTAAAGCAGAGGAAACTGGCTATTTTCTGCCAGGGCCAACTGGCTCTAGCTATAGTACTATATCTATTTAATTTTTCTGGAGGGCCACCTCCCCGGTCCTCTGTTTTAAACAATTTTTGGGAGAGCCACATACAGGTACTCTATGTATTTAATTTTTCTGGAGGGCCACCTACCCGCTCCTCAGTATTGCAAATGTTTTGGGAGTGCTACATACAGGTACTCTATGTATGTAATTTTTCTGGAGGGACACCTACCTGCTCCTCTGTTTTGAAAACTTTTTTGTAGTGTCACATACAGGCACTATCCATAGCAGCCTCCACACGTCATCTTTATAGCAGCCTCCACACAAAGTCTTTATAGCTGCCTCCACACGTCGTCTACATAGCAGTCTCCACATGTCGTCTACATAGCAGCCTCCACACATCGTCTTTATAGCAGCCTCCACACGTCGTCTTTATAGCTGCCTCCACACGTCGTCATTATAGCTGCCTCCACACGTTGTCTCTATAACTGCCTCCACACGTCGTCTACATAGCAGCCTCCAAAAGTCGTCCACATAGCTGCCTCCATACATCGTCTCCTTAGCAAATGAGCTGTGTCCGCCAAAATTTTGGGTTATTCATCAAACTTGTTAACTTTGTAGCCCCCGCCTGGTTTGATAATGACAAAATATCCCGCCCAACTTTTATCATTGACTGATATTACTTCAGCATAATACTAATAAGAACAGTACTACACTTGATCTTAAACAAAAGGTTTTTAGAAATGCTGGTTGTAGCCCCCGCCTGCTTTGAAAATTATAATTTTTTCAAAGTAAACGCTTCTGGCCCCCAGGCCCATTTTGGGTGGGGAGGAGCCGAGAACCCGAGCATTTTAGTGCTCGCTCATCTCTAATTTTGTCCTAATATTATACATATTCCACAGTTGGGAAATGAGAAGTGAGAATTTTTCTTCTTAGTTGGCTTACAATAAGATAGGTCATAAAAGAAGTATTATTATCTGTAGATCTCATGAATGTTGGCATAGAGAACAGGTAAAGCGAGGATAAACTAATGAGGCAGTCGGGGAATTATGTTTTTATGCAACTATACTAGACTTCTGTATAGCACTGACTGTAGTCTCAAACCACTGGAAACCATTTCTAAGAATGAGAACCTGTGAATCATGTTCTAAAACCAATTAATACATCTAGTATGGAATGTAAATTGTTACAAAACAGTACAGCAGGTCCTTGTAGATTGCAAGTATTGCTACAGCTAATAATATAATATGTTATGTTATGTGACAAGGTCACTATTGAATTGGAGAGAAAATGAAGGTTTATGTGTATTATGTGAATTGGGTCAAACTGGAAGCTGTCTTCCATGTGTTGGTCTCTTGGAAGACCTGGTACATGACTCTAATTGCTGGAGTGGAGACAGAAGTGTGATCACTGCTCCAGACCAAAGCTTCCAGATTCTAATGGGTCTAACAATGTACCAGGTGTGCAATCCCTTAAAGAAGGGTGTGGAGCAGTCAGAAGGGGCTCTCTATCTGGAGACACAGAAGCTGGACTATGTGAAAGCCACATGTGAGTGACACAGGGTTACTGAACATATTTTTCATGCTGGCAGGGAGAAGCCCTCCAGTGGCTAGTGAGGGCCACCAAGTGTATAGTTAGAGCCGGACAGGCAAGGGTTTTGTTTGATACTGGTGTTTTTCTGGAATAAATGCACAGTTTCAACATGAATCTTGCGTGAGAGCTTTGTCATTGCCGACCTCCACATTTGAGCTGAACCCCTACAGTATGAATGGATTAATCTTGATAATCTTTTTGGGACAATCATTTAATTCTATATACTACATATAATAATAATAATAATATTTTATCATCCCCGGAAAAAGGGGGAAAAGAAGATGTCACAACCGGTTTGACAAATACAAACAACATACAAATACAATACAATTAAAAATAACATTAAAAAACATAAAATTCAGAACATAAAACCATTTATCACCGGAACCTGTGCAATGCCCTATACTCATGTCCAACCCGCAGTCCTATATTAATACATGCAACGGCCAGATCTTGATTGCTACTGCACCTAAATTAGACCACCTTTTTAATGTTTGACAGATGGATAGAACATAGCTAGAATGGTTTTTTTTAAAAATGTATCTGTTCTTCATCTAATTTAATTAAGTCTACCACTGAAACCACTTCGCTGCCCTTGAAGTTGATAATACAACGGGTGAGAACGTTGGTGTAGCATGCTCTCCCATTGCTCCATTTTTACGCCAATTATGTTCTCCGCTTTTTTTTTACAATTTTTCGTCATTTGCTTTGATCTTGAGTGGATAAACATAGACCCCATACGCAAGCCCCATACAGTAAGGAGCTCAGTACTACTGACTCATAGAAGGTTATCAAGAGGCTGGTGTTTACAGAGAAGGCTCTAAGTGATCTCAGGAAGAACAACTTACCCGCTGCCTTCCTGTATGCATAGTCCGCCTGAGACTACCATTTTAGTTTTTCATCAATCATTATACCTAAATATTTGTACTTCTTCAAACATTCAATTTCCACCCCATCTACAATTAGTGGTTCAATCCAGTCCTTCCTTTTCCTTTCAAAATCAACTACAATTCCTTTGGTTTTCAACAGGTTTAATTGCAGACTATTTACTGCACACCAGTCGCAAAATTCTGCCACCGATATCCTGTAACCTGTATTCTGACCATTTTTTTATCAGTCCTACAAGGATTGTGTAATCTGAATATTTTTGTACAAAGCACTGATCATCATTTCTGCGGAAATCTGTCGTATATACAGAGAACAGGAATGGCGAGAGAACAGTCCCCTGTGGGACTCCCATGATGGACAGAACTTCCCCCGACTCTCACTTTTTGGGTCTGTTTTTCAAATAATTCAGAATCCAGCACCCAGTTTTCTGATCAACGGATAGTTTTTCCAATTTCTCTACTAGGAACTCTATTCTATAATGGTATCCACACAACCATCAATGTTCTCCCTACCACAATCCAGAAATAAGTCCCAAGCTGTGTTCTCAAAGCAAGATCATAATTCTTCAATAGAGGAGTCTGACCACTGGCATCGCAACTTTACTGGACAATACAAAGGTTGAAGATATACTAAGTTGTGATCCGAGCGACCCAATGGTGCCTGTAGGCATTAATAGCTTCCGCAAACAAAAGATCTAACACAATTTCTCTGCGTGTTGGCAGCATTATATATTGCACAAATTTTGGTAGTACAGGTATTTCCCGGTTATAATCGCCCGTTATTAAAAAGAGAGCATCTGAATATAGATTCTGTAGCGCTCCCACCTCGGTTGATAGCAACTCATTTGCAATAGCTCCATTTCCTGACAGTGGGATATACACGAACGTCTACCTCTGGGACCTATGGCTTTTTTTAGCTCCTGTGCCCCACTGACACTGTAAATTATAGCCGGGTGTGTAACTCCCCTAAAAATTAATGAGAAACCTCCTTTACACTCCACGTCAGGCTGGGATGCCTATGACCCACCAATATAACCTCATACCCATTTGGAAATTGCTAAAACAGATCTTTTTCAGTAGTATATGGCTTCCTAGCCCTGGACTGTTATGGTCGTGTCAGTAACTTGCTGACTGGTTTTTACCTTCACAAGCCTGCAGAGCAGCAGGCCTCAGGCAGCAGTAAGTTGCTACGAGGTAGTAAGGGCCCCAAAGAAAGATTTAAAAAGACATAGAATGGTTGAGATTCTTCCAATAGACATGCATGCTTATCCGAGTCCAGTGTGCATGTGCCCTGATAGGGAAGAAAGAAGACCTTCTACACAACAAGGGTTGGATCCTTGTATCCGTCATAGGAAATCTACTAGCAGTATTATATAATATAAAGCCTGCTTTTCCTTTTCTTTTTGCATGTATTTATTTTAAAATATGCAAATGAGTCTAATGATGGCTAATGAGGCTCTGTCTGCTCACACTTATATCTACACTGATATCTGCATGTTGAAAGAGAGTGGGATGCCACCATATCCACATCAATATTGATGTGTTTGCTTTTTCCGCCTAAATAAGCAGAATACACATGAGACAATACCAACTTTACATGGGCAGAACAGTATGTAAAGGTCAGTACCGGAATCTAACAATTTAAAAGCCAGTCACATGTGATTTACATTGAAGTATTTGCTGGAACAAGTTGCCTGTAACCTTCTATGTCTATAAATGATAACCTTCTAAGGGTGATGTCAGATGTGGCACTTTGTCTGCGCTTGCAAACGCAAACGCAGACAAAGCCTAGCCCACCGGGGCGGGCCGCGGCCCGATCGCATCGGCGTTTCTATGGAAACGCCTGCAATCGGAAACGAGACGCCGGTGTTTTGCATTAAATGAACGCAAAACACCGGCCGCTCGTTCCCAATCGCAGGCGTTTCCACAGGTGGGCGCGGCTTTGTTTGCGTTTGCAAGCGCAGACAAAGCGCCACGTCTGACATCACCCTAAGGCCCCTTCTACACTTGTGAGTGTGATGTGATGAATTTGCATCATACTTGCAATGCATGCTGCTCGGATCGCACGACCTGAATACTGCAAATCGGGACTGAACTCAGCATGTCAGTTCAGTCCCAGTGTGCAGTGTTTGGGCCGTGGGATCCGAGCAGCATGCGATGCGAGGATGATGCAAGTTCATCGCATCACACTCGCAAGTGTAGAAGGGGCCTAAATCTATCAGATTTTTTTTTTCTATTGCTGTTGTGCTATGCTGTTTGTCAAGTAACTGTACCCACATATTTTATCATTAAGTCGCTTAGAATCTCTTGCCATAATACCGATCTCTTGACCAATTTGACCAATGCATTGCATATTCAATTGTATAGTCCATTACTTTAATTCCCCAGAATATACAATGTATTAGAGTATTATGCATTCATGTGTAATTTGAGGTCTTCTGTCTACTATTTTATTTGCAAGAAACGAGACATTTTCAAGAAAAAAAGCAAGAAATGCATGTAGCATACATCTAAATAAGTAAAAGTTAAGTCTAATAATTCTTTTTGAGATGCATTTTCCATTAAAAATGGTTTTGGGCCATTTGCTGCAGAATTTTTAGCAAATTTTCTTTTCATCAGAATGGTTGCAGAAATCGAAACAACCCATTTCCGGTGGCTTTAAGTGTGTGTAAAATTACCCTTATCTGTTGCTGAAAAACCTGGGTAACACCACATTGATAAAGAGATACAGCACTGAGGGGTGTGCAGAATTTTGGAAACTCTATATCATTTTTCTACACATGTCTTTTCACAGTTAAAGGGGTATTACCATTTCAGCAAATAAATGTTATTGAATAATTGAATATTGAGTTTTAATAATTAAAAGTTATCCAATTTTCCAATATACATTCTGTATTTATTCCTCACTGTTTTCTAGATCTCTGCTTGCTGTCATTCTATAGGCAACCTCATTGTTTGTTTCAGGTGGGCAGAAATCTGACCATGGTCACACAGGTGCTTGGTTCGTTATATCACACGGCTCTAATTACTCTCTGTGATCTTTAACCCCTTCACGCTCCGCGGCGGGAACCGGCATCGGGAAACACGGGGTGCCGGCTGTAACTAATAGCCGGCACCCCAGTGTAACACCCGCGATCGGAGTTGTCTCCGATCGCGGGTGCTTAACCCGTTAGTTGCCGCGGTCAGCGCGACCGCGGCATCTAACAAGTATCTGGGGGGTCTTTCCCCCACGATCGGCCCCCCCGAACCGTTTTCGGGGGGCGCCGATCGTTGCTATAGTAACTCTGGGGTCCGATCTGGACCCCAGAGTTACTAGCAAGAATTGCCAGTAAGATGGCGTCTGTGACGTCATCTTACTGGCAAAGTGCCAGCCTATGCAAGTGCATAGGCTGACACTGATAATACTCTGCAATACATGAGTATTGCAGAATATTATCATGAAGAAGCAATCTTCTGATTGCTTCTTCATTCCATGGTATAGACAGTGAAAAAGTAAAAAAAAGTATTCAATAAAAAAATAAAGTCATAAATCACTTAAAAATGCCCAAAACACGCCCAAACATATAAGAGACATACTAAAACTCAAAAAACCAAAGTCTAAATAATAACACAACCCACATATATATGTATTCACGCGTGATGCAGTAACCAAGGCAAAAGAGCCCAGGTCGTGAACAACGTCGAACAAGTTAAATCATTATTGGAACCCCCACGTATAAACGCCCGTAAAAAAAAACTGTTATAAAACCCTCCAAACATATGGATTTTGTAACCTTTTTCAGTCCCAAACCAAAAAGATAATAAATTGCCACCAAAAAACACCATATGTACTCGACATGTACTGGTGCAAAGTACAACAGTCCCGCAAAAAACAAGCACATCAACCACGCTCCGTACGCCAAAAACGTGTAACAATGTTATGCCACTTGGAAGACGGCAATACAAAAATTATAGATTTATTTCCCACCTTAGGGTTTTGTTTGACAATTTAGTAAAACGTAAGAAAAGATATAGTCTGGTATCGCCCAGTAATCGTATCAACCCATAGAATAAAGATAGACGCTACTATTAGTCTATACGGTGATACACCAAAAAAAAAGTCAAAAATCCAGATCGAATTGATGCTTTTTAACTCCGGCCCTCAAAAAAGTTCCTAAATTTTCAACAATTGGTGTACCACACCCCAAAATGGTTACCAATGGAAAAAGCATCATCCCGCAAAAAAAAATATGCGTCACATGGCCCCATAACGAAAAGCGAAAATTTTATAGGCTCTCAAAAGGGGCCAATGAGGAAACTAAAATCCTGGGCAGCTGCAGCGCGCCTACCTTCCCTTCTGCGCCTCGCTGTGCTCCACCCCCTAAACAAGTTAACCGGTCCACATGTGGGGGGTTTTTGTACTCAAGGAGAAATGCAGAGACCAACTTGTATGTGGTTTTCTTTGTTATTTTTGGAAATGTGTAAATTTTGGTGCTAAATGAACGTTATAAGGGAACAATAATGACCATCTAATTTCCCTACCATTTTGTTCAATTACTTGAAATCTCGAAGGGGTTAAACCAATCTTCGTGAAAGCCTGTTTCTGATAGTCTTGAGGGGTGAAGTTGAAAATGGTAGATTATATAGGGGGTTTTGATGCAAATTGTAAAATTTCATTCAACTGTATTTATCCACCAAAATACGCAATTCTGAAAATCCGGAAAAGCGATATTCTATTTGTAAGCCGCGTGACGTCAAAATAAATTATCCAGATATTCAGAAATTATGAAAAGGTAAAGTAGACACAATGGAATGTTATTCAGCAACTTATTTAGCTGTAAATCATCTGCCTGAAAACGTGATGATTTAGAATTTCGAAAATGGCAAATTTTTCAAAAATTCATCATATTTTCTTTTTTTTGTAAATAAACGCAAACCTTATCTGCAAAATTTACCACTAGAAATGAAGTCAACATGTGGGGAAAAAACAATCTCAGAATCGTTTTGATAAGTAACAGTGTTCAAAAGTTATAACCATATAAAGCGAAGCAAGTCAGAAATCCAAAAAATCGGCTGCGCTTAAGCTTTAAAATGGCTGCGTCCTTAGGGGTTAAGAGCAGTGCACCTGTGTGACCATGGTCAGATTTCTGTCCACTGAAAGTAAACATAGAAGCTTTGTATAGAATGACAGCAAGCAGAGATCTAGAAAACCGTGGGGAATTGAAAGTATATTGGAAAATGTTATCATTTTTCATCATACAAACAATAACATAAATTTGCCGAAATGGGAATACACCTTTAAGTTGTTGTTGCAATAATCCATATCTTGATTAAATCTTGTCAGCAGACCCACCAACTCACAAGGTGAGTGTTTTCCTTCTCCCACATCTCCCCAAGCTCCCTCAGGGAGTTGAAGGGGACATTTGCCAAGTAATGCAGTAACTCTCTGAATTGAAATTATGGAGGCAGCGGGGAATGAGGGAACACATCACTTGCGACTGAGTTATTATGCTGGAAAGCTGCTTTAAAATAAAAAAAATTTAATAAAGACATGAGCTAGGAATTTTCATAATAAAAACTAAATGGGAATAACATGTCTTGGGTTGCGGGCTCACCCGTGCCCCTCCGTGGGCCCCTGCTCCATTCCACAACTACTTACCCGTCCTCACTCCTGCTTCCGGGTCCTCGGCCTGCTTCTGGGTCCTCGGCCGCGACCTCCTGCCTGTCCCCGAACAAGAACCTGCCTTCTGTTACTGTACCTCGCCTCGGCTGCCACAACAGACAAAGTTGCACCTGTGGAATGACCTGGTGGTACCATGCCGCAGCAAGTCCAACTAGCTTTGCTCTGGTGAAAACCGGGGGCCACTTAGACTCCGGTCCCTAGTGTCGGCTTATGTCATTGTCCGCGGTGGTCCAGGGAGTCCACTACCCCTGGAGCCGGCAATGACAAGTTCCCTTTTAAGGGAATGTACAGTATGTGCTATAAAAATATCCCCATCTGCAGAAAATACCAATCATCTGCTATAAGTATGGCCCTTTTACATGGTCTAACAAGCAGGTAAAGAACGAAGATTCTTAGTTTTACTTCATACAGTTTGCAAATGACTGCAGTGTATTGTTCTCTTTACACCCCTCTCCCATGCAGTAAATGGAGTGGTGGTCATGTAATACTAGCACTCCATTCACTTGGTACACTCAGTTTGCCGGTACTTTTTCTTTTTACTAATGGGGGTGCTTAGAGTCAGAGCCACAGCAGATATTTGTTGTTTGTCTTTTGGGAATGGGATATATATAACTTTTCGGAATATCTCCTTCAACCAAGGAATATTAGATTGTGACAGTAAAAATAAGACAAATAACTGTGTCTGTCTGTGTTATCATGTGGCAGTAGTGTGTTCATTGCAGAGAAGACCTTTTTGTACCTTGGCTTCGTACCAATCTCATGACTTCTAAGCCTGCAGGTCCATTTTTAGATTGAATCCATTGAGACAGATTTAACAGTAGTAGCTGAAGCCCATTTTCCCTGGGGTACGAATGAACACCTTACAAACATCTGCCACTGCTCATAGAGACAATCATTCTTAACAACTTACAAAATTGTAGAAGGAAGGATGTGACTGCTAAAAAAAAAAAACAGGATTACTAAAAAGTGAAGTTGCGATGTATTTCAGGAAAATAATGTGGTGAAAGATAACTGAAAAGATGTCACACTTGTCAGTCTGTGGCCTCCTAAGTCCCAGCTAAGGCAATGTTGATGGTAAATGACCGTTTCATCACGTCTCATGTAGTGGACGGTGCTTGCAGTGAGTGTTCATGTATAAAGTTCTATATATGGTGAGGTGGAGGCGGCCAGACTAACTATAAATATTCTTTACATCTGTCAAACCAGTAACAAAAAACTATGGGGCACATATATCTAAGTTTGGTTTGGCTTTCTTCTGTATTTGTGACTTCTTTTTTGACTCATGTGCACTTTCACAACTTTATTTAGCATCTAAGACAATCTCCCTTCAATGTTCGCTGTGGTTAAGTTTTCTGCAGTTATCAATGATTATCAATTGATGTGAAAGCTGCAACTTTTTTAAAAAGTCTCCAAAAGTTTGCACATTTTGCCAAAAAATCCACGCCTGTCATTCCAGATGTAGGAAATAACTTAGAGCTGTTTGCGACTTTTTGTAGACTTTTTTTTAAACTTTTGTTAAAAAAATGTACAAATCATTAAATCCTCAGACACCACAAGTAATAATAAAAAGATACATCTGACAAAAGAGAACTCGCTCTTATAGAACCAAAGTTAGGTCTTACTATCAGTGGTGTAACAACACCCTTAGTGGCTGCTAAGGGGCCTGTGCTGCACAGGGGCCTGGGATGGGCAGTGGAACCAAAATGACCCTTCTCTCCTCTGCTAACAGCACAGCAGTAATGAGGTCCCCATCTGCTGTGGTGAACATAGAGCCGCCTACCTGTGTCGGCCGCTCCCTCTCACTCTCCAACTTTCCCCCTCACAGCAGCCCAAACTCCTGACCGCCCACTCGCGGGCACATCCTCCTGGCAAATCGTCCAGCCCTCTTACACATAGTCCCGCCTTTTCCCAGCCCAAAGTGCAGCCGTGTGCCCGTCCTGCAATCAGCCAATTCCCCCCCCCGGTGGACAAAACAGCCGGACGAACTTGGAGAAGCTGAACCCCACAGGACAGACTACCGAACTCCTGCGCCCTGGACGGCACAGCCACTTGTCTGCCCACCACCGCCCTCCAGCACAAAAAAAAAACCAAGTAACTACAATCACCGGCCACTTTATTAGGTACAACTGTCCAACTGCTTGTTAACACTTAATTTCTAATCACCCGTTACAACCACGGTAGGCAGAAGAGCATCTCTGAATGCACAGTATGTCGAACTTTGAGGCAGATGGGCTACAGCAGCAGAAGACCACACCGGGTGCCACTCCTTTCAGCTAAGAACAGGAAACTGAGGCTACAATTTGCACAAGCTCATCGAAATTGGACAGTAGAAGATTGGAAAAACGTTGCCTGGTCTGATGAGTCTCGATTTCTGCTGCGACATTCGGATGGTAGGATCAGAATTTGGCGTCAACAACATGAAAGCATGGATCCATCCTGCTCAGGCTGGTAGTGGGAGATGCGTCATTTGTCATGGTGTGGGGAATTTTTCGGCACTTTTTGGGCCCCTGGTACGCAATTGAGCATTCTGACCAACGCACAGCCTACCTAGTATTGTTGCTGACCATGTCCATACCTTTATGGACACAATGTACCCAACATCTGATGGCTACTTTCAGCAGGGTAATGCAGCCATGTCTATAAGCTGGAATCATCTCAGACTGGTTTCTTCTTGAACATGCAGTCACCAGATCTCAATCCAATAGAGCATCTTTGGGATGTGGTGGAACGGGAGATTCGCATCATGGATGTGCAGCCGACAAATCTGCGGCAACTGTGTGATGCCATCATGTCAATATGGACCAAAATCTCTGAGGAATGCTTCCAGCACCTTGTTGAATCTATGCCACGAAGAATTGAGGCAGTTCTGAAGGCAAAAGGGGGTCCAACCCGTTACTAGCATGGTGTACCTAATAAAGTGGCTGGTGAGTGAATAGCTGTACACATATGTATATGTATGAGTGTTTATGTATATGGTGTGTATGTATGTGTATATTTTCTGTATGTATGTGTAGTGTGTGTAGATGCTGTTTATACTGTATGTATATGCAGTATGTGTGCAGATGCTGTATATACTGTATATGTGCATATGATGTATGTATGCGCAGTACAGGTGATATTTATCTGGACTTCTGCACCACGTCAGTGGTGTAGACCCTAAAATAAATGCAAATGCTAGCTTATAGCTAGCACTTGCGATTATTTTCCCCAATCCGCCACCTTCACGCCAGTGGCTGAAAGGGAGTTGGCTGGCATGGGGTGTCCCTGTTCCAGCGTCTGCACACTCGCTGCAGCCGGCAAATTTTCATGTCACCTGTATGTGTACATACAGTTAGTGTATACTGTACGTATTAGTATATGATGTATATATATTATATGTAGGTATATAATGTGTATGTACTATACAGTATGTGTGCAGATTTGATGTATATATACGGTATGTGTGTATAAATGTATGGATGTGTAAATTCTGGATGTGTGTATACTGTATGAGTTTGTATATACTGTATGTAAGAGTGTATAAATGTACAGTATATATGAGTGCATAAATGTATGAATATAAGTGTATACGAGTATATAAAAATGAGTGTGTGTGTATATAATATAATATAAATGTGTGTACATAAGTTTGTAAATGTGTGTGATTGTATAAACATGGCTGTACCAAAATGTACTGTATAAATTTTTTTATGGGGAAGGGGGGCATGCAGAAATCTAATATGGGGCCTAAGCTCTCCTAGTTACACCCCTGGCTACTATGGTGACACTACCACTGCAACCACTAAACTTGACACATCTCATGTGAAATGGGATGAGAAGAGTCATATTTGTGATGAATAGTCACTGCAATGTCGATGTGTTTGGTATATTCATTGCTGGTATATATTTATGTTTTACATTTATACTTATGTGTTGAACAGCAGTTTGCATGTTATACTCTAAATGGTGAAGTTCTCCTTTAAGTACCAGCCAGGGTGCTCCAGCCACCAGACAAATTGAGCTTCTTGCTTCAGGCAGCACCATCTGCAGAATGATGGGGGGCAGCATCAGTGGTGCAGTCACCTGCTACAAAACAGAACTTGACACTTAAAAATAGTGACCCTTCACCCCAAATGTCAGCATGGGTGTTAGACACAGAATGGAGACCCCACATTCCAAAAATATAACCTGAAATATTACTACTGGAGACTTTCTATAGCTCCCCTCAGGCAGAAGAAAGTTTAGGTCCACCCCTGAGTATCAGGCACTGATCCAATTTTGGAGATGATCCCTGTCTGTGTCCAGTGATGACTTTTATTATATATTTTACATGACACCCCTGAGCGCTGCCATCAGAGACTTGTAGCCAAGTAAGGAGCATGAGAAAGCATTTTCCAGCAGATGCAGGTTATGAGTACAAGAAGCCTAAACTTTATCCATAATACATGGAGCTGAGCTCTGCACATCCTCAGCCATAAGAGCTGGCTACTTGACAGCACAGCACAGCCCCGCCCCCTGTGCAAGAGTGACAGCTACACGTCCCCGCCCATCTCACTTACAACCCCGGAAGCCGGGCGTTTTAGGTGTGTCTTAGCCACGCCTATTCTCCAAAACGTTTGACTTTATTGGCCGTATCACTTTTGAGCGGCGTGTTTTAGTCACGCCCCTTCAGCGCCGCTGATCGCCCAGGTCCGGAGCGCTTCCAGTTGAGAGATGGCGGCTACGGCAGGTAGATCTCGGCTGCTGGTGCTCTCCAGGAGCGTCGCGGGGCTGACAGCGGGATTCCCCGGACTTGTAGTCAGCAGACAGCGGCCTCACAGGACGGTGAGTGAGCGGGGACGATGCGGCAGGAAAGTGTGTGCGGAGGAGGGAGTCGCCTGGGGCGGGGTGTCCGGGGAACTCCCGTCTACTGCAGCGGCTGCCTTAGTAAGTGGAGGTGGTGCCCCCCCGGATCTGCTGCTGTAGGGGGGGGGGAGCCTCCCTTGCTGCAGGGTAGCCCCTCCAGTCACTGCAGCCGCAGCTCATTGCTGGTGTCCTGGACATGTGCTCTGCATAGAGCTCCACTGCAGTCAGGACACCACTTACCCACCCACTGTGTCACCCAATGTAGGGTGCACTGCATATGACTGTAGGGTGGCATCCCCTCCAATGTCACCCCCTGCCCCTATGTCTCTTCCCGCTCCTGCATGGATTTTCGTTTGCTCACATGTGACACTGGCCGCCGGTGCTGCAGATGAGAGGACGTCCCCCGCTCACTACACATCATGCCCCCTGTCATCTTGTTATATGTTGGATTCCCCTGTGGCCGGCCGTGCGTAGCGTTCCGATTTATGGATACGTTTTATCCTGTGGCTGTCATCTGTGTAGATAATATTATTGATTTTCTTTTTTTTTTTTCCTCTTTGTAATTAAATATCTGGTAATCCAGGTTTGGTTTGTAATGCAGAATTGAGCAACCTGTGAAGCCTCCGTTTGACAAGCTGAAGGTTAAAAAGCGGCAGCATATGGGCCGTCTATAGAAACACTCTATTCGGCGATCTACCATTATATTGTACATGTGGGGGAACGCGTAACAATAAACAAAACCATATTATAGAATGGAATAGGGGACCCATCTATCTTCACCAATCATCCAGTACATAATTTATCATTGTGGCAGCGCAGGGTAGTGGAGCCTGGTCCTGTAAGGCGTCAGTACCCTTCACTGCCACCACTATCTAGATGGCATATGTGTAGGCTGGCTAATGGAAACCCCCTTTAAACCAATATCGGTGGCATGTAGAAACAAAACATACAGTTGGTTCTCTAAACTTTTCATGGCTTTGGAAATGCGCTGTAAATGCATAATCTGCCTAAGAAGGAGCCGTCCCTGCGCTTCGCAGCACGTGAACGTGGTCTAAGCCTCTACCTGCAGCTCCAATATGCAAATTTGGCCAGTCAATCTGGCCTCCGTTTAATTTGAATGCTTATCTGCATGTACATAAAAGTAAGATCCCCTTTGCATTAGTTATTAGTTGAAAGTTACCATTGTCAAGGGACCCACGTGGCGCGCAGTTGTGGCCTTTCGTCTCCCGTACGCATGTCACACTCTTTGAGTCACAGCCCAGTGCTGTCCATGTAAACGTTAAACTTGGGTCAATCCATGACCTTAGATGCGAGGTCGCTATGAATACGATTTTGGCACTTTGTGTCCAATATAATTAAGAGTTTTCTTAGAGGGCTTAAGAGTTAAAGGACATCTACCACCACATTGAAGGGCTGTATGCAAATGAGCCTGAGGGGCTCTACACTCCATTAACACCTATGGAGCCTCTCAGCCTCATTTGCATACAATCCTTTATTCTGGTGGTAAATGCCCTCTAAGTGTGTTTTATAAAAATAAATACCACGGGGGGGGGGGGGGGTGGTTGTGGGGGGGGGGTTCCAAAAAGCAAATTGAGGTCCCCATACACTTCACTTTCATTGGGAGACATTTTTAGATATGAGATGCTCCCTAGAGGGGACTTTCCTGTACGCTTAGCTTGGTTGCCAGGAGCGTTGTTGTGGATTCAAAAAAACGGAAGGGATCACAGCCCTTAAATAGGAGGTGTTAATAAATCTTCCTATTTTGGTGATCAATCCCTTTATGACTGGGGACTTTATAACTTGTGTGATTGCGGAAATATTGGCAAAATAAATGAAGAAATAGAAAAATCCCCTGAAAATGCCGTAGTTTGGCTTAAATGGTTTTCCAAGTTTGCCTTGTATTTACACCAGTTGTGGCACAGTGGGCCAATATTACATACATCTAGTCCCATGCTATCTGTTGGCAGTAGGTGCAGGGTAATGTTTGTTTTAACTGTGCACATCAATTAGGCGTAATGCAGTTCCTGCCTGTTAAGGTTACATTTAAGCCCAACTACTTTTAAGGCCACGTTCACACACAGCATTTCAATTGTTTTTAGAAACGCAGTTCAAGCCAACTATGGGGGCAGGTGTCCGGATCGCACATGCGTGTAACTGTGCTGTGATTGGTTGCACAGCTATAACCAGCACTGTTATGGCAAACGTTAGGCCTCGTTCCTTCAGGGATGTGTGTACACATGATACCTGTGCAACCACTGGGGTTGATGCATCCATAGGGGCAGTTACTGGACTATGTTCCCTCATGTGTTCTTTTTATGACCCTTTGAGATGTGATGTGCACAGACCTTGTATTCACCTGCCCAAGAAACCCCCAAGAAAAATGAATTAAACCAAAGACCCAATAAATAGACAAAAGACAAATAATTGGGAATTTAACAACTAAATATTTATTTATAATCCCATCCCATGGCAGACCCTCGACTCACGAAGAGTCACCATTCAGCACTCAGGAGAGGAAAAACCCCCTGTGGAGGAAACCTCTAGGGAAACCATGGCTGAAGGATCGCCCTTCCTCTGGGCTTAGAGGGTTACTGCCAATAAATATCTCACTCAGGTAGTCGGGTGTCCAAGGATCCCGAAGTCACGATCCGCACGTCCAGGGGTCCACGATCCGCACGTCCATGGTTCTTCACGTCTCGACTTCTCCCCACCCAGTGCCTGCCCCTATTGACCAAAACAGATATTTATACTTGAAGCAGGTGGGTGTGGCAGCATGCTGTGGCTCCTGATTGGCCAGTTCAGGCGGGTGGGGCTGTATGATCTTTCTTCTGATTGGTCAGTTTTAGTGTCTGTCTGTCAGAAGTGGAATTATGACATCAGGGCATCTATGACACAGAATTCTGAAGAATTAACCCTTTTGGATTCATCAAAAAGTGTTAAGCATTGTTTACTGATAGGACAAACTCCTCCCCACTGTTTGGAAACACAATTGATACACCGCATGTGAACACGGCCTAAATCAAAATGACTTTGCTCTTGCTCTCAGGATTGTTGGGTCACAAAGGTCAGGCCCCCGCCGATAACCAAGTGACATATTGTAGTGATATGTCAAAATCTAAAATAAGACAAGTGTGATACATTTTGACACATTTGAGTCAGTAGACTTCCCCTTTAAGTGAGCCCACAATATTAGTAACCCTTGCGTAGGCAGGAAGTGCTTATACTCTTGTAAGTGTAAATGTATCTCTCGTGCGGTTTTGTGTCATTTTACTTAACAGGTGGTCCAATCGTTGTCCGTAAACCCCGGTGCTGGTGCTGGAATCTTGTGCTCGCATTTCCCTCTTTTGGCACTTTCCTGCCTGCGTTCTGGCAGACTTGCTTCTCCGAGCTATTTTTGGTAGGAAGCATCTCATTAATAAAATATGTTTGGTGTTAATATGGAATATCTTTTTGGAACCTCATGTTAGTGAATGAGCAGAGCGCTTGTGATGGAGGCACTGGCTACGGTGGACGGAAGGAGAGCAGGACCATTACTGAGATCTAGAAATCTCTGTAATTACACAGGTTTAGTTCTGTGACCTTCTAGATCTCCTGTTCTGATAAATCTTCACTATTGTGTGTAAGGAAGACACCTGCATGCGTGTCACACCCAAGAGACCTCTCATTACCTGGATAATCACGACTTTGGAATGCTACAGCCATAGTGACGGAAGCCTGAGCCTTGGTGGATACATATCTCCTGACCTTCCATCCCCCACCCCGTAACTCTGCACTCAGAGCAGGGGGAGCAAACATGACATAGGATGGTCCGATTGTAACCTCCTGGAGGTGGAGATCTGTAGATGTAATGTGAGCCGGCTGTAGTCTCCAGGAAGCCGCCTGTGCAGGGTGTGTAGTCTATATTATTAGATATTAGTGAGACGTCAGAACATGTGAGGGAGACACGCTAGTAGTTTTATCACCTGGCCGGTACATATAAGTTCTGCACTAAGTGACTAGTCTTATGCTCTGTTAGCATATTGGATAGGAGTTACTCCCATATGCAGATGTGTTTAGATCTGATCGCTTGAATTTGGACACGAGCGAGGTTGGTTTTGAATGGTTTACCAGCAAAGTATGTGTTGCTCATACTAGAATGCAAGCGTTTAGGTTTTTTTTTTTCAAAACCCAGTTCAAAACCACGTGTGAACACTGCTTTATGAATGCCTCTCATGAATGGGTCCTCCAAGGATAGGAAATCTGCAGTGAATCAAATTTCTCGTATAGAGTAAAGGCTTAAACACTAAGGGCTTAATGCACATCCACCCCCAGGGACCATGTGAATGGGGCCGGTATGAATTGCTGAATGGGTTCTTATACATTTGCTAGAGATTAGTTTATACCAGAGGCACATGCTGGTGGTTTACTGTACTTGAGGATTCTTATCTTTAAATTAACAAAAAGAAAATTATGATTATTTTCTAGAGATGACCATAGACAGATGGATAGGTTCGTTCAGGTTTCCATTTTTCTCTTCTGATAATTGATACATTTTGGCATACACAGTTGCCACCCTGCTCGGCCACTACTCTATGGATGGAGCTGGTCTTCTTTCAGCTCCATATACTGTCACTTTACTTGGACTATGGCTTTGCTATCTGCTGGTTGGTGGGCAAGCCTGATGTTGAACGCCTACCGATGTGATTTTATTGACCTATAATGAGAAGAAATTATGGTTTAAAATCGTGAAGCTCCTACTTTGACAAATTGTATGCGAGAATTTGAATCGTGCCAAAGGAAGGTCTGAAGTGTTTTACGAAACTATATTGTTATAGGGTCTGAAACGGATTGTTGCTAGGATGCAAAACCTGGCATCGTGCTCGCGAAGAATTGGTGCCTTCACTGCATAACGTTATATCCTAACTAGGTTAGCTCTTTCATGTCTGTATCCTGAGCAGAGAGACATTCCTCGTAGCATTCCCTCGACGTCATAGGAAGCCTTCTGCCAGGTCCAATCTGGTTTATGTGCCGTGGTAGGAGTGAAAAACACATGTTGACTATGTACAGTGAATAATTCTAAAAATGATCTTGTATCCGGACTTCCTCTGGACCAGTGGTGGTAAACCTATGGCACAGGTGCCAGGCCTAGCCCTCAGAGCCCTCTCATTGGACATCTACCACCAGATTTCCGGGTGGTAGACTGTCACCAAAAGAATCCCTTTATTGCCTTTTATTGAACTTTGCAATGACTGAGTGGATTTTGGTTGTAGTTTGGACACTCGGTCTCTAAAGGTTCTCCATCTCTGCTTTGGATTGACTTCTGGATGTTGAGAAGCCTCTGAGGTCTTGAGGTGAATATTTCGCTTATTTTCTGCTTTTGGACTATATCAATCTGGGCTTATTTATTTATGAAGATGCCAACAATTTTTGGTCTTTGGTTTCATTAGCTTGAGGATAGATTTAGTCCATGAATTTGGTTTTGTATTATTGAAGTACAGGTGGTTGAAAAGGAGTGGGTAGAAGAATAAGGGAAGGGAACCAAAAATCTAACTAGTTTGTAGACTTGAGGGGCCTAGGCATGCCTTGGCGGAGTACTCTGCTGGACGTCCCCTTCAAGAAGAAAATAAAAGCAGGCAATATGAGGATAAAAAACGGTGCACTACTGATCATTCCCTCTACAGCACTGTAATTCTGGTTGGCCATCGCTACTTTTCTTGCATGCAGTCATTACATGATGACATCTCGTACATCTCATCCTTCATGTATGACACACGACTGCTGATGCCAGAGACCAATGAAGTGGTCATGTGCATGTGAGGTCGGCATAAGAACTTTGATCTTTTTTTGGGGGGGGGGGGGCATACAATAAGTTACAACCTTTGCTCTTGTAAACAATTTCACATAATATAAATGTAACGTACAACAATAACCAATTATCTGCCTGCAAATCACAATCGCCCTCCTACAGAACTATTCATTGCCCTAACACCTTGCCTTTCTTCCACGCAGAGTTACCTGTCTATTCAGCAGTAAATTGCGCTCCTTTCTGTATGCCCGCTCTGATGTGTGGGTGCATTATGAAATGCTGTAATAATCCTTGCGGGATTGAATTTGAATGGAAAATCAGAGTGGAGCAATTATACCCCGGTGGATTGAATCCTATGCTAGTTTACGCCGTGTTGACATAATGAGCATATTGGAAAATGTACATTTCCTATCAGTGCAGCTTATCTCATATCTGATTTCTGTCATCTCGAGGGTTTGTGCTCCTCCACTTTCACACAAGACACTACTGCTCATTAACGTGGCTGGTTTCAAGGGAAGCCTAGCCGTAAGGAATATGCGGGAAAACTAGCAGCAGGGGTTACAAAGGAAGCACAGGTCAAGTCTATTAGTTTTTACTATTTTGGCAAGAAACGCCAGGGTTTTTTACATCTTCTTGAGGGATTTTGTTAATACATTTTTCTTTAGATTGAAAATCACTTGTACATGCTTGGTTCTACATGGAATGGTTGTTATAATGGTTAGATTTACTTATGGTACTTTACCTGCTGCCAATCTCTTCGATTGTCAAATCCATCCATGTAATTAGCAGTATATGCCTCCTATAATAACCGATTTCTCATTATCGTTCTATTGTGATGACTTTAATGGACATTTACCACCAGGATGAAGGATTGTAAACCAAGCACACTGACATTCTGGTGTATGCCCCCTCTGGCAGGATCTGCTCTTCTTTTAGCTTCCTATGCCCCAGTTTTTGCAAAAAAGGCTTTTAAAATCATGCAATTGAACCTCAGGGGCTCCATAGGTGTTAATGGAGCATGGAGCCCCTCACGCTCATTTGCAGAATTTTTTAAGCGTTTTTTTCCCTTTAAACTTAAGTTTTAAGAAGAGCGGGTCATGCCAAAGGGGGAACACACCATTATGTCAGTGTACTTGGTTTACAATCCTTCATCCTGGTGCTAGATGTTCTATAAAGCGGTTGGCTGAAGGTTGAAAAACATGGCTGCTTTCTTCCAAAAACAGTTTCTCGCCCCACCATGGGTAATATGTGATATTGCAACTAAGCTCCATTCAGCAATATATAGCTGAGCTGCAATACTGGCACACACCATGGTCAGGCATGCCGCTGTTTATTGAGAAAGCAACCTTTGGACGACCCCTTTAAGGCTCATTCATACGAACATGTGCTCCCCGGGCCGTAACCTCTCCCCTCTCCATAGACTGTGAACTGCTGCCACTGTATTTTGGCAAAATATTCTGGCTTGGACACTGTGTACTCATTGCACTGTAACTGGGTGCCATTGACCTCTATGGAAGCTGTGATTAAGCCACAAATTGTTCAGCCCGTTCGGATCCGCGCATGCACGGTCCACTGTGGGATCCATGAGATGTCTGCTTGGTGATCCGAACAGGCGCGCAATACTCCTCCATCCCCAACCTTAAAGCCGCAACGCTGACAACGTATGTCAGCTCCGACAAGCTCAGAGACCCGAGCTTTCAGGTATGAACCCCCGTCACTCTGCATTTTCCTGTTACACGACTAGTGTTGGAATTTTTGACCTATTTATTTATCTATCTGATGTATTTGCTTGCCAGCCCCATGTATCTATCTTAAATGTCCTTTTATTCATCTGAAAATCTAAATTTAGTTATAGTGCTAACTTTCATGTACTTGCATATCCGGCCATCTTGGACGCTGTTCCAAATGGACACTCTACTTCTCTTTTTTAATACTGTGTGTACATATACATATCTTTTAGCCTCATCCCACTTGTAAAAGGAATCCTTTGAGATTCCGAAACGCGTTGTCATTGAGTTATCAATAAAAAGTTTCGTATGAAGAACTCTTCCAACTCCATTCATTACCAGTGTGCGCCGCATCGGCAACCACTTTTCTACCATTTCCACGTGATTCAGACCAGTGTGACTACTGCGTTGTGAAGATCCAGTCGTTTGGCAGCACCATATGTTATCTCTCCTGCTTGCCATTAGTGTTGTGCCTGGTACGAGCCTCACTCCTATTATTTCACCATTGTCTCAAAATTTCTACAAACTGCTACTCTATGAGCGCTTTTCGGTCTTTTCCTGTTCGCCTTTTCTGTGCGTGTTTTGCTTCTTGGTGTCTAATTTTAGACTTCTCTTCTAGAATTTATAAGAATCATGTTGGTAATTTGATTCATTTGGAGACTACACAGTTTTTTAAAAAATGTTTTAATTAAGAAGCCAAGCAGGAGAAAGCGGGTTTAGTTTTGCCCTTTACTACTTCCTCCCTGTTGATCAACCATGATAGCTGTGGTATCAGATTGAGAGAGCGACACCATAGTAATTACAGTTACCAGTCTCTAGAGCAGTGGTGGCGAACCTATGGCACGGGTGCCAGAGGCGGCACTCAGAGCCCTTTTTTTGGGCACTCGGGCCATTGCCCCAGCACACCAGACAAGACTCAAAGAATCTTCCTGCAGTTCCAAGCAACTTAAAAGATGCTGCTTTCAGTCATATTTTGATACTAACTTTGCTACTTGGGACTGTAGGAAGAGGGAGAATTAGACAGAGCCGAATTATTTTTGAAGGACCTCCTGCTAGCCCCACGATTCTCTGTGTCCAGAGGGAAACTGGAAAGAAGCTAAAATGAGGATAATTTTCCATCATTGTACTGTGTTGTTGTCCTCAGGAGGCCAATATGATTGTTGAACAGGGAGCAATAAGTTACTGCTTTAATTTTTGGTTGGCACCTCGCAATAAATAAGCAGGGTTTTGGGCTGCAGTTTGGGCACTCGGCCTCTAAAAGGTTCACCATCACTGCTCTAGAGCATAATAAACTGTGGTAATCGTCTTAAATTTGTTATTCATGGCCTACTTCCTTCTAAACTAAACTTTTAAAATGATGCTAAAGGGCTCCTTGAGGTCTTTACAGAACCCCTCTGTGCTGCAGCTTCACAGGCTGCTACAATGGTTCCCCTTTGCTTCCTCAGCACTCCTCCACTCTCTCTGCCATATGGAATCTCGCTGCGTTAGAGGATGGTTAACAAATAAAAGAAAACCACTGTCATGGTGCCTGGATCTAGGAGTAAGTGTCCCTGGTTTATCATGATGGATTTTGATGGTAGATTTCCTTTAATTTACAGTGCTCATAGCTGAAGGGTCCTACCGGTTAGTTCACACAGAGTATTACGTGCAAATTTCCAAAGAAAAAATCCAAGTCAAAGTCCACCTCCAGTTTATTTCAGTGTGGGGGGGGGGCTATCATTTTTTTCCATTTTTTTTTTTTTATCTTCTTGTAGGTTGGTTTATTTATTTGGAGTAATTAAAATATCATGCCCTATTATTAAACTCCCTTTACAGTGAAGGTCAGCTCACCTTGGTAAACCTGCCATGTGGAGTGGGACACACATTTTTCTGGCCTAAAAGCTTCTACCAAATTGCTTTTCGAATGAGTCTTCAAAGGGGTTTTCCTACAATTTTAACAACTTTGCGCACTTTATTTAATCATTCTTTGGATCTGCTTCCTCCAATGACTGGCCTCTTCAGACCAGGGGACAACAAAGGAAGCGAAGTACCATGGAAAACAGAAGTATCGTCTGGTGGCACGATGAGGCCATTTATTGGCGAATCCTATGACCCTGTGGGGAGTTCTGGACACTGCTGTAATTATATTAATAACTTAATCCCTTTAATGGGGCTCCCAGCAGGATGGCGAATATATGATCCTATTTGTTACAATTACCTGCTGACCAGACATCCCCCATCATCCCGTCTTTGAGATTTGTCACCATTATCCTGAATTTATTTTTGCTTCAAAATGGGAAACTTGCTGTGAAATGTATGTGTGTGAACGCTTTTCTAATGATACATGCTTCTTATGTGTGCTAGACGAGCTTCATGTGCTTCTGGAGGTATCCTGACAAGTGGGTGTTGCACTCCTCATTTGCGCATGAATATGGTTTTGACCCCCCCCCCCTCCTCGCTTGCTGAAATACTTTCTCACTTTTATAGCTCCTTGGGTCGCTGCCAGCTGCTCGCTCACTGCTGAGGAGACAACAGAGCGAATGCATTACACACAAAATAGTGAGAGTATGGAAATATGGGTCACGCGTTGCCTTACTTACCATATTCACTTTCTACAGTCTTCACACACTATTAGGATAAAAAGGAGAATAAACTGCTGGTACTATGAATAGGAATGCGTGCTGTGTAAGGGCTTCCCAGCCGGTGCTGATGCAGCTATCTGCCGCATTTAGTACGGACGGCGACGTAAATTATGGCTGTGATATAGGTCTGTAACCTTATCACCCTCTTCCAAGAAGCGTCTGCAAAATGGGTTCTTGTTCCTTTATGGAAGTCTTTAGATGGGACATTACTGTTTTATTTTGTTTTTTGTTTTTTTTTTACACAAAAAACCAAAGCGCCCATTTAATTTTTTTCTACTTGTAGATAAAATAAGCACAGCGGCTGAATCAGGTGGCCATACAAGGAAGGTCCATGACCAAATCTGGAACCATTTCAGAAACCGCCAAAGTTCTGCTTTAACTTCATGTCACGGAAAGAATTATTATTATTTTTTGTTTGGATTTTGAGCAGAACACCTTTTAAACCTGTTCCAATCTTGGCTGTGTGAACATCGAGATTATGTATGGATTTTGGTAAGGTATGAGGGTTTGGCGTGTTCTTTTCTTTTGCTGTGCTTCTATCTCTTCTCTCAACTGGAGATGGAGGGTCTGCAGATGAAAATGTGTATTTCATACATTTCAGTCTGGATTTAGATGTTTATGGGGCGGAAAGTTTGTTAGTCTCTGATGGTTCAAGGTGGCAAGATTTTTCTGATATTGTGTCTGGTGGTTAGGGTAGAAAAGATGGATTGATAATGTATGGTGGTACAATCATCTAGGTCTCCGTAAGGAGGACTCTAACTTCCTGTCCCTATTGTATATGGCAGAGGTTGTCAACCAGTGGTGCCAAAATCTTGTAGTTTATGCTTCAGCTGAAAATATATGCCACCAATCTACCATTACTCAACACACAATGCAAACATGTGGTGCTCTTTGCCAATAAAATGCGTTTCAGTGCAGAGGCAAAAGCGAACCTGTCAAGCCAACCCCCCCATTGTGTAGGTATTGTACTTGAAATCCACCATGTTTGTACACGGCCTCAAAGTGTGGAAGCTGGTTCATGCATGTAATGATAGTGGGGTCGAAGTTAGAACTTTTTGTCATTGAGGGGACTTTACTTAAAGAGCTTTAGAAACATAGATTGAGAGTGCATTGGGGTTTAACATTTTAAGAATGTAGTAGGGAGTGCCAGAAGTGGTGGTGGTATCTCCTTAATAACTTATTGTATAGCGGTAATTCATATGTAAGACCATCTTTGTTTTATGTCTTAATACTAGGATGACTAGAGTTCTCCAGAATGAGTGACCCTAAGAAATTGCATAACTGTGAGGCCACGTTTACATTGCGTTAATGTGAACAAGTTGTGAATGCTGTTAACCTGATTGAATTCACTAAAGCTACTTGAGAGATCTCTCTATACGTTGCTGCCCTATTTTGCGCATGTGAAAATCGTTGTTTCCGCCAACGTCTGATCACGGTGCTACTTTCGGCAATGTTCTATATGTGGGTTCTTAAAACATGTGACTGCCGTAGCGCAATTTTGTCAGGATAAATTGCCCATGAAGTGTGAAGAGTTTTGCTGTTCCGTGCGCCACAGCCTACCTGAGTATTGTTGCTGACCATGTCCATCCCTTTATGACCACAATGTACCCAACATCTGATGGCTACTTTCAGCAGGATAATGCGCCATGTCATAAAGCTGGAATCATCTCAGACTGGTTTCTTGAACATGACAATGAGTTCACTGTACTCAAATGGCCTCCACAGTCACCAGATCTCAATCCAATAGAGCATCTTTGGGATGTGGTGGAACGGGAGATTCGCATCATGGGTGTGCAGCCGACAAATCTGCGGCAACTGTGTGAGGCCATCATGTCAATATGGACCAAAATCTCTGAGGAATGCTTCCAGCACCTTGTTGAATCTATGCCACGAAGAATTGAGGCAGTTCTGAAGGCAAAAGGGGGTCCAACCCGTTACTAGCATGGTGTACCTAATAAAGTGGCTGGTAAGTGTATATGCAGTGTTAAAAGATCTAAAGCAACTTGGTGACAACAAAAAAATACACAAGATATTTTTTTATTACTATTTTATTTATTTCAAATTCATTGTGTAAAAAAGTGAGCTCCACTGCAGTCAGGACACCACTTACCCACCCACTGTGTCACCCAATGTAGGGTGCACTGCATATGACTGTAGGGTGGCATCCCCTCCAATGTCACCCCCTGCCCCTATGTCTCTTCCCGCTCCTGCATGGATTTTCGTTTGCTCACATGTGACACTGGCCGCCGGTGCTGCAGATGAGAGGACGTCCCCCGCTCACTACACATCATGCCCCCTGTCATCTTGTTATATGTTGGATTCCCCTGTGGCCGGCCGTGCGTAGCGTTCCGATTTATGGATACGTTTTATCCTGTGGCTGTCATCTGTGTAGATAATATTATTGATTTTCTTTTTTTTTTTTCCTCTTTGTAATTAAATATCTGGTAATCCAGGTTTGGTTTGTAATGCAGAATTGAGCAACCTGTGAAGCCTCCGTTTGACAAGCTGAAGGTTAAAAAGCGGCAGCATATGGGCCGTCTATAGAAACACTCTATTCGGCGATCTACCATTATATTGTACATGTGGGGGAACGCGTAACAATAAACAAAACCATATTATAGAATGGAATAGGGGACCCATCTATCTTCACCAATCATCCAGTACATAATTTATCATTGTGGCAGCGCAGGGTAGTGGAGCCTGGTCCTGTAAGGCGTCAGTACCCTTCACTGCCACCACTATCTAGATGGCATATGTGTAGGCTGGCTAATGGAAACCCCCTTTAAACCAATATCGGTGGCATGTAGAAACAAAACATACAGTTGGTTCTCTAAACTTTTCATGGCTTTGGAAATGCGCTGTAAATGCATAATCTGCCTAAGAAGGAGCCGTCCCTGCGCTTCGCAGCACGTGAACGTGGTCTAAGCCTCTACCTGCAGCTCCAATATGCAAATTTGGCCAGTCAATCTGGCCTCCGTTTAATTTGAATGCTTATCTGCATGTACATAAAAGTAAGATCCCCTTTGCATTAGTTATTAGTTGAAAGTTACCATTGTCAAGGGACCCACGTGGCGCGCAGTTGTGGCCTTTCGTCTCCCGTACGCATGTCACACTCTTTGAGTCACAGCCCAGTGCTGTCCATGTAAACGTTAAACTTGGGTCAATCCATGACCTTAGATGCGAGGTCGCTATGAATACGATTTTGGCACTTTGTGTCCAATATAATTAAGAGTTTTCTTAGAGGGCTTAAGAGTTAAAGGACATCTACCACCACATTGAAGGGCTGTATGCAAATGAGCCTGAGGGGCTCTACACTCCATTAACACCTATGGAGCCTCTCAGCCTCATTTGCATACAATCCTTTATTCTGGTGGTAAATGCCCTCTAAGTGTGTTTTATAAAAATAAATACCACGGGGGGGGGGGGGGGTGGTTGTGGGGGGGGGGTTCCAAAAAGCAAATTGAGGTCCCCATACACTTCACTTTCATTGGGAGACATTTTTAGATATGAGATGCTCCCTAGAGGGGACTTTCCTGTACGCTTAGCTTGGTTGCCAGGAGCGTTGTTGTGGATTCAAAAAAACGGAAGGGATCACAGCCCTTAAATAGGAGGTGTTAATAAATCTTCCTATTTTGGTGATCAATCCCTTTATGACTGGGGACTTTATAACTTGTGTGATTGCGGAAATATTGGCAAAATAAATGAAGAAATAGAAAAATCCCCTGAAAATGCCGTAGTTTGGCTTAAATGGTTTTCCAAGTTTGCCTTGTATTTACACCAGTTGTGGCACAGTGGGCCAATATTACATACATCTAGTCCCATGCTATCTGTTGGCAGTAGGTGCAGGGTAATGTTTGTTTTAACTGTGCACATCAATTAGGCGTAATGCAGTTCCTGCCTGTTAAGGTTACATTTAAGCCCAACTACTTTTAAGGCCACGTTCACACACAGCATTTCAATTGTTTTTAGAAACGCAGTTCAAGCCAACTATGGGGGCAGGTGTCCGGATCGCACATGCGTGTAACTGTGCTGTGATTGGTTGCACAGCTATAACCAGCACTGTTATGGCAAACGTTAGGCCTCGTTCCTTCAGGGATGTGTGTACACATGATACCTGTGCAACCACTGGGGTTGATGCATCCATAGGGGCAGTTACTGGACTATGTTCCCTCATGTGTTCTTTTTATGACCCTTTGAGATGTGATGTGCACAGACCTTGTATTCACCTGCCCAAGAAACCCCCAAGAAAAATGAATTAAACCAAAGACCCAATAAATAGACAAAAGACAAATAATTGGGAATTTAACAACTAAATATTTATTTATAATCCCATCCCATGGCAGACCCTCGACTCACGAAGAGTCACCATTCAGCACTCAGGAGAGGAAAAACCCCCTGTGGAGGAAACCTCTAGGGAAACCATGGCTGAAGGATCGCCCTTCCTCTGGGCTTAGAGGGTTACTGCCAATAAATATCTCACTCAGGTAGTCGGGTGTCCAAGGATCCCGAAGTCCAGGGGTCCACGATCCGCACGTCCAGGGGTCCACGATCCGCACGTCCAGGGGTCCACGCATTACCGCACGTCAAGGGAGGGTCACGATCCGCACGCTACAGGGCCACGATCGCAGTCCAGGGAGGTCACGATCGCACGTCTCCAGGGGCCACGATCAGATCGTCCAGGGGTCCACGATCCGCACGTCCAGGGGTCCACGATCCGCACGTCCAGGGGTCCACGATCCGCACGTCCAGGGGTCCACGATCCGCACGTCCATGGTTCTTCACGTCTCGACTTCTCCCCACCCAGTGCCTGCCCCTATTGACCAAAACAGATATTTATACTTGAAGCAGGTGGGTGTGGCAGCATGCTGTGGCTCCTGATTGGCCAGTTCAGGCGGGTGGGGCTGTATGATCTTTCTTCTGATTGGTCAGTTTTAGTGTCTGTCTGTCAGAAGTGGAATTATGACATCAGGGCATCTATGACACAGAATTCTGAAGAATTAACCCTTTTGGATTCATCAAAAAGTGTTAAGCATTGTTTACTGATAGGACAAACTCCTCCCCACTGTTTGGAAACACAATTGATACACCGCATGTGAACACGGCCTAAATCAAAATGACTTTGCTCTTGCTCTCAGGATTGTTGGGTCACAAAGGTCAGGCCCCCGCCGATAACCAAGTGACATATTGTAGTGATATGTCAAAATCTAAAATAAGACAAGTGTGATACATTTTGACACATTTGAGTCAGTAGACTTCCCCTTTAAGTGAGCCCACAATATTAGTAACCCTTGCGTAGGCAGGAAGTGCTTATACTCTTGTAAGTGTAAATGTATCTCTCGTGCGGTTTTGTGTCATTTTACTTAACAGGTGGTCCAATCGTTGTCCGTAAACCCCGGTGCTGGTGCTGGAATCTTGTGCTCGCATTTCCCTCTTTTGGCACTTTCCTGCCTGCGTTCTGGCAGACTTGCTTCTCCGAGCTATTTTTGGTAGGAAGCATCTCATTAATAAAATATGTTTGGTGTTAATATGGAATATCTTTTTGGAACCTCATGTTAGTGAATGAGCAGAGCGCTTGTGATGGAGGCACTGGCTACGGTGGACGGAAGGAGAGCAGGACCATTACTGAGATCTAGAAATCTCTGTAATTACACAGGTTTAGTTCTGTGACCTTCTAGATCTCCTGTTCTGATAAATCTTCACTATTGTGTGTAAGGAAGACACCTGCATGCGTGTCACACCCAAGAGACCTCTCATTACCTGGATAATCACGACTTTGGAATGCTACAGCCATAGTGACGGAAGCCTGAGCCTTGGTGGATACATATCTCCTGACCTTCCATCCCCCACCCCGTAACTCTGCACTCAGAGCAGGGGGAGCAAACATGACATAGGATGGTCCGATTGTAACCTCCTGGAGGTGGAGATCTGTAGATGTAATGTGAGCCGGCTGTAGTCTCCAGGAAGCCGCCTGTGCAGGGTGTGTAGTCTATATTATTAGATATTAGTGAGACGTCAGAACATGTGAGGGAGACACGCTAGTAGTTTTATCACCTGGCCGGTACATATAAGTTCTGCACTAAGTGACTAGTCTTATGCTCTGTTAGCATATTGGATAGGAGTTACTCCCATATGCAGATGTGTTTAGATCTGATCGCTTGAATTTGGACACGAGCGAGGTTGGTTTTGAATGGTTTACCAGCAAAGTATGTGTTGCTCATACTAGAATGCAAGCGTTTAGGTTTTTTTTTTTCAAAACCCAGTTCAAAACCACGTGTGAACACTGCTTTATGAATGCCTCTCATGAATGGGTCCTCCAAGGATAGGAAATCTGCAGTGAATCAAATTTCTCGTATAGAGTAAAGGCTTAAACACTAAGGGCTTAATGCACATCCACCCCCAGGGACCATGTGAATGGGGCCGGTATGAATTGCTGAATGGGTTCTTATACATTTGCTAGAGATTAGTTTATACCAGAGGCACATGCTGGTGGTTTACTGTACTTGAGGATTCTTATCTTTAAATTAACAAAAAGAAAATTATGATTATTTTCTAGAGATGACCATAGACAGATGGATAGGTTCGTTCAGGTTTCCATTTTTCTCTTCTGATAATTGATACATTTTGGCATACACAGTTGCCACCCTGCTCGGCCACTACTCTATGGATGGAGCTGGTCTTCTTTCAGCTCCATATACTGTCACTTTACTTGGACTATGGCTTTGCTATCTGCTGGTTGGTGGGCAAGCCTGATGTTGAACGCCTACCGATGTGATTTTATTGACCTATAATGAGAAGAAATTATGGTTTAAAATCGTGAAGCTCCTACTTTGACAAATTGTATGCGAGAATTTGAATCGTGCCAAAGGAAGGTCTGAAGTGTTTTACGAAACTATATTGTTATAGGGTCTGAAACGGATTGTTGCTAGGATGCAAAACCTGGCATCGTGCTCGCGAAGAATTGGTGCCTTCACTGCATAACGTTATATCCTAACTAGGTTAGCTCTTTCATGTCTGTATCCTGAGCAGAGAGACATTCCTCGTAGCATTCCCTCGACGTCATAGGAAGCCTTCTGCCAGGTCCAATCTGGTTTATGTGCCGTGGTAGGAGTGAAAAACACATGTTGACTATGTACAGTGAATAATTCTAAAAATGATCTTGTATCCGGACTTCCTCTGGACCAGTGGTGGTAAACCTATGGCACAGGTGCCAGGCCTAGCCCTCAGAGCCCTCTCATTGGACATCTACCACCAGATTTCCGGGTGGTAGACTGTCACCAAAAGAATCCCTTTATTGCCTTTTATTGAACTTTGCAATGACTGAGTGGATTTTGGTTGTAGTTTGGACACTCGGTCTCTAAAGGTTCTCCATCTCTGCTTTGGATTGACTTCTGGATGTTGAGAAGCCTCTGAGGTCTTGAGGTGAATATTTCGCTTATTTTCTGCTTTTGGACTATATCAATCTGGGCTTATTTATTTATGAAGATGCCAACAATTTTTGGTCTTTGGTTTCATTAGCTTGAGGATAGATTTAGTCCATGAATTTGGTTTTGTATTATTGAAGTACAGGTGGTTGAAAAGGAGTGGGTAGAAGAATAAGGGAAGGGAACCAAAAATCTAACTAGTTTGTAGACTTGAGGGGCCTAGGCATGCCTTGGCGGAGTACTCTGCTGGACGTCCCCTTCAAGAAGAAAATAAAAGCAGGCAATATGAGGATAAAAAACGGTGCACTACTGATCATTCCCTCTACAGCACTGTAATTCTGGTTGGCCATCGCTACTTTTCTTGCATGCAGTCATTACATGATGACATCTCGTACATCTCATCCTTCATGTATGACACACGACTGCTGATGCCAGAGACCAATGAAGTGGTCATGTGCATGTGAGGTCGGCATAAGAACTTTGATCTTTTTTTGGGGGGGGGGGGGCATACAATAAGTTACAACCTTTGCTCTTGTAAACAATTTCACATAATATAAATGTAACGTACAACAATAACCAATTATCTGCCTGCAAATCACAATCGCCCTCCTACAGAACTATTCATTGCCCTAACACCTTGCCTTTCTTCCACGCAGAGTTACCTGTCTATTCAGCAGTAAATTGCGCTCCTTTCTGTATGCCCGCTCTGATGTGTGGGTGCATTATGAAATGCTGTAATAATCCTTGCGGGATTGAATTTGAATGGAAAATCAGAGTGGAGCAATTATACCCCGGTGGATTGAATCCTATGCTAGTTTACGCCGTGTTGACATAATGAGCATATTGGAAAATGTACATTTCCTATCAGTGCAGCTTATCTCATATCTGATTTCTGTCATCTCGAGGGTTTGTGCTCCTCCACTTTCACACAAGACACTACTGCTCATTAACGTGGCTGGTTTCAAGGGAAGCCTAGCCGTAAGGAATATGCGGGAAAACTAGCAGCAGGGGTTACAAAGGAAGCACAGGTCAAGTCTATTAGTTTTTACTATTTTGGCAAGAAACGCCAGGGTTTTTTACATCTTCTTGAGGGATTTTGTTAATACATTTTTCTTTAGATTGAAAATCACTTGTACATGCTTGGTTCTACATGGAATGGTTGTTATAATGGTTAGATTTACTTATGGTACTTTACCTGCTGCCAATCTCTTCGATTGTCAAATCCATCCATGTAATTAGCAGTATATGCCTCCTATAATAACCGATTTCTCATTATCGTTCTATTGTGATGACTTTAATGGACATTTACCACCAGGATGAAGGATTGTAAACCAAGCACACTGACATTCTGGTGTATGCCCCCTCTGGCAGGATCTGCTCTTCTTTTAGCTTCCTATGCCCCAGTTTTTGCAAAAAAGGCTTTTAAAATCATGCAATTGAACCTCAGGGGCTCCATAGGTGTTAATGGAGCATGGAGCCCCTCACGCTCATTTGCAGAATTTTTTAAGCGTTTTTTTCCCTTTAAACTTAAGTTTTAAGAAGAGCGGGTCATGCCAAAGGGGGAACACACCATTATGTCAGTGTACTTGGTTTACAATCCTTCATCCTGGTGCTAGATGTTCTATAAAGCGGTTGGCTGAAGGTTGAAAAACATGGCTGCTTTCTTCCAAAAACAGTTTCTCGCCCCACCATGGGTAATATGTGATATTGCAACTAAGCTCCATTCAGCAATATATAGCTGAGCTGCAATACTGGCACACACCATGGTCAGGCATGCCGCTGTTTATTGAGAAAGCAACCTTTGGACGACCCCTTTAAGGCTCATTCATACGAACATGTGCTCCCCGGGCCGTAACCTCTCCCCTCTCCATAGACTGTGAACTGCTGCCACTGTATTTTGGCAAAATATTCTGGCTTGGACACTGTGTACTCATTGCACTGTAACTGGGTGCCATTGACCTCTATGGAAGCTGTGATTAAGCCACAAATTGTTCAGCCCGTTCGGATCCGCGCATGCACGGTCCACTGTGGGATCCATGAGATGTCTGCTTGGTGATCCGAACAGGCGCGCAATACTCCTCCATCCCCAACCTTAAAGCCGCAACGCTGACAACGTATGTCAGCTCCGACAAGCTCAGAGACCCGAGCTTTCAGGTATGAACCCCCGTCACTCTGCATTTTCCTGTTACACGACTAGTGTTGGAATTTTTGACCTATTTATTTATCTATCTGATGTATTTGCTTGCCAGCCCCATGTATCTATCTTAAATGTCCTTTTATTCATCTGAAAATCTAAATTTAGTTATAGTGCTAACTTTCATGTACTTGCATATCCGGCCATCTTGGACGCTGTTCCAAATGGACACTCTACTTCTCTTTTTTAATACTGTGTGTACATATACATATCTTTTAGCCTCATCCCACTTGTAAAAGGAATCCTTTGAGATTCCGAAACGCGTTGTCATTGAGTTATCAATAAAAAGTTTCGTATGAAGAACTCTTCCAACTCCATTCATTACCAGTGTGCGCCGCATCGGCAACCACTTTTCTACCATTTCCACGTGATTCAGACCAGTGTGACTACTGCGTTGTGAAGATCCAGTCGTTTGGCAGCACCATATGTTATCTCTCCTGCTTGCCATTAGTGTTGTGCCTGGTACGAGCCTCACTCCTATTATTTCACCATTGTCTCAAAATTTCTACAAACTGCTACTCTATGAGCGCTTTTCGGTCTTTTCCTGTTCGCCTTTTCTGTGCGTGTTTTGCTTCTTGGTGTCTAATTTTAGACTTCTCTTCTAGAATTTATAAGAATCATGTTGGTAATTTGATTCATTTGGAGACTACACAGTTTTTTAAAAAATGTTTTAATTAAGAAGCCAAGCAGGAGAAAGCGGGTTTAGTTTTGCCCTTTACTACTTCCTCCCTGTTGATCAACCATGATAGCTGTGGTATCAGATTGAGAGAGCGACACCATAGTAATTACAGTTACCAGTCTCTAGAGCAGTGGTGGCGAACCTATGGCACGGGTGCCAGAGGCGGCACTCAGAGCCCTTTTTTTGGGCACTCGGGCCATTGCCCCAGCACACCAGACAAGACTCAAAGAATCTTCCTGCAGTTCCAAGCAACTTAAAAGATGCTGCTTTCAGTCATATTTTGATACTAACTTTGCTACTTGGGACTGTAGGAAGAGGGAGAATTAGACAGAGCCGAATTATTTTTGAAGGACCTCCTGCTAGCCCCACGATTCTCTGTGTCCAGAGGGAAACTGGAAAGAAGCTAAAATGAGGATAATTTTCCATCATTGTACTGTGTTGTTGTCCTCAGGAGGCCAATATGATTGTTGAACAGGGAGCAATAAGTTACTGCTTTAATTTTTGGTTGGCACCTCGCAATAAATAAGCAGGGTTTTGGGCTGCAGTTTGGGCACTCGGCCTCTAAAAGGTTCACCATCACTGCTCTAGAGCATAATAAACTGTGGTAATCGTCTTAAATTTGTTATTCATGGCCTACTTCCTTCTAAACTAAACTTTTAAAATGATGCTAAAGGGCTCCTTGAGGTCTTTACAGAACCCCTCTGTGCTGCAGCTTCACAGGCTGCTACAATGGTTCCCCTTTGCTTCCTCAGCACTCCTCCACTCTCTCTGCCATATGGAATCTCGCTGCGTTAGAGGATGGTTAACAAATAAAAGAAAACCACTGTCATGGTGCCTGGATCTAGGAGTAAGTGTCCCTGGTTTATCATGATGGATTTTGATGGTAGATTTCCTTTAATTTACAGTGCTCATAGCTGAAGGGTCCTACCGGTTAGTTCACACAGAGTATTACGTGCAAATTTCCAAAGAAAAAATCCAAGTCAAAGTCCACCTCCAGTTTATTTCAGTGTGGGGGGGGGGCTATCATTTTTTTCCATTTTTTTTTTTTTATCTTCTTGTAGGTTGGTTTATTTATTTGGAGTAATTAAAATATCATGCCCTATTATTAAACTCCCTTTACAGTGAAGGTCAGCTCACCTTGGTAAACCTGCCATGTGGAGTGGGACACACATTTTTCTGGCCTAAAAGCTTCTACCAAATTGCTTTTCGAATGAGTCTTCAAAGGGGTTTTCCTACAATTTTAACAACTTTGCGCACTTTATTTAATCATTCTTTGGATCTGCTTCCTCCAATGACTGGCCTCTTCAGACCAGGGGACAACAAAGGAAGCGAAGTACCATGGAAAACAGAAGTATCGTCTGGTGGCACGATGAGGCCATTTATTGGCGAATCCTATGACCCTGTGGGGAGTTCTGGACACTGCTGTAATTATATTAATAACTTAATCCCTTTAATGGGGCTCCCAGCAGGATGGCGAATATATGATCCTATTTGTTACAATTACCTGCTGACCAGACATCCCCCATCATCCCGTCTTTGAGATTTGTCACCATTATCCTGAATTTATTTTTGCTTCAAAATGGGAAACTTGCTGTGAAATGTATGTGTGTGAACGCTTTTCTAATGATACATGCTTCTTATGTGTGCTAGACGAGCTTCATGTGCTTCTGGAGGTATCCTGACAAGTGGGTGTTGCACTCCTCATTTGCGCATGAATATGGTTTTGACCCCCCCCCCCTCCTCGCTTGCTGAAATACTTTCTCACTTTTATAGCTCCTTGGGTCGCTGCCAGCTGCTCGCTCACTGCTGAGGAGACAACAGAGCGAATGCATTACACACAAAATAGTGAGAGTATGGAAATATGGGTCACGCGTTGCCTTACTTACCATATTCACTTTCTACAGTCTTCACACACTATTAGGATAAAAAGGAGAATAAACTGCTGGTACTATGAATAGGAATGCGTGCTGTGTAAGGGCTTCCCAGCCGGTGCTGATGCAGCTATCTGCCGCATTTAGTACGGACGGCGACGTAAATTATGGCTGTGATATAGGTCTGTAACCTTATCACCCTCTTCCAAGAAGCGTCTGCAAAATGGGTTCTTGTTCCTTTATGGAAGTCTTTAGATGGGACATTACTGTTTTATTTTGTTTTTTGTTTTTTTTTTACACAAAAAACCAAAGCGCCCATTTAATTTTTTTCTACTTGTAGATAAAATAAGCACAGCGGCTGAATCAGGTGGCCATACAAGGAAGGTCCATGACCAAATCTGGAACCATTTCAGAAACCGCCAAAGTTCTGCTTTAACTTCATGTCACGGAAAGAATTATTATTATTTTTTGTTTGGATTTTGAGCAGAACACCTTTTAAACCTGTTCCAATCTTGGCTGTGTGAACATCGAGATTATGTATGGATTTTGGTAAGGTATGAGGGTTTGGCGTGTTCTTTTCTTTTGCTGTGCTTCTATCTCTTCTCTCAACTGGAGATGGAGGGTCTGCAGATGAAAATGTGTATTTCATACATTTCAGTCTGGATTTAGATGTTTATGGGGCGGAAAGTTTGTTAGTCTCTGATGGTTCAAGGTGGCAAGATTTTTCTGATATTGTGTCTGGTGGTTAGGGTAGAAAAGATGGATTGATAATGTATGGTGGTACAATCATCTAGGTCTCCGTAAGGAGGACTCTAACTTCCTGTCCCTATTGTATATGGCAGAGGTTGTCAACCAGTGGTGCCAAAATCTTGTAGTTTATGCTTCAGCTGAAAATATATGCCACCAATCTACCATTACTCAACACACAATGCAAACATGTGGTGCTCTTTGCCAATAAAATGCGTTTCAGTGCAGAGGCAAAAGCGAACCTGTCAAGCCAACCCCCCCATTGTGTAGGTATTGTACTTGAAATCCACCATGTTTGTACACGGCCTCAAAGTGTGGAAGCTGGTTCATGCATGTAATGATAGTGGGGTCGAAGTTAGAACTTTTTGTCATTGAGGGGACTTTACTTAAAGAGCTTTAGAAACATAGATTGAGAGTGCATTGGGGTTTAACATTTTAAGAATGTAGTAGGGAGTGCCAGAAGTGGTGGTGGTATCTCCTTAATAACTTATTGTATAGCGGTAATTCATATGTAAGACCATCTTTGTTTTATGTCTTAATACTAGGATGACTAGAGTTCTCCAGAATGAGTGACCCTAAGAAATTGCATAACTGTGAGGCCACGTTTACATTGCGTTAATGTGAACAAGTTGTGAATGCTGTTAACCTGATTGAATTCACTAAAGCTACTTGAGAGATCTCTCTATACGTTGCTGCCCTATTTTGCGCATGTGAAAATCGTTGTTTCCGCCAACGTCTGATCACGGTGCTACTTTCGGCAATGTTCTATATGTGGGTTCTTAAAACATGTGACTGCCGTAGCGCAATTTTGTCAGGATAAATTGCCCATGAAGTGTGAAGAGTTTTGCTGTTCCGTGCACGTGGAGGAGAAGCCTTACTAATGGAGAGCGAAAACTCGAGTAGGGAGATTGGACCGCACTAGGGTAGAAGTTAATCTAATATCACTAACGGTCGAGAGTTATGAACTAAAATACATCATAAGAATCACGGGAAATTAAATGGAGACAGAGATAGACAGAGATAAAGAAGAGTAGAGGGTAAGGAAAGGGGGTTGTCAGCATTAATAAAATACAACGAGGCTGGGGGGTAAAGAAAGGGGGGGTATGGATAAGGAAGTGGTATTATTGGTTAAACGGTATTCAAAGGGAGGAGACGGTGTCAAGGCCAGGGGCGCGAAGGGGGGGGGCGAGGCGTGGGGGAAAAGCATGGAGAACCACGTGGAGGACAAAAAAAAACTCCGTAAAAAAAAGGGGATATAGGCGTGTTGAGTCGTGGCAAAAAAAAAAGGGACGGACGTCCGGGGAAAAAATGACGTAAAGAAACTTGCGAGAATCCGATAGGATACGGTAGAGGTTTTGGATAAGAAGTAGTGGACGACCAATTTTACAGGGGTGGGGAGAGAGGGGGTTAGAGCAAGGGGGAATAAAAGAGTAACGGTATTAGTCAC
Source organism: Engystomops pustulosus (assembly GCA_019512145.1). Classification (NCBI taxonomy): domain Eukaryota; kingdom Metazoa; phylum Chordata; class Amphibia; order Anura; family Leptodactylidae; genus Engystomops; species Engystomops pustulosus. Next base: position 45,292,754 of record CM033651.1, read on the forward strand.
GAGAAAGTGCAATCAGGTGCAAACAGTAAATGGGACTTTTAACAAAGGAGGTTTCGGACAAGGTAGAATGGTGAGAAACAACGGGTCCGGGGGGGGAAAAATAGTCTGGGAAGTATCTGGGTCTGTGCAAAAATGCTATGAAAAAAGCAAACAAAAAAAATATGCACGGAACAAAGAACTGGCGAGCAGAAAAATAAGGGAACTTTGTGGAAATGGGGGTTGAAAGAAAAAGTGGCTCAAAAGGAGAGGTCGTAGTCCAGCGAACACAAACGGGAACCGAGGGGACAACAGCGGGCCCGAAACGGTTATATAGGGTTATATAGAAATGACGGCACATACAGACTAGAAAGAATGGAAGAGGGGTTTATCAGGAAAAAAAATAATGGCCTAACATGTAATGGGAATGGAAGATGGAAAACCAATTGTGTGGAGAGGACACCAACGAGGTAACTGCACAACACCGTGGGGGGGCGATAATTGCAGATAAAAAATACTAAAAAGTAACAGGCTAAGGGTGGGAGTGACCGTCATTAATAAATTATTGGTGTAATGTAGACATAGGATAAAAAATAATGTATTAGGACACCAGCTTTTGGTAAAATAGGAGAGAAGAAATACAAACTGGGAAGATAAGGGTCATGCTTCTTCACACTGCCACATGGTGTGGACTTGTTATCGGCCAAAGCAGTATATATAGCCGACTCACCCCGCCCTTAGGACGGCAATAGATGCACAGCGACCCTACACAAATAAGCGGTAAAACATGGTGCTGCATAAACGTGCGGCAAAAAAACTGTGTAAGGGGAAGGGGGTCGGGGAAACGCGAAGGTGAAAAATGAAAATAGTTGACAATTCCGTATCACTAAAAAGGTTCATGGGAAAACATTAATCAAGAACAAAACCTATGCGCCATAATATTGGAGTGCCCTAATGGAAGGGGCTTTGATTTGAGCCAGCACTCGCTCCTCCCTCCGTTCTCAATACTCCGAGGCGGACTCGGGGTCTAAAGTTACCCGGGAACAACGTGCGACAAAAAGATAACGTGAGGCCGAGGGTCGTTAGTGAATCGGAACTCAGGGCTTGACCAATACACCTACAGGAAGATAGAAAAGTTGAAATATCAGAAACAATTTACAAAGATTGTGCGAACGAGGCGGTGGGCTTGTATATAATGTGTAAAATCCAGTTAATAACATTGTAAAAACATCGCTGGTGCGGGCAGCTGCCATAAATGCCGAAAAATAAAAAGAAACCGCAAGAATGACAGATCACTTTTGTTATAGTAGCCCCATGGTTGAGGGTGCTTTACATCCTAGAAACACACGACTTTTGTGTTGTGAAATTAAAACTCTTTACAAAAACAGCTCTCGGAGAAAGGCAATTGGGGTTCTAATAGAGCTAACAAGGAACTCAGAAACGGATATGCTAAAACGCAATACGGAAAAAGTAACTGGTAAAATGAGCATAGTCATGGTGCGGGTCATCACCATGGAAGAATCGTGTCGAAAAAAATTAAGGTACCAAAACAATTCTTTTTTTTTCTTATTAATATAAATATTACAAAGGGCCAGTGCAAGTCCGACAGGGTTCCATACAAGATGGGATCCTGTAGGAAAAATTTAGTTCTTGTGGATGTGTGAATTGTGTGTATGTAAAGGGTCGAATAAAAAACTTTATTTGTGAGGGTCATTGTATCCCGAGCCAGAAAATTGTTTGGTTTCTGTGACAAATGGATTTTAAAATGTTGGAGTGTCATAAGAATCAGGAGTACACTAAAAGCTCAATTACAGACACCGTGTGATAACGTTACACAGGGATCATTGTAGCCTAGGAACTAAAGTACAATAAATTACTAATACCCCAGAGGTCCGTTTGTAACGAGGGGTTGTATAAGTCGATGTTCTTAAGTAGGGGACCGCCTGTAGTAAAAGGATGCTGTAAAAAAAAAATTAAGTTATGGCAAAGAAACCCCCAACCAACCCTGAGATGAGGCCATTTAATACAGGGCCAAGTAAAAAGTAATCAGTGTTGTTTTGGCATTGGTTGGGCAGTTTTAGATGTTTCATACATAGTGAAGTTGTTGTAACAAGTAAAAGTGTCTAGTTGGAATTTTTTTCTCCTGTACATATATTCTAAAGCCAGCCATCTCAAAGTTCCTAAAACTTCACGTCCCTTCTCCATTAATGAAACGGAGATGATCCCTGTGAGGGGCAGCTGGCTTCTCAGCATGGAGAGTAAGCTGAGCATTTGGAGCGGTACCTGGCAAGGGCTGCCGGCCGTGTGCAGGGTCTGGGGCGGCGTGCTGGTACTTTAGTGATGGAGTGAGATTTGTTTACTGACTGGGGTAAGCGATTAATAAAATCCTTCTTGAACTCTCTGTGGATATATTACATGCTCTATATATACCGCTCTCTCTTTCCTGTGAAAGTCTTCAATCCTTGAGGATGACGTGCCAACTTAGGTGACCCCAATGTGTGCTGGGTCGCCTTCATCATGTGTGCTGCTCTCCTCGGCATCACTCGGGTTCTCATTAGTGGTGAATGCAGTCTGCTGTGACAGGCGTGTGGCGGAGCAGCCATGGCCTCTGCCCGCCTGTCTTGCCTTACCTTTGAAAGCTGAAAGCCATTGTAGATGGGAGCAGGAAAAGGAAAATACTTATTTTCATATCTGTAGTATAATCTTTTTACTGTAGATAGAAACAAAAGCACCATTTTGGGCTAAAATGAGAATAATGTATATTACCTGATAATCTATCCCTTGTTACAAGTTTTAAGAGACCACGCCCCGGGCTCTCCACAAATACCATTGACGATGTGGTATCAAACAACATTAGAGCATTGACGGACTGATCAGAAAGTGGCAAAAAAAAGTGGAGGTAATTGGAAAAAGAAAGCATTAAATAAAAAAGAATTAGATCCAGAAAGGAACAAGTATAAAAATCGCAGTGTCTGCAAGCACAATCCAACGTCACTGAAATCGGGGTCATAAAAGATAACCGCAATCTGTATGATGTCCAGGTAAAAAAGCCAATACACTCACATGGACCCACATTTGTTTCAGGTACAGGAACAACAGGTGGCTATAATACAAGGATGGGGGGTTGAACCCCTCGCCTTATTGCCTTCAAGAAAATGCAAAAAGGAAAAAAATCAATCTGTCATTCTTAGGCAGGTAGATCCACAAGGTGCGTAGTCAGCTCCGCATATTAATTTGGTCGCAGTGAGTTACATGATGGCATCACGCAGAATATGCCAGAAATATTTGTCGGGGCTAGCTCTAAACACAATAAACCATGATTCGAAACATCAAAAGATCCCATCCAACCAGGCAAAAAAAAAGTCCCAAAGGAAAGCTACTATGGTTGAAGGAAAATCTGGTGACGGTAAGGATGCCATTTGAGACGTGACTCATTGGATAGTTCGGATGATAATCACATAACCAGTTACTAGAGATGATTCCAGCTAAATTATACCTGGCGCAAAATTAAACCCGGACCTAAAGAATAGCCAGCCATGTCTAGACATGTTAGCAAAAGGTACCTTGTGGGTCACGAAAGGAAGTTGGACACGGGTCCAAAGCACGAATCCTCAGAAAGTAGGCTGAAGTGGCGATTGCAGAAACGAGGACATAACAATATGGGATGACCAAGAGGGGCCCAAAGAGTAAGAGCCAGGAGAAAATAATCCCCACACAAACCGATGACCACCAACACCAGGACCCACCAAAAGCCTAGACCGTTGATACAAAGGCAGATGGATCCCAGATTTCATGTTGTAACGCACAAATTGCTATAGACCTACCACAAACTCCGAATGTCGCAAGCAAGAATCCGTAGCTCATCAAACATACACAGCGAACGTTTTTATTCAATCTCTACTGTACAATGTGCGATGAGAACTAAATGAAATGCAAGAGGGATTGTATCCACGTTAATTCCTGGTCTAGCTGAAGGAGTGGCAACACCCCGTGGGAATACTTCTAGCTGCTGAAATCGCGCCCATCTGCTATCTGCCCTCAAGTATCTAGAAAGAAAGGGAAGACTTACTGGTAGCGTATCAGAGATGCTCATTCTGGCTACCTTTGGTTAGTCGAACGGTGGCGATTTGAGATCAGACTGTTGCCGAATATTCACTATCAGCTCGAACCCAATTCGAAAAAAAAAAATAGGGGGAAAACCCGAAACCGTGTCATCCTCTGAGACCTTTTGGCATCACACAATGGGCATTATTCCCAATCCTCCCACAAAACTCCGCATAAAAAAATCGGCAAATGTATGTTTTTTACTACTATAATTTTCGGGGAAGGACCATTCTTTGTAAAGCGCCTAAAGAGATGGTTGTGCGTGAAAATACCAGTAATGGTCAGCAGGTATGTCTGCAAATACTACAACCAGCACCTTACTGGCCCCCGACACCCAAAATGCCAATGTAAATTGGCAAAGGGCAAACAAAATCAATCAACCGTTAAACTTCCCGAAACATACTGGTATGCTCGGTTTGAACATGCAGGAGAATGTCTTAACCAGTTTCGCAAAGCATGTGAATTGGTATATTGAGACAATTAAGTATGTTATACTAGCAGTAAATGGACAAGAGGTGTACCTAAATAAACGTGGCACCGGAGAGTGTTAGGTGTCAGGGGGGTAAAAAAATCAAAACACTGAATGTGAAAAAGAACAGCGCAAACAATGTGGAAACGCAACCGGAAGAGCTCATGTCCCCCCGACATTTGCGTTATTTTTTTCACTAGTGGCGTGGTTGTTCATATTGAATGTGTGGCGTCAGGATGTAAGGGGTCTCACAATCCCATTGAAATTTATATGGATAATGTTTATCACATTGGGCGGTTGTTTTTCACTGCATCCGTTGTCCCTGGGAAGGAAAAGGAAGGGAACAAAGATCAAAAACGGAAACTGTGTCCTGAAAGGGTTAAAGTGTGTTTGTTAAGACTAGAATAAAAAAGTGGAACACAAGAAAAAGGCAACAGAAGCCATAGGTGAGGAATATCCGTTGTAGATGAAAAAAGACCGCAAAAACAACAAACCTAGTGGAAAAACTAGTTGTGAATAATTTTAAATATTCAACGACACGGGGAATGGGTTAAAAACCTTGGCAGTATTTGTTTGGGTTTGTGAGAAATAATGGCATACTAATTCGCGGGATATGGCAATTAAAACGCAACTGACACAGCTGAAACACATGGATAACATAATAGGAACCAGTGTGAAAGACATCCCAGTTTGCACCATGATGATTAATTGAATTGATTGAGTGGTGGGAAAAAAAATCAGCCACTAATAAAAAATAATTAAAGTGCGTGTGTGTGACATGAGGGGAAAGGCCTAATAAATTTTGAATTAGAGCTGGATATAAGGTGTGGAGAGTCGACATGATGTTGGAAAAAGGGGGCTCATATGGGTACGGTAAATAGGGGAGCCGAAATCCAAAAAATTTTCAAGGATACTCCAGGTACCTGGTTTCTAGGAATCCCTGCCCCGGGACAAAACTGGTTAGCTGGCTCAAGGGAAAAAAAGAATACGTATTTGGTTTATCATTAAGTTCGTCCATACCTTCCTAAATTCGTACTAAACATTATGACAGGAAGGGGACTCCGAGGGATTCTGGGTATTGATAAGCTTGCAAAAGGATATTACAATCAACCTGCTATGCAGGTGAGTCGAGGGGCTTTCGACCCGAATCCCACGTGTGTCCTGTGCACTACTGTCCAACCTGGGGTCCCGCTGCAGCGTAGATGCACAGTCCGAAAAGAAATGAGAACGGCCGTGGGGAATGAAGTGTATTCTGAAAAAGGGAAAGAGCAGAGGGGTGGAATAGAAGAGCAGCGCCCCGCGCGCAAAAAGGAGACACACCGGAAAGGTACAAACACACCCGCATATCATCTTCAGACCATCATCAGCCAGTTGTCATATTTAAGTACAGAGATGAATGGGAAAAACGCGTGGATATAAGCAAAAACATAAAAAAATAAAGTAAAATAAAAAAAAAGAAAGGACAGCACTAGACTAACTAAGAAGAAATGTCTGGATAAACTGGAAATAAGATTAAAATGAAATCTGTCCTGAGTGTACAGTGGGATCCAAAGTGTCGCCAATAAAAGCCATAACTCGTTGACAGTGACAGACCGGGGAAACAACAAGGCAGGTGGGGAGGGCAAACATACTGTGCAACGTGGTTCCACAGTGACAGAACACAAAGGGGGTGGTATTTAGGCTCCCACTCAAATTTTGTGCTGAAGTATGTGGTCAAAGTTGCAGGGTGCATGTAGGGGAGGGAAGAGAAGAGTTGTCGAAGTTATTAACTATATTATGGTGGCCTGTGTGCACGTTCCTCGTAAAACCCATCAAGCAACGATTGTAGCATTTGAAAGTTTCTATGCATAAAATATGCTTGAAGTAATTAAAGGGTTGCTATTAAAGTAAAAATGAAACATTTGAGCAAATGAACAGTGGTACGCATACAGAAAACGCCTTATGGAACTCACTGTGTGGCCAATTTCTTTGATGGTTCTGTGCAGGACTAAATTTAGTGTAGCTATAAAATAACACAACTACAGGAATTCTTGGCTTAAACTTTTGGAAATCGTGGGGTATAGTAATTTAGAAAAAGCTAGATCGTTTAGATTCGTGGCACAATTCGAGGACACAGCAACAAGGAGCTAAAGGTTGGATTAATTCAGTCTGAGAACGAGAGCAAGTAGTGGGAGTTCTATTGAAAATAGAAAAAAAAAAAGGAAAATGAGAAAGGGGGGTGAAGGGAAAAGAAAGGAGGAGGGGAAAAAAGGGGTGACGAAAAAAAATAAAAACAAAGGACACAGAAACAACGATAAAGTTGATGTAAAGAACACAAGCTGAATCACTTCAATAATATGCCACGAGATGTGAGAATAAAAGTGTTCGATCGGGCGACAATACGGAGGCTCATAGTAATGACAACCATAACAAGGGACCACTACCAAGCGTGACGAGGCATACACTATAAACATCCAGACTGTAACACTACTGAAATGTGCGTGGTGCCAAAGGGCCTGGGGTATAATATGGATTCATAACTAACAGGAGGCCCGGGGGTAGTATAATCCGGGGCGAATGGAAATTCGTATACTAGAAACAAGGAAAAGGAGCGGACCACAAATCGAATCATTTTGGTAAGGTACATGTGTCATCGAAAACCAATACATAAGAGTTGGGTGTACAATTAGTACAAAATTTAGCAGACAAGATATATCCTAAGGTTTATATGAAAGTAACAGGCGATTAAAAATACCTTTTTTAATTATGTACAGGGTAGTGGCGGAAAAAGCTAAAATCCATGATGTTTGAATGCAAAGATGGGTCAATCGTGTCCCGAAAGAGGGAACAGAAATACCAAGGTCCCCTAGAAAATAGAAGAGGGAAACCCCAAGACGTTCACATCCGACGAACCACCAATAGGTATGAGGAACTTACCCTCTGATATAGTTGAAAAGGGGAAAAAAAAAGAAGGAAAAAAGAAAAAAAAAAGTATAAGAGGGGATTAAGTTGACGGGTACAATAGTGATCGTACAATAATTGAAGTGATAGACCAAACCCACAGTAAGCACAATAAAACCCCTTGATACAAGTTCTCTAACCTTAGCGGGCCTCTCCAGGTCAGATGGATCAAGGTATTGCTAACTCAGTGGTGTGCTCGAGCAAAAGAATGCAGGTAGGGAAAGTGACAGCGGAATAATAAGATCCACTATATTAAGAAAGCGAAGAATGGCGGCACTGGACCAGCGCGGTACAAAAATAAAAAACGGTGGCAGAGAGATTTACTTCAATACACAGATGTTCAGGAAACAGGAAACGGGAAAATGGACATGGTGCAGGACAAAAATCAGGGCCAGCGGAAACGGGGGGGAAACACAAAGGTTACAAAAAGTACTCGGCTGTTGTGTCGCTAATTACTCAAGCCTAAGCACAAACCTTGAGACACAGAGCCCAAAAAGCAGCCGAAAAAACGGCCCAAGTCGCCTTGTCCGCGGGTCTGCACCGAATGTCCAACGTCTGAACTCTTGTCGGGTTTGATAATCTTCTGCACGAGGGTGCGGAACTGGGTGAAGAAAAAAAAGTGCCGGCTTCTTTGCTTTCTGCTACTATAGTGACTTGTACTGTAAACTGTAGGCCCGGGGCAGGTTACAATAATCAGCTAATAACAGTTAGTCAAAGGATGATGAGAAAAAGGTACGGAAGTTAAGCGCTTTGAATTGGTAATATCTATGTAAAATATTATTTAGCTTCTCGGGCGTAAGGGCAAAAGGAGGGTCAAGGTAAGCGAAGCCATAACCATGCGTAGATACTGCGCATGACACAAAAGCCTAAAACGGTTGGCGCATTAACGCGTAGTAAATACGGAGGGACCGGCGCGGAATACTGAACTGACTAAAGGAGGACCGAACAGATAAAAAAAGCTCAAAAACGCCGTGGTAATAACTCGGGCACCAGTGAGTGAGAACGCGCCACTAATACGATGAAATAACAAAGAAACAGCGCCGATATTACCATGAGTAGGAACGGGAGGATTAGCGGTACTACTAAGGAAAGGGAAAAAAAGCGTGAGGAGTAGAAAAAAAAAAAACGCAACGCTACTAATAGGGGCACATACAAATGTCCGGGAAACTCACATCCAAGCCAGTCGGCCGCTGATCATTAAGAGAATTACATATCGACTGGATAAATAAAGTTTGGTACCAAACGGATAGCCAGTAGGGGACGAGTGAGGAGATGTAGAACCAAAGCCAAAAATGGCTATCCGGTACAGTACCCATTCACCACCTACACCCAAGGGGAAAAACCGTTATCTACCAATTAATAATAAGTGCTAAAAGAATGCAGTGTGAATGAGGAAAAAGGGTAGGAATCGCCGTAGAATTTGGCAACTGCTGTGCCCACTCGCTGCGTCAAATCTGCAGAAGCGCGATATAAAGAATTAAAATAATTGAAAAATAAATAGTATATATAAAGACTGTATGAGGAAGGTGGGTTTACATGACCAAAGCTAGATTGGCCTGTAGCATGGTTTCTTTTATTTATGCCTACTGATCAAATGTCTGTACATAAAACAGTAGAAAATCTGTTTTTGTGCAAGAATATAGAATGTATGTGTCAATGACAAAAAAACTGTCAACTGGTGGCTATTCTAGGAAAGCCGGGCCTCATGTATGTTTAAAAGGGAAGGACACCACAGCAAAAGCCGGTCATATCCCATTGAAATTGAGGGAGGGGGTATTAGCAACATGACTAGTATTTTTTAAGCAAGTGGCTTCAAAATTAATATCTTCAAAGGAAGATCAATGTAATTCTTCATAGTCTAATAGAAGAGGACAAGCCAATATATAGCAAAGTCCAACAGGCAGGTGCACACACTACGAGACATTTAATCCAAATACCTGGATGTATGAGCTGTGTCCGTGATAATGGTTTAGGATGAGGTGTAATGGGCAGTGAAAAGAGTATAAAGGGGAAGGGATGCGACTGTGAACCAGATGCTCGTGACAGGATACTGGTGATAAGAGCGGAAGTATATCAGGGATCAATCCAAACCAACAAGTGGAAAAATCTAATAATTGGTTTAATACTGGATTAGGCGGCATTGTGAGACAAACTGATCCAGTTAGTAGGACCAAAGTACTAGCGAGAAAGGAGATGGCGCCAAATGAATGTAATCTAAAACGTGCAGAAATAAAAATCCACTGAATCAAGGGGGGTCTACAAGAAGGGGAAGAATGTAGAAGTCGAGAAATGTGGCAACCACTTGCACCGGGGTTATATGCCACAGAATAAAGACGCATACAAAAGTCGTGCAATGATGAGACCCGGAATATAAGGGATCCAGCTCGATGGCTTATGTGGGTGTAGCTGCGAAGCCAAGCGTCACACTGACGCAGGAGCACGGCTAGCCGCAGGAAGCTTCCTGGGTAGATGTCCTGTTACCGAAAATGTCGGGCAATAAAAATAAGATGTCAAGACATGCCCCATCAAAGTAAAGGATAACGGACATCGATCCACCTATACTTCAAAAAATCAGTAGGTGGCTTGGTGGCACATGCATAACGGGTTTTGTTTTAATGACTGTACGACCCCTCCTTCCATAAAGTCCGGTTGTGTGAGGGTCATTTGGCGCTGCTTGGCTAACACCAACACTTCACATGGAATTATAATATACCCTTGTAGGGTCTATAAACTTGCCCTTGAAAAGTTTTTTGCATTATTGACCCAACCCCTTTACACAGATGACTCATTAACTGATTTCCTGAACAACGCTTGAGTCCTGCCTGGTCCCATGAAATAAAGAGTCAAATTTATATATGTTGAGTTAAACTCTTGACTATGGCAGACCAAGTAAGAAAGAAGTAAGAAACATGACCTTTTGGGTTTCTATCGTTTTTGTTTTTCATTTGAAGTCCTTATTTTTGAGCAAAGGACCACAAGTAACCTTGCTGTCCAAAACTTGGATAGCGTACATCCTGGTCCCCATTTTCCTTTGTAATTGTTTATAGGGAGCACATGTGAGCTGGGTGTGCCCTTATTACTACAAGTAACAGTTATAACTTGGCACTTTCCACAGTAACTGTAATCAGCCCCGTGGGGTTTTATGGTGGATTGTAGATGAACATTTTGACCACACTAAAAGTGTTTAACACATTATACGTTTGAGGAGAGAGTCCCAATTGTGCTAGTGTGTGACCATAGCATATAACCGATGTTTTTTGGCCTCAAAACTGTATCCCTTAATAGTCTTCTAAACATGGGCACTTATCTGAGCTTGTGTGTTTATTCGGTAGTAGTTAAAGAGACGAGGTACGATCAAGCACTTAGGACAGCAACTTCTCTCCTGGCAGAACAATGAATACACAAATATAGAATATTCGGGTGAAGGGGGGGATGATGAAGAACATACAAGCAATCCCTTCATTTCATCCTCTCCATGGTTTATATTTTAAAAGGGTATTCCCACAAAGAAAGGTTTCTTAAATGTACTCTGTGAATTGGAGTACGTGTTATTTTGTTATCCTGTTATTAACAAAAATGCAGCATTTCACAGATATGTCCAATCAGTCGGTGAAGCCATCTTGGTTTCCTGTGTGACGGCCGTGGAGCTGAGGTTTCTCTGATCTTTGCCTCTGGTCCCTTCCCATTCCAGGACGGAGCTCACACGGATACAGACTTCCTGCCAGTAACAGCCATGAGAAGTGTAAAGCTACAGACAGATAAGTTCTTTTTATGGGGAGGGGGGAGGTAGGCACAGCAGATCTAGCAGAGTGTTGTGGAATAGCAGAGACGTAGGAGAGCTGACTATATCATTGTGTGTAATAGGCATCTCATGGATCTCATCTATGATCTGCCTCGTCTCGCCTTCTATGTGCCAGATGCTAGTGCAATGTTGAGAAACTAAATGAAAGTTTATATAAACCTTTGTACCCTGATAATATAACCACATTTTCAGCACATAGAACTAGATGGATCATAATGTGTCTGCTTAGAGAGTCTCTGCGCACACTCTAGAATTTTACATTAAACATCTATGAGTGATGGGAGCTAAAACAGCAATACAACTGAGTGCAATTGTGAAGAGGGTAAAAATGATCTTTATTGTGTTAAAATCACTAGAGGATTGAAACTTTGAGATTTTTTTTCTCTTTCATGTGAAAACCTTAACTCTGAATAGAACTAAAATTAAGTACTTGTGTTCCCCCTTGTCTCACTATAAGACAACTGGCTGTAGCTCCATCTCTTTGGCTTCCTTGTCTGCTGCAGAACTAAATGTTCATCAGTTTTATCACTTCACATGGCAAATGCTGCAGCACTGTTTGTGTAGTCGAGAGTTGGCAGGACCCCAGCAGTCCACTACTATGATCTGGCACCGCTTTGTGACTTCCACTATGAACAAAGCATTATTGATTGTTTTTAAATTTATTTCCTTTTCTTTTATTATGAAAATGTATCCCACGCATAAGAAGACGGCAGATGTACCTGATCTAAAGCGTCTAAAGATGTTATTTCCTCAGATGGCACTGCTCAGCAGAATCAATGCTGTCTTATACAGAGGTTAGAGGTTACAAATGCATCTCTGCAACCTCTTGAGTCTCTCGAATAATCTTTTTACCTAGAACTGTAAGGATAAGGAATGGACCATCTTTCTTTCAGTCTAGTTTACATTTGTACATTACTGCTACTGTGGTGGAACGGATCCACCCTGGTTAGGTATGCAGCCGGACAGGTAGTGACCAGTCTGCGCGTCTCTTATCTATAACGAGACCTCCGTCACTTCTGCTGTCTCCATTTTAATTTTACCTGACCTGACACTTTCTGGTTGTCCCTGGTTTATCATGCTTCTTTCTAAAGTGCAATTGTGTGCACTAAGGAAGGTTACTTTAAAACACACTGGGGCTCATTTACTAAGATTTTTGCACTGCACTTTTGTCGAAATTTACATGTTCTTGTAGGGGAAAACTGCTTGCACAGGTATTTAAGTAGTAGTAATTGTGTCGCACATGACCATTTTGTGGTGCAGTTGGCTTTCATGGGCGACACAAATTAGAGGGGGTGCCAGCGGTTGGTCCGACTGATTGGGAACGAGCGCTTTATTTAACAGGCAAATTGTGTTTAAAGCCTTATGTTCGGTGCACCACTAAAAAGTTGGTGAACTTTGTTGGGCCAGTGCAGGGAAGCAATAGATTCTTGATTTCTGGCGCACATTCATTAATCGGACGCACCAATGTTCCAGCCAAAATAGACCTGGAAATCGCCAATGAAGTGAGTTGTTTCATTGAGCATAGTATATGCCTTTGATTAGATTATTCTCTACGTATCAGACTAATATTAGTTGTTTGATAGTTTCTCAAAGCGTAGGATATGGTATCTTGAGGGTCACCGGACGAAACGTAATTAAAATATAATAAGTCACCGTATATAAGTAGTCAATAGTCAAATATTCTCATATGACTTGATTGACAGTTAAAGGAAATCCAACCACTTATATACGGTGGTTTTGAGCCGCCATAACTTGCATACTGACAGTGTTGCATATGAAGCAGCTGTAAAGCTGAATTACAGGAACATTTGGATTACAGAGAAATATGTAAAATTTTTGCACACGGCAGCCCTGGAGCGCCTGAGGAAGGCAGAAAATGACTTGTGCACTTAGGATATGCACAATTGTGCACACCTCTTGCAGTTGGAGGGGCGCTTCTTCCCTCCTCCCTCCCATCCTCGTGTAGACAACCCGTCTTGAGCTAGGAAGGGTGTGCCTAATTATGCATATAGCAAGTGACTGAACTGTTCTCCGCATTCCACAAGTACTACCAGAGGAGACCCCCAGAGCATAAAACTAGTACTAGTTATGTACACACACTTTTGTATGGAATGGTACAAATTTTTTATTTTTTTTGCTAGAGTTACCTGTTTTATACATGTACATGAATAGATCCAAAAGATGGATGTATTGTCCTGCAATACTAAATTTGTTTCCAACTCCTGCATGGGTTGGAATAAACTCCATATTTTTATTGTATAACTATAAATGGGTTTCATAGTAGGAATTTCACGAGGATGTCATTGGCTAGATCCCAGCCCATTGACTGTTACATTTTTGGTTCGCACATGGAATATATCGCTGAGGCGGCCTGAAACCTTAGATTTATGAGCACCAAACATGTGACGTCAACCCAAATATATCTGACTGGGAATGTACCCAGATTGGATTACTGTGGTCAGGAGGTGCACCAGAGGGGGAGATCCGAGCTGGTTTTTTTTTTTTTTTTTTTTTTTTTTTTTGTTCAAAACCTGCTTTGAGCAAATGTGTTTGTAGTGCTAACTCTTCTAGAAAGATCTGTGCGTGTCCTTCACAGCCGAGTGACCATGATCAAGCACTTCTGTCATCTCTCGGCTCTTGTAGACCAATCCTCTGCCTTCGCTACAACAGGTGTAGAAAGTCCATCACCAGCTGCACGCTTGGTGCCATTTGTTTACTTAGGACATATTAGATGTCATAATTGATCCTATAAACCTAAAAATGAACTAGTGGCAAAAAATGCACCCCCACCTCACGGTCAGGCCACATTTATACGTCTGTTTAGATTCCGATATCTACAAACATGTGCCCTTGGATTTTTGCAGTGGGTGTGTTGTGGGAATGTGAATTCTTCATGCACCACTTCCTCCAGTTTCTGATGTCACCTTACGCTACTTCTAAATTCTGTTCCATCTTTCTATTGCTTTTAACAACTTTCAACTTTTTTTTTTTTTTCCTCCCCGATCTGTTTAGTCCTTTTACATGATCAGTGCTTTGACCACAACCTCCCAAATACCCATCTGTATTTTTGTCATATGCACTTATTTAAGCTAAATGTACCTGAATTGAATTTCCTTTGTGAACAATGTTTATTTTGAAGCCAGGAAACTTTTCCCAATGGAAAAGGCTGGGAAATGTTCCCATAACATCCTTAGATGATTTCCAATACTGTTTTTGGCACAACATTTTATAGAACTGAAATTTTACAGAACTTTAATCTTTTGCCTTTTTCACCGCCCCCCCCCTTCAATCAACTGTTATGAAAGTTTTTTTTTTCCATTCTTGAATCTTTATATTTGTTATATATCCTATAAAACCTCTTTGTTGTAATGCATCCCTGTAATATCCTAATGCCCTGTTTCTTCATGACCTTCATCACATACCAGGCTTCTGATAAAATCCCCCAACCTCTCATCTATGATGAATATCCTTCTCGTCCAAGTCTTGAGCATATGTGCCAAGGAAGCGATAGGAGAATGCTGCGCAATTGGCAACTTAAACTGTTTCCATAGATTAATGTTTAGATATTTACTTTGCCAATATTTCATGCCATTTGTCCTTTTTTTTGGATTGATGTAAAAGTCTAGGAGCTTGGAGAAAGGAGCTGTATTTGCTTTAAGAAGCATTGTCTCCTTGAAGTAATGCTGACCTTGCTTGGTCCTTTCCGGGTTGCATATTTTTATTTTATAGGCTACTTTTAAATGGATAATATAGATAATATAGTGGCAGTCTGGGTCGGCTGAAGACGTCAGTAGGCACCAGGGCGACAGAGCCTCAGCGGGCCACAGTGAACAGTTGCCTAAAATATTTGTTAGTTTATCATACCGCCCCCCTTGTGGTTATTTTTATAATCTGCCCCCACCCCCTGTGAATTCATTCAGCAGCTCTGGGCCCCCAGCACTTGACCGGGTATGCCCATTGGTGGTGCCAACCCTGATGGCTGTATTTTAGGGACTGAAGACGCCCCAAGCAACATGGTTACAATATGATGCAAGAGATCCTTGCATACCTGTAGGACAAGGATGCCATCCTAGAAACCTGAATGCAGTAACTCCTTGTACCATTAAGTTACCGTGTTTGTGGCATGTTTTCCATGGTTTTTTTTTTTTTTTCTTCTCTCCCAAATAGCATAAATGACATTGGTTTTTTTGTTTTTTAATTAATGCCTTGAGCGTTAAAGAAAAGAAATTTTTTTCAGTGACTTGTACAATGACCTTGAGCACTGATATAGAGATATTGCATGTATAGAGAAGCCAAGACATGAATGAGCTCCTCTCCATACAGAACCTCACTGCTTGGAACAAATGTGTAAATCTTCAAAATGATTTTATTGAACAGTATGATGGAGGAGAGAAACAACAACCCGGTCGTATCCATATATAAGATAGGTCCTATGTTGTGTAATAACTATATTTACATTTTGGTTAATACTATGTGAAAATTTTCGCATTAACTATGTCAGAGCCATGTACGAAATGTACATATGGAAATGAATTCCTCATTCCCTGTGTATTGATTTAGGATACAATGTTGTAGCTACTAATCAGACGACATATGGTGTAGTGGAAATTCCCTAAAATGCTGGAGGTAATTGTGTGGATGGTTGTAAATTATTGAGTGTCTCCATCCTTCAAATTGTACACAGGAAAGCACCAAGTCTTAAAGGGCCAGATAAATGGGTTTATAGAGAACATCTCATTTACCATAATTTAAGATTTTGCTTTGCTGTTCATCAGTAACCAGTATCTTTTTCACTATATGTTTCCCATTCTCCCATGAGTCTTGTGCATTTTTGCGCCATAGATAACCTTTCTTCAAAGTTAACCATTGTCTATTTTTTGTCTAATTTTGGGCCAAAAATAAAAAAAACCACATGTGCTCCAACGCCAGGTGTAAGGAAACGCTTATAAAGGAAAAACCTCTAATATACTTCTGACCAGCGGTAAAGCTGGGGTTTGAAGGAATTTGACTATGTTCATTTTAAAACAAAAAGTGAATATGGAAAACCGCTGGGGGATAATAAATGACACAAAATCCCCTTCTGCAGCTCCTGTGTTGTTAAGGGGAACTTACATTTTAGGCCATTGTGGCCAACTAGAAGTTTTGTGGGCACCCGCTTCATCCAATTACTGCAATTACTGACCTCCTTGCACCAGGGTACAATACTTAAATTGATGTCTTGTATCTGAGATTCCTTTGGGGGGGCTTCACACCAAATTTTAACACCCTCCCCCCTTTTCCTTTTTTTTTTTTTTTTTGCCAATATATGGTATGATGAATTGGACAAATAGTCATCAAAAGCCCGTACAGTCCTCAAAAAGGTGGCATTGTAAATGTCAACTGATCTTGCAAAAAGTGACACCTCGAGCAGCTCCGTACACAGAAGTATTAAAAAGTTATTGCCATCAAAATTTGGCAAAATATTTTTTTTTTTCCCATACAGGAGGTTTTCATTTTTGTGAATGTATGAAAACATTATAAAGTATATATCTATAGGACACCCAACTTACTGATGACCCCTGGTTAAAGATGGACCTCTTTGCCCACTGTGACCTCTGGTGAAGCTCTCTGGATGCTTTACTATAGTCCCGGACTGCAATGATCAGATATAAGGGGTCAGTAATGAGGTTTTATTGATAATCCTTGGTCCCATCAAAGCAAAATATTTTGTCTGGATCTACAATAATAATAGTATACCGTTTCGACTTGCATACAAAATGAACTTATGAACAAACCTATGCTGTCACTATGAAGTGCAATTTGGTCAGAAAACAAGCCCTCACACAGCTCTGTACATGGAAAAATAAAAAAAAGTTATAGATTTTTAAGGTGGGGAGGGAAAAATGGAAATGCAAGGGCAAAAGGGACTGGTCGTTAAGGGGTCAAAGAAGAAAAAAACCTTGGGATCAAGATGAAGAGGACTCAAGGTGAGCAATAGATTTCCTTTAAGAACAAACCTAAAGAACATACCTTGTACATAATCCAGGGACTCTCTCCGCAGACACTGCATGTACAGATTTTCTTAGCAGGATTGCCGCTCTTCTCTATAAAACATGGTGGAACTTACTGCAATATATTTGATTTTATATTTTTGTTCCTTAAAGGTCAAAGTGTTAAATGAGGACCAAGTTCTGGCCAATATGAAAGTCTACTTTCTAGAATCTACATTGGAACAGGTTGAAGGACTGTGATGGGTTAATGTTGGGAATGAAATGCGCTGCATGCTTTCTATGGATACATTAATAAGAATGACTTGTTCCGTGTTTCCTTTGGGATGTCATGATTTCCATTTATGGTAATGATAGTACTCGCTCCCCTAGTCCAAGGCCTCCGCTGGAGGTATACAGCTGTGGCTGGTTATCGTGCATCAGTGTTGCCATCGTTACCAGAGAGAATCCTATTTAGAGAGGGACGTTGGGTCATGCAGTCGGGTTACAACGCGTTCCGTGATTCCTGGGATTGTTGCGGTTACGTCAGACTGAATAGGGATTCTTCAGGGTTAACCCTTGGCAGGTTCTACATTTTATGAGCTCTTCCTTGTTTACTGTTAATGATCTGTAGTCCTGCCTGCCAGGCACTGAAAACTATTAGAAGATGGGATTTACTGACATCTAGACAGCTAGTAGATGTGTGTGCAAGAGCAAAGATAGAATTCTCTATTCTCACCATGATAATATAGCAAAAAAAATTATTAAAATGTCGAGATATTTACTGGAAGAAGAGGATTAGTGACATGTGCTTCTTGCATAGTACTGTCTGTTCTATATCAATGTTAATAATATTTTGCTATATCTAACAGGGTCTCTCCAGCTCTGTGTGAGCATTGTTCTTTCTACTAGAACACAGACTCGCCCACGCATTGTAGTATATGAGATGTCAGAGCTGAACAAATACTTTGACCCAAATAGCCAATGCACCAAAAATATTTCTCTGTACTCCTTTGTGGTTTTTGATGTCCAACGTAGTATTTATTACTAAAATTCTATTGTTTACTTACTATACTAGGAATGCGTTACCAAAATCGCCAGTGAAAAACGGATGATGAAGTCAATTTTTCACACCTGATTATTGTGGCATGTTTGGTCCCCATGGCCGCCTTCCCTCTAAAATCAACTTAAAATTATGGTAATGAGGAGATGGCCAATACTGGAACCCCTCTCTTCTGCATCTTCACAGGCTGTTACAGTCTGCCCCTCTACTGCAACACAGAAAGTTTAAGTACAGGGTGGGAGGGGTTTAGTGCTTTGCACAATGTAACAGCCTGTGAAGCTGTATTACAGAGGCAGTTTGGTAACACCCCCAGGAGCCCTTTGGGCTCATTGGCATAATTTTAAAGTTGATTTTACACGGAATGAGGCCATGGATAACAAATATAAGATTACTACAGTCATGGTGCCTGGATCTATGAGTTAGTGCCCCTAGTTTATCATTCTGGATTATGATGGCAGGTTTCCTTTAAGACCAACACGGCTTTGCACTTGGGTTAGTTTCATGATAGACGTTCCCCCAAATTATCTTATTCTGTTGCCGAATGTTAAAGAACATCTACCATTAGATCTACTAATACAACCATTATCTCACATCTTTCTCCTACATGAGGAACATAGTCCTTTTTCTAGACAGAGCTTGGTTGTGACATGGCAGTCTTCTGCCCAAAAAGTGGCAACCCTCTCTCTTTCTCCTGAATATATTATTTTTTTTAATAATCACTAACCTGACCTGTGTTTTTGAGGATATGTCACCCATCGGTTTTCATTCTTTCCGTGTTCCTATTGGGAATACTAAAACGATCATTGACTGAGACATAAACACCCCCCCCCCCTACACATTGATATATTGGAACCCCAGGGACTTGTTGCCCTCCTGCCCTCGGCATGTAGACAGTACGCCAGGCTCCCGCAGCAGAGTGTGGTGATAATCAGTGTGATGTTCTGCTGCAGCTCGTCCCTCTTCCCACGCACTGCCTGACACTAGCTCCAGTGTCGTACTGAGTGTAAGGTGTTTGTCTTTTTCTGTAAGTAAGCGCCTCCTGACCTGCGTCAGGTCATCCATTGCTTGAAACAAAAAAAAAAAAAACTATTACCATGAAAATCCACTGATGCCATCTTGTTATTGAGCAGGAGGAGTGTAGCATCATCTGCAGTAGCTAAACATAATGCCCTATCCGCATGCAGATTGGAACTCTAGTAACAAAAATAGTAATTTGCCATCTCTGGAATCGCCAACAAAATTATCCATCTATCTATATCTCTCTCTATATCGATCTTCCTAGTTTAAACTGTTCTACAGTATTCATCTTAGGGAATAGGACCCTGCAGAATTTGGGGAGCTCCTCCTGCTCTATACAAAATAGATATGTCCTATCTGCAAGAAGCTTGTTATAGAGCAGGAGGAACTGAGCAGCTTGTAAATACTATTCCTTGTGCACTCAATAAGATAATACCAGCAGATGAACAGATAGAACACTGCACAATTTGCACAGCTCCTTCTGCTCTATAACATGCTGCAACATAGGAGTTGCTTTAAATCAATTTTGGCAGAACTGTTATGCAGCTTGGTTGTTGAGATGAAGAAATCTGTTCCCAAAGCCAGGTTAAAATAATAAAACAGAATTGAAAGTTGTAAGATAGTTTTGCTTCATATTCCTCTCGTGCTTCAGCGTGTTAGGGCCCCTCTAGTGTTAGATAATCTATTAGACGGATAGAGTTACAAGTGCGCGAGTCTTCATAAATTCTGAATACCACTAATCACCATTTGCAGTGATGAGGATGGCGGCTGGGGGTTTCTTCTTTTAACTTGCGTTTTTTAATGAAACTTGTATTTATGGTCTTCCTTGGGTTCCTCAGGACATTAAGTCTTCCACTCAGCTGTAAAAGGATGTATAGGCAGATGGATGAGAAGTGCCGCTGTCAGGAGTGATAAATGGAGGGGCTGGAGGACGAGTAAGGGAAGTCTGTGGTGGAGGCATCTCGGGCTCTCTAGTAACTACTGCACCTTCATCACCATTGGTTTGTTTATTATTAGCCGTTATAATGGTGGGGGGGTTGCATTTCATGTAGAAATGTCTCCTATATTAAGTTCAATTTTGTTGATTTATTTCTATTATATAATGGCTTTTTTTTTTTTCTCCAATTATTTTTCACAATTTTTTTTTTCTGTATGGCCATATTGGAAATGAGCAACCTTCAAAACTCATCTTCAGTTTTGGTCCACCATGTATAGGGTGTATATGCTTTACTGCCATCGAAATGAATGGTATGAACAAACCGCACTATATACAGTACTCGTATGTCTTGAAGATTTCCCTCGATTTGCGGCCGTAATAGTTTTTTTTAAAAAAGGAAAACGTGTTAGCATGGAGTAAACAGGTTAGATGCATATGGAGCTTTACCTGGGCTTGCTGCATGTCCACACTCTGCTGACCCTGTCATAGTCTGCATGGCAAAGCTTACAGGAAATAAATGTAATATAATATAGATGGCTCGCATTAAAAAAATAACCTTACATTTCTGATTTACATAGTGTAATCCTTATGATTCTCCATTCCCTTTAACTATAATCTAAAAATGTGGCCTTATTGAGGGTAGCATAGCATATTGATACATGACATGCCCCCCCCCCCCCCCCCCCCCCCCCCCCCTAGTCAGTGTGTCTAAAGTCCTATATCACATTTTTCTATTCTGGTCCGATAATTTCACTGCCTTCCCCTAGACCTCTAGCTGTTGTTTGACGTGTCTTGCTTCGCATGTTCAGAGAACTGTCAATGGTGCCGCCTTTATTATGGATTTTGCCCCATTTAGAGACCTGCAGCAGCAGGAAGTGCACAGGGAGGAGAGGCTTGTTCTGCTCATTGTAACAACCAGTGAATAGATATCACTGAGGGGCTCTGGAAACTCCTACCAGAGCCCATGGGGGCCATTAGCATAAATTGAAGTTGATTTAAATTGAATTAAAGTAAATTTAAGAAGGAGGCCATGGAAAACAAATATATGAAGTTGGCCACAGTCACGGTGCCTGGATCTATGAGTAAGCGTCCCTGGTTTATCATGATGGATATTAATGGTAGCATAAGTCATGGTGATAAATCTGGTACAGCAAAAGACTGGTGTAGTGTAACTATGCACTGGTCTAATGCAGCACACATTGATAAATAATTGTTAAGATTCTCTGTCATGGATGTACAGGCCACAGCGTATACCCCTACATGAGGATGTACCCTCCGTGCAGTATCCATTGGCTTGTGACTTTGGAGTGTAAAACATAAAAAGCATTTTGACTCTTATCATGGACTGCTTTGCAGCTGTAAATGTCACTGCTTTTCTTATCTCGAGTCGTTTTATTCCTGTACCCTTTAAAAACGGTGTCAACCTTGTTTGTTTCTGCAAGCGGGATAAAACATGCGCCGCAGTTTTGTGGAAAGGCAAAAAAAAAAGGTTCAAGCGATAAAAGAGGCTTATGTGTTGTTTGTGTGTTGGTGAGTATTTCCATGTATCCAGTTTTTAATATTCATATTTTTTTTTTTATATGGTGGATGGGTAAGGGTCACAGCCATGTGAATGTAGTTTTCTGTAAATATCCAGGGGGCTGGGTGCTCTTCATTGTTTGCGTTTAGCTGGAGCTCTGTCATTGTGTGTGTGTGTGCCATTGTTGTAATCTGTTGAATGATGGAGAGAAGACCTTGCCAAGAGCCCAGATGCTTTATGGTCGCTCTTGTATGCGAGCAATTGTTTCATTATCCCTCTATAGTCTTGTCTATTGATCTACATTTTTGCATTTTTCTGTTTTGCAAGCTTGATCCTAATTTTATAATTTAATACAATCAAATTAAAGGCTTGTAAGCAACAAACAAACATTACCAAATTACTTGGCATTCTCCCTAAATATCTGCTCGTATGGACGCCCGTGGAGTCCTGACTTGGGGAGTCTCCTTCACTCTGGTTCAAAATAGAAGCAATGAATGTATACTTGTCACTGTATTAAAACCAATACATCACATAGAGATATTAAAGTCAATCTACAGTCAAAATTGAGCACGATAAACCAGTGGCACTTACTTATAGATCCAGGCACCTTGACTGTCGTAATCTTATACTTGTTATCCATGACCTCCTTCCTAATAAAATGACCTTTTAAAATTGTACTAAAGAGTTCCTCCGGGTGTTACCAGAACCACTCCTTGCTGTATCTTCATAATCTGTTACACTGTGCAGGAGCTCTTCCCACCTCCTATGTGCTTAAACTTCCTCCGCTGCAGTGAGATTACATCAGACAGAACGGGAAGTGCTTAGGGAGCAGGGTGTGGGGCAGACAGTGTATTAGCCTGTGAAGATGCATCATAGAGATATATCACACCCTAGAGCCCTTTTGGCTCATTAGCAGAATTGTAAAAGTCATTATAGCGAAGTAGCCATGGATTTAGAGGTCGCACTAACATTTTTCTAGTAGTAATAAGTAATAGTAATAATACTCCTCTTACTATTTTTGAGGAGTATTATTAGCCAGGGAGGAGTATGAAATTTTCAGTAATGCAAGTATATAACTCATAGATGTATAGAATGTTGATAGACGCTATATATTTAAGTAAATCATGTGTCAGTATCTTCTGTTTTTACATATGAAGGATAGTATAATACAGTTATAGTGATATAGTATAATACTATAATACAGTTATAGTGATCTTACATCATGCATTGGCCAGAGTAGAGCTGACGCCACCAACCCCCCAACCACACAGCGTCTGCAGCTGCCGAAACCTCCCACCACCAGACTGTGGCTAACGCCTCTGACACCAAGCGCCAAGACTGCGGCTAACGCCCACTATTTCCCCCACTTCCTGTGCCCAGACTGCGGCAGACAGTGCCGAGCCCCAGCGGCCAGACCGCGGCTAACGCACACAGTATCTCCCCCTCCCTCATGTGACCAGATAGCAGCTGACACTGCAAATCTATGAAGGTTGCTTTGTAAAAAGCTTTTTTTAAAAGCTATTTTTAAACTAATTTTTGGGGAATACCTTTTCTTTCTAACTGTGGAAAACCCTTTAATTAAGGAAACTCCCAAATCTCCATTTGTTGTGACTGTATGCACAATGGCCTGTCTCCTGTATTGGTTTATTCACACGTAAGTGTTTGAAAGCTAAGGACGCACATAGCCATGCGTGGGGGTGGAATAATCACCGACTGTCTCTCATAGTAGTACTGTCAGGATTTATTCTTTGTACTGGGAAATTCTGCTCCAAATCCTATACAGTGATATAATAAGGCTCAGTGTCTCTCTCCCTCTCTCTTCTCCTGCCCTTGGATAGGGTTGCAGATATCCCCCTTAGGCCTGGGTTACACTCTGCAGAACTATTGCATTGCATCGGATCAATACCACATCCAGAATATCGCAAATGCCCTTCGAAAACCGGACTAGAGGCAATTTATACACTGTATTTGTTTTTGAGCGTTATTTTTATGTGTGGAAACCCTGTCTATGTACAACTTGTGGTGGAGTCTGACAGCTGCTTTCACGGTCATGACAACAGCCCGTTAATGAATGTAACGTACGCCTTGAAATGACGGAAGATATTCGGACAATCTATTCAGTGTAATTTTCTGGTGTAATCAAATATATGTACTGTAGAATGAAATGGTCGACTCATGGAACAGATTTTGCCCATTAATGAAGTATCCAATCACAGTTTTGTTGGCAGCGGATGGTTAAATATTTCTCTAGGCATTTGCAGGCAGTAACTATGTTTGCTTTGTGCCCGGTCCCTGGGAGACTAAGGCTGCAGGAGAATTGACTCGCTGTTTGCATTATGGTTTGGCAGTAACTATGATCTCTGTACATTACCTGATGCGACATCCCTACGCGTAGCCTGCGTGTGATGGATGATATTGGGTTGTATAGTTACTGGGTTTATTCGATGCTTTCCCTGCCTCGGTGACCTATGACTAATCCTTATTACAGATACTCCACCGGTGGAATCCTTGTTTCGTCATTTTCCGGGAATCCTCAGATACATTTCATAATTCTCTCTTTCTCTCTCGCTATCGTGGCTTTTATTTCTTCTTCTTCTTTCTGATGTGCTCAGCATGCCGAAGGAGTCGTGTTCTGCAGTATTTGCTTCCCCCTTCCCCAGCCATCGCCACACATAGATGATGAGGATAAAATAAGATTGGTGGTAATGCTGTAACCTTGCAGTGGTCCCAACCAAGGTTATCTGCTGCGTAAAAGACGTAGCGCTGGATCTGGTTTCAAGGAAATAGTCTTGGCTAATGAAAAGAAATTTCAAGAAGTCATGTTATAATGACGAGAACATGAGTTCCCTCATCAAAGCCATCTTCACATATTGTCCTGGTCAATGATGCTAGGAGAATTTTGGGTGAACTTCTCAATTGGGTATCTCTAAAATCTTCTAAAAGAAGATTTTAGAATTGGAGCCAGCCTGCTACCGTGTATGAATATGCTCTTCTATATACTGTATGTAGGTTATCCGTGTGCAATGTGGAATGTGTGCCCAATTTACAGGTTGGATTCTGCATTGGAATCCACAGTTAGATGTAAGGCGAACCGAACATGCAGTGGATTGAAGTGCAGAAAAAAAATCTTGTTTTAGGTCATTTGTTTTAGATGCTTCGTTTTAAATTTCTTTTTCACGTGTGTTCTGATGAAATTTCTGGGGAAAATCCACATGAAAGTCTCGTCTTTCACGTAAAAAGAGAAAAATGCACACAGAAATCGGTGAACAGAGTCGCAACAGAAAAGTGATCCAATAACTATTCTTTTCTCCATCACTCACACCAATTTCTGCCACTTTGCTTTTTCCATGTTTCATTCACTTTATTTGTTCGGTGAAAGGGCACGGAATTTGTGCACCAGAATCGGTTTGGCGCATAATTCACTACAAAACTGCAGAATCCACTGTAGGCCAAAAGCACATGTAGTGTGTTAAGTGGGTCTTTCCTTGAAGAATAGGGTGTGGAAATTCATATATTTCACGCATTTCAGTAGCATGAAGGTGAAAGTGATTTTTAAAAAGTAACATAGACCATACATTCTTTTTTCCACATTGATATTACTACTGTATTTTAATTTTTTAATTTTTTTTTTTTTTTATATCTCAACAATTTCTCTCTGCTATGGATTTGTTGATATACTCTATATAAGCAGAGGGTGGGAAATGCATTGGTCACAGCTTCCCCAGTACATAGCCTGCTTGGACCCTGCCCCATAGTATATAGCCAGCACCTGCCCCCAGTATATAGCCTGCCAGCCCATATCCCCCAGTATATAGCCAGCAGCGGGGGAAGCTGGAAAGGTGAGTTTTTATTTTTTTTTTTATTCATTTTTTTTACTCGAGTATAAGCAGAGTTTGGGTCTTTTTTTGTGCTGAAAAACTAGGCTTATACTGCAATCTGCAAGCAGATTTACTAAAAATGTATTGATTGATAAAAAAAAGTCCCCAAAACGCCACCATTACAAATATACAGTTTATAAAGTACAAAAAAAAAACACAATTGCACCCCCCACACATATTTTGGTATAGCTGCATTCATACCAATATTAAAAACATTATTGGACCTGCTA
This sequence comes from Engystomops pustulosus, assembly GCA_019512145.1. Classification (NCBI taxonomy): domain Eukaryota; kingdom Metazoa; phylum Chordata; class Amphibia; order Anura; family Leptodactylidae; genus Engystomops; species Engystomops pustulosus. The sequence goes on from CM033651.1 coordinate 45,318,655, forward strand.
AGTGTCATAAAACTGAAAAAGAACAGCTCATCACGCAAAAAAAAAAACCTAAACCAGCCCTGTTGACCGAAAATTACAGTTTATCGTATACCTCTGAAAACGATGCTAAAATGAAAGATATTCTCCAATGGTTTTATTTGGTAAAATTGGGCAATTAAAAAAAAATATTAGATGCATATATATAATGTGGTATCATCTTGATCACCCATCAACGTTTTATTTTCACAGTACGCTGTACGCACTCTCCAAAAGTGCAAAAAATCAACCAAGAATTTAATCCCATCAATGAGCTTAAAATGTTCTAAAATGAAGTATTTGTGCATTTCATCCCTTAAAAATAAGACCTGAAATGTCCACATTGCCAAAGAAATTAGTTAATAAGTTTTTACATTCTGTACCAAGCGACAATGCAAATCTGCTGTGAATGATGCACTTTCCCTTTAATGCCCTTCCATGGGTCCAACACCACATATAGGTATTGGCATACTCAAGAAAAATTGGGTATCACACTTAGCAGTGCATTTTACTCATTGTGAATAATGCATTAATTTAGCCAAATGGCATTTTTAAAATTGCACATTCACTTTGCTTATACCTAAAAGGGTTAACAAACCTCCTAAAAGTTGGTTTACATATTTTGAAGTGCGTTTTCTATAGCAGGTAATTTACTGTTATTACTATTATTTACTATTATTTAGGCTTGAGCAGGTCACTCAAAATGTAGGTTTTGCCGATTTTCATAAAAATTTGAAAAAACACAACAAAAGTTCTAGGCCTCCTAACGTGCTACAAAAATGAGAGGATGCCTATAGAAAGCATGCCAACATCAAGCAGACTTTTGGTGAATGTTGGTAGAGTTATTTTGGTGGGATAATCTGTTGGAAAAGTGGAAAATTTTGAAAGTTGGAGATTTTTTGCCAAATTTCAGTTTTTATTTCATAGTCGGGACGGTGCAAAATAGGCAGATCATCAAGGAGTTAAGTTTTACCTATAGGTAACAGACAACATAATTCTTATGTGATACTGACTTGTACAAGAAGAAGATGAAGTAAAACTTGTCTGGTTGCTTGGAATAATTCCTTGACCTTTGCAGGTCATGAGAACTTAAAACTTGAATTTTTTTGCATCTTGAAACTTGCCTGTAGCTGTAACCCGGCTGGATGTAAAAGTTGTGAGTGTGCGTGTCCCAGCAGATATGGCCTGACATCGCCTATCTTCTAACACCAGTTAAGATTGTTTAGGAGGACATTAACCTATATCTGTCTGCTACTCCCAGATACAGCGCTTCCATAATTTATCATGTGACAAGCGGCAAGGGCCAGTAAGCGCTTACTTTATGGCTAATCCAATTTCATCTCCCCTTCCTATTCTCCGCAGGGTAATGCTAGTAAATGATGGGAACCTTATAGTTGTAATATCGCATTTTAATCTTTAATGGAGTCTGAATAATTTCCCCTGATGCCCCCTTTTAATAATTATCTTGATGAAAGTTGTTTCTTGTAGTAGGGACTGTACAATGGTTAGATATTAGACCTCTGTGAGGTCATTCCTGAGGCTAGATATTGCTGTGGTGCCATGAGATATAATATGCGAATATAAAAAATTATTTAAAAATAACATTTGGGCTATCTGCACACAAACGTTGAAAAAAAAAACGGCCATGAAAAATGGTAAACGTTCATATTATCATGGCCAAGTAGCATCACTTTGGCATCTTTTTTTTTTTTTTTTTTTTTTTTTTTTATTTTTTATTTTATTTTATTTCCCCCACACATAAATATACAAACACACACATACTGTACAGACATGCATCCATAAACGTCCATAGATACATACACACATATACTGTACAGGCATGCATCCATAAACGTGCATACATACACACATATACTGTACAGACATGCATCCATAAACGTGCATACATACACACACACATACTGTACAGACATGCATCCATAAACGTGCATTCATATACTGTACAGACATGCATCCATAAACGTGCATACATACATAAACACACACTTATACGAACACACAAGCATGCATGTTCATAAACACATAGGGGCTCATTTACTAAGGGCCCGAGGACCGCATTTTCGTCAGGTTTCCTGGCAATATCAACGTTGCGATGCTTTTAACAGGTTTTTGGCGCACGCGATCGGCATCAGCACCGGCTTTCACGCGACACAAATCTCAGCGGGCAGTAACACATGCAGGATCTCGTGCGAACGATGTTGGAGAAACGAAATCTTAGACGGACAGTCGGGATCGCGACAGGACCGGTTAAGTAAATGTACATTCACATGCGTGTACAGGCATGCACCTGAATATGTACACACATGCATATGCTTACGTACCAGCAAATATGTATATATAGGTATATGCACACACAGGAATGAAGAAATTTGAAACGCTGTGCGTATTATGCCTATTATTTGTGTAGCTTCCTTTTTTACTATTTTATAGCTGCCAATGAAGGTTATAACCCTCTGTTTATGCGGTAATCTATATGGAAATACCCCTGAAAGGGGACAAAAATCATTATCGGAACAGCGGTGGATAATAAATATCACATATTTTGTCATCTATATTCATGGTTGGTGTCAAGTATAATTGACCCAAGAAGTGATATTTGGAGAATTGGTAATTCTTGTTCAATTCTATTTAGTTTGTGTGATAATAGGGGAAGTGGCTGCCATCTATACGTTAGGTAAGGAATCGGAGTGAGTAAAAATACAGCATGTCACCCATTAATATCATTGGGGAAAAGTGGCTCTGTAACCAGGAGAAACCTCATTGTGTACCAGATTTCCATTCACCTGTGCAGCTATAGTCACATGCCCGAAATGACTGAAGCTTATTGTATTAACTATGGATATTGAAGAACAATGATGTGGAACATATGAGTAGTTATCACTTTGGGTTAAGAATCCCATAGATTTACTTTTTTTTTTTTTCCTAGTTTTTGCATTGTATGTTTGGAAATCTGTCATCCATTTGTCTTCTGCCTTCGATCTGCATTCATGGATAAAAGAAAAATTGCACATAGTTTTTAATAGGTCTCCGCCATCTGTTCTTCTGTCACGTTAGGTGTCACTCTGACAACATGCGCAGCTTTACAAATGCACTACGTGTAATTTATTGGAGCCGCCACAGACCGGGCAAGCGATTTGCTGACATGGGAGTGTAATCTGGAATTGTCTTGTGGCAGTCATGCCATCCATATTACTTGACCAAATGTAGACATGTAAGGGCCTGTTCATGTACAGCAGATTTTTTGATTGGCCCAGTGATGTGAATTAGAAACAAATGTGAACATATCCCTATAGCAGTAGGTTCTGTAACATCCGAATGTTGTCTATACGCCACATTCAAGTCATGAGGGGGGAGCCCGGTTAATAAGTAGACTGCAGGATGGAGTCTGCCCAAGGGATGTTTATTTTTCTAGGTAAATCTAGATTTTGGATTCAGTCCCAGAGCAGAACAATTTGCATTCCTTTTGCCACCTCATTGCCCCAGTCGGCCTCAGGGATTATTTTTATTTTTGACATTTATCTTCCTAATAAATTAAACAGTTTAGATTAGTGTTACGAATATGGGAAACGCGTCCTTCACTGTCTTGGATGTGTGAGGAGTTACCCACTTATAGAGCCAAGAAAAAATGGATCAACTTACGGTAAAAGCTTATTTTATTTATAAGCTTAAAATGTGTCTCCTTTACACAATTACTCCAGTATTCAGATGTTTTCCCCATTAAACTAATCACCCCCCATGTAAATTATGAAATGTTCTTTCTAGAATTCCATATTTTATGTGAAATCTCACCAGTTTACCTAGCAAAATTCTCCACCACAGTAATGTCAAAATGAGATGGGAGAGTCATATTTTAAGGTGTGTCAAGTTTAGGGGCTGCATTGGTATTGACCAGTGATGGCTAACCTATGACACGCGTGTCAGTGCTGACACACGTAGCCATTTTCACTGACACACGGCTGCCTGAGAGTTAAGTTTCAACCTACATGATCAGGTGCAGTAGCCGGGAGGCTGAGAGATTGCACTGAGCTTCCAGCACTCCCCCCTCCCTCCTCCTCCTCCCCCGGGCCGGCCACTCCCCATGTGTGAGCTGTGCCTAGTGTCTCCAGTCAGCACAGGTATCAGCATGGGGCACAGCAGGAGAGGTGACCCGGCCATACACCCAGGAGGCTCCTCTGCAGCTCCTGATAGTTGTGGTGGGGGGAAGATGGCATCACAGTCAGAGGTCACATCGCTGCTGCCTTGTGTGATGTCCCAGCAGCTGCCACCTCTACACTGACCATCTCCACAGCAGGGGCAAGGGAGGACAACCACTCTCATCATATAGTAAGTAAGGTCAGTGCACTGTATGATAGAAGACAGTCATCAGGGCTTGTGTGTCAGTTTTGTGATGTACAAGCCCAGACATTGCGAATCTTTTGCTCCTCACACCTTCTCCATGCCAAGAGGGCATGAGGGAGATGCAGACAGCGGCGCCTGCGCCCTCTCTATAACCTGTGAACTTTCATGACAGAAAGTTCACAGGTTACTAAGCATTTCCACACCTGTCTGATTGTAACCGATCTATTAAAATGTGCGATTTGCACATAGTAATAGATGATTGGGAAAATCCCCATATACTGCCATAATGTAGTATGGCAGTACATGGTAGGATCAATCAGACAACCTACGGTTAAAGTACCCTAGAAGTTAAATAGTATACATATTTGTTATTTAAACTATAAATATCACAAAATTATGTTTTTTTTGTCAAGGTGACACACCACCCGAGTTATGCTCGTTTTTTGGCGAATTTTGACACACCCAAGCTCAAAAGGTTGCCCATCACTGGTATTGACACTCCAGATGCAGACTCCAGGGGTGCAATGGACCCCCGTTCCTAAGATCCGTGATCTCCTCACTGAGACCAACACGATCAGCAAGTTAAGGATAGGCCGTTACTTGCTTTAACTGGAGAAGGTGGCTGGATCATTGTCCAACATTCTTAACTCTTCTATCATATGTTTTCTCATAGATTGTACACGGGGCCCTTCCTAGTTATTATTGTGTTTGTTGTTTTTGTCCTTTACATTTGTCCTTTGATTTGTAAAGCTCTGCAGAATATTTTGGTGCTATGTAAAGATAATCCTTGGGATTCTTCTACTAGGACGTCCAGCTAGTTATCCCCTATCCACCGGGCTTTATGTGGCTGGACGACCCATGTAATGCACATTTCCCAGTTTACGTGCATGTGAAGTGTGTGAATAGCTCCATGCTGTATCAATCTTATCGGTTTTAAGGGTTTGTTCACACTTAAATTTCCATTATTCCACGGATGGAAACGGAAAAGGAAATGACTGAAGTACTTAATTACACATCCTGGGTCTGTCATTTACAGCACACAAAATAATGCAATATTTTTACCGGAACCTGCAATACAGGCTGCTAACTGAAGCTCATGTGAACAGAGCCCAACACTGTAGATTATTATACACTCTGCTTCTGTTCTTAAGACATACATATCACGGGCTGTACTGTCCTCGGTGTCCATGTGTTGGTCAGAGATAAGCTGGTTGGCACTGATAGTGGTATTGTCATCCGGAAGTACAGAACCCACTTCTGCGTGCCATTATCATTTACTGAAGGGGAAATGTAGAGGTTCCTCATAGCAGCTTATATCCAGTGCTCTGCTGTGTATATACTCATATGGGTAGGTCCAGCTATGGTGAAGCTGATGCTGTATTGTAGGTGATCTATTACCCTAGGATTGTATGGGTGAGTCCGATGCCGTGAACGGATCAATTTACCTTGATTTGTATTCATCCCTATGGGACAGCAGGGCATCAGCTGTGTGTTTGTGCAGTAACCTCATGTGATCTGAGGAAGTTCCCCGGTAAATCCCAGCAGCTATGAATGACGACGGTCGGCTGTTTCCGAAGCTCTAATTAGATGATAATGAGGGAGGATCTGTAATCCCACTTACTGTAAGTGTCCGTTGCTCCGAGCGCTCTGGTTATTAAATTTACAACTACAGGTTGTGTCTGAAGGTTTCCCTGATCTCTGCTATACAGGTAAATTAGATTGTTCCCAAATAGTGACAAGTAGAATCAATAAATTCTTGAATCCTGCTTGCTGTCAGTGAATGCAACCATGCGTGGTTTACATTCAGAAGCAAAAGCCCCAGATATTGATACTTATAGCCTTATAACAAGCTCTCACACCGTCTATTGGCATCTGCTTTTGACATGGACAAGGCCTAACCTAGTAGTAGTGATAATATGAGATCTACAAAACTCCCTCTATATGCCAGACATCCGAACAGAAGTCACAGGAGCAAAAAATACCAATAATGGCGGATCCCAGCAGACGGGCCCGTTACTTTAATTTTATTTCCTTTCCACGGGATAAATGTTAATTGGAGTCAGTTCATGTCAGTTGCATCAGTTTTTTATCCTCGTATCTGAATCTTTGCTTCAGTTTTTAAAATCCTTTGTACCGATTTGAGATTACAGTTGATTGACAGGATGTGAATGGATCCTATGTATACATTGTCAAGTGGGAGTTAACAGTTGGGGTTCTGTCCCTGCGCTGCCAGGTATGGATGAAAAACTGAAGCCATTCTGTTCAATATAAGTTCCTACTGACCCATGTGTATGTAAGTTTACCTTCTGTTACACATCCTGTTATTTATAATTTTTAAAACGCATCCGTTTTAACAGTTTTTTTTACAGTTCACAAACGGGTTCAAGGTCGCCAAACGCATAATAAACGGTAAAATGAAGGCGCTTTAAAAAAAAAAGACTAAAAACGCCACGTGTGGCATCACCTTCTAGCCTTGCACATTTCTGGGAGGCAGAACAAGGGGTGATGTAAGGTAAAGAGCATGCAGAATATAGTCAATAGTAAAATATGTTAGGTAGGTGACGACGATGGCGGGTCCTCTTGAAACATGGGAAGCCACAATGGTTTGATGGTGACCTTTTATTTTCCTTCTACAAACCCTCCTGTGATTGGTATATATCGTATATTTCATTTGCCTCTCGCACAGCGTTGACTATAATTATGAGTACAATGTACTGTTTTATGCTCCGTTTTCCTAGTAGATGTAGAGGTGGGAAACCAAAGATAAAGCAAACCTTATTAAGGAGCCGCAGTTTAGTCCGTGCTGGGGATTCCTGTGGAACGTTCCGTGCATCTATAAAAAGCGGCTTTTAGTTCATCTCCCGCAGCTGGAATCATTTAGAGAGTCCTGTGCTCATGAACTGCTTGTTAGTTTTGTATAAACGGCTTATTTTAATGAAAGGAAAAAAAAAAATCCGCTTCAGCGAGGCGCCACAGTCGTGAGACGTAAAATTTTTATTCTCATTGTCCTCCTGTGCTGTGTTAGTTTTTATGTAACAAGCTGCTTTTTCACGAAACTGCATTTCTACCAAACACTACGACGGGTCTTGACATGGAAAATTCACAGCCACTGCTGTGTTAAATATATAATTTCGTTATTTAATGGCTGTTGCAGTGTTAATTACTGGTGAAGAGTCATATGGGCGGTCCCTCTAGAATCCTGATATCTTGCCTTGATTTGCACTGGACAAACCAGGTCATACCATCAAGGCTGCGTTCTCAAGTTCAGGTGTGGATTACAATGGGTGAGAACATATCATTGAGCGCTGCTAATCCTCCCCTTTTTTAACATTTTTTTTTATTTTTCCACTGTACATGTGAACGCACCCTTATCATCGTGGTAGTAGCCAGGGCACTGCCTGCCTCCAGGCACATCATATTCCTCCACTTCCACATCCGCTTGTCAGTTTTCAGAGCATGTGTTCAGGAAATCTAAGGGTGATGGCACACGTACCGCTTTATCTGCATTTGCAAACGCAGATTAATGCAAAACACCGGCGGCTCGTTCCCGATCACAGGCGTTTCCATAGAAATGCCGATGCGATCGGGCCGTGGCCCGCCCCGGTGGGTGTGGCTTTTTCAGGCCGTTTTTGGGCCGTTATTAGTTCGTTAAAAAACGTATGCGATTTAAAAAAAACGTATGCGGTTTTAAAAAAACGGATGCGTTTTTTAACGCATGCGTTTTTTACAATCTGAAAATGCACTAACTAAAAGCGGCCTAAAAACGCTGCGTGTGACATCACCCTTAGGGGTCCTAAGCAGTCCATTAAAACGCATGCGTAGATGTGATCAGGCCAAGCCCCTTCTCAGGCGTTTACACGTGTGAAAGCACCCTTAGGGTGAAGACGCACGTGGCGTTTTTAGGCAGTTTTTGGGCCGTTTTTAGTAGAGCGTTTTCAGATTGGCAAAAAACGCATGCGTTTTTGACCAGTTTGAATTAAGATAATTGGTCGAACCTGAAAACTAAAGACGGCCCAAAAACGGCCTATATATATTGTTTCCCATAAACATGCTTGGAAAGAGATAACAAATCGTACATACAGTAAATTGACATACCGTAGTCTGGTGCATTGCTATTTTGCTTAATAGTTAGAATCCGGATGTCAGTGCGAGCAGTACAGTGTGTCCTGTATAAACATGGTAGTTTTCAAGTAGCCAATATGTTCTTTATGCATCTGGAGAACTTTTACCTTCAAATGTCTTCAATATTTGTACATTTTTTGACATATACAATATTTTAATAGACAACTGGAATCTGGAGTTCAGGGTTAGGATACACTATTTCTACCTTGGATGATTTGTATATAACACAGCAGAAGGTGATACGACATGGGCCCACATGGTCCTAAGCGGATTGTGTCCTGCGTCGCCCCCCAGTATCATCCAGCCCATCTGTCTTTATGTGAACAACATATTCTCCGAGGGAAGCGCATTGCGTCTGTTACATATTTCTCAGGTTATGCCTGTAATTATTAGCCATCGCCGTGTTGTAACAAGTCCAAAGGTGATGTGAAATTATGTTCTTGTTGGGCTTCAGCTAAGGAGTGGAAAGCGAACTTTAGATAAGGAAAGGTTCCAGCTCTTGACACTACATTGGGATTTTTTTTTTTTTCTTTCCTCCTTCTAGGGGTCGGACCCGTACTAATATGATATTGCTGTGTTGTCAGGGGGGAGGTGTGGGACCTAGTACACATCAGAACTTTCCAATCACTGCTAACTATTGTAGACTATTTATGGAGATATCTCTGAGGAATTTATTCATAATTTCAAGGAGGAATAAAAGATAAATAGCGAAGCTACTGCAATCCAAAATTATGATTCCACAGCAATAGAAGTCAACGTTACAATATACTGAGTTTAGGAACACCAAGTATTTTCAAGCCAGTGTTTTTTTTACTCTTTCTTAAAGTAAGGATCTCGCAGTCCAGTTTTCCTTTGCAATAATAAAAGGAGATGCAGTTGTTGATTCTTGAAGAGTTATTGGTAGAAATGCAACAGTTTCTTACAAATGGATACACTTACAATGTTTTCCTAATAGAGTAAAATCTGCAGATCCCCAGTGAGTGATGATGTTGGTGCTTCTGTTTTCCAGGTGCACCAGAGACTTCCTGCGTGGTTGAGCCAACAAGTAGCATTTTGCAGTACAGCATCGCCCTCTGATGGTAAGTAGGTGTACTGCCATTTCACGCTTTTATTTTTTTATTTTTTGCAGACTTAACGTTACACAGATATGTACTAATAGTGACATTCTATTTCTTGTCTCCCGTTGGTTAGATGTGACTGTGGTTTACCAAAACGGGTTTCCTGTGATAACCGTTAACCTCCCATCCCGCCAGGAGAAATGTCGATTTACTCTGAAGCCGATTTCAGACTCAGTGGGAGTATTTCTGAACCAGCTCCAGAATGAAGATCGGGGAATTGACAGAGTGGCAATCTACTCCACAGGTTTGGCAGAATGCATTGTGTATGGGTTAATAAGCCAGGATTGGTTGTGATTGGAGTTATCTTATTTTGGCTTCCTCTTTGGATTCCCTTTGGACTGACTAAACATGGAAAGTTTTACTCCAGGGACCGCACGGGCTCAGCTGTCATTTTCCAGGGCCATGCGGTAAAATGTATTTAATGGAGCTCTCTACTCCGGGTAATAGAGGAGGAACCTCACTCATGGACGGCTCTATATTAATTACTTATGACCCATATACATGCCCACAAATTGTACTGCACCAGTATAACAAGCAGCTCATCCCCAGGTTCTCCTAGATTGTAAGTTCTTGTGAGCAGGGCACTTGTCATCTTATGTAATACGGTGATGAGGTTTTAATGTCGCCTGGATATGAACCCTCTGATATATATTATATTATATATAGTGCTGTTACAGAAATAAAAATCATAAATTTTCTGGTTTCTTCATGTTTCTAGATGGATCCCGTGTAGCCTCATCCACAGGGATTGATGTTCTCCTACTAGATGACTTCAAACTGTCCATAAATGATAAAATTTACGATGTGCGGACACCAAAACGAGGTAGAATGCTATTTTGGTTTCTGTTATTTAGATTATTTTGCTTATAAAGTGTGTATTTTATGCATGCGTCTCCATGTAAATTTTTGGCTTTTGGCAAATAGCTTGGATGTCTGATGTATTTTATTGTTGCGTGTGTGTATTATATATATTATAATTTTATTTTTTTATTTTTATTTTTTTTGCTTCACTGCATGATGTAACATTGTTCCTCCTCATTTCTAGAACTATTAAGCCATGAACATGCAACGACTATGGATGACGTGAAGCATCTTGTGCAGCAGTTGCACACTTCTATGCATATCAAGGATTTCCAGGTCAACAGAGAGAAGGAGCTCTGTAGTCGACTAGAGCAGCTTCAGGGTCAGCTGGAACCTCACGAAAAGGTTCGTACTTACACTACCGTGTTGTGCCCATTGGAGTTTAGTGTAGCCGGGTGTTAGCCGGATAAAAACATCTGTGTGCACAAGACCTAAGGCTGGTGCCACACGTAGCGCTTTGTCTGCACTTGCAAACGCAGACAAAGTCGCGCCCACCGGGGCGGGCCTCGGCTCGATCGCATTGGCGTTTCTATGGAAACTCCTGCGATCGGGAACGAGCCGCCGGTGTTTTGCGTTAATTTAAAAAATCTTAAAAGGTAGAGACCAACTGTGCTTATGATGATTTTGGACTTTTTATTCCTCTTAACGATTTAAGGGGTCGGAGATGGGTTATTATGAAGGGCTTTAATGTTAAAAATTCAATTTTATTATAGATAAATGAACGCTTTTACCAATTTCTACACAGGCTCGGCTTCAGACTGCCCAGAAAGCAGCAAAGATGACCAGGATTGTCCAGTGGGGCGGCTTAGCTTATATGTCTGTACAATTTGGGATCCTCGCCCGTCTGACGTGGTGGGAATACTCCTGGGATATCATGGAGCCTGTCACTTACTTCATTACTTATAGCGGTATCATTGGAATGTATTGTTATTTTCTACTCACAGGCAAGGTAAGGAAGTCCTCCTCCTTCATACTGGAACGTTTAATAAGCATTGTGTTTTATGTCGGTAAACCTGCCCATATACTTCAGAAACATTATTTCACCGGTGGCAAAAGGGAATGTGTCATTTTTTGACTATAAAAAGCTTTAGACAGTGATTGGTATTGACCCTTGTGGTCTATGTAATCACACCTTTTTTGTGTGTTGTAAGCAGCAGCAGGACTGTGAAATAAGGTGCATTCCTTTGCTCCATAAATGGGTGGTCTAGAGCAGTGATTTTCAACCTTTTTTTGAGCCGCGGCACACTTTTTATACTTAGAAAATCCTGGGGCACACCACCAACCAAAATAGCACAAAATGACACTAAAACAGTCATAAAAGGCCTCCCTTTACTAATAAAAACCTCTAGCGGCCTCCTTTTACTAATAAAAACCCCCTGACGTCAGGTCGCGTCAGTCACGTGACATGGGCCGCGCGGTGCAGGAGCTACGGAAGATGGGCGGATCGCCGACGCGGGGCTTGTTGGTAAGTATAGGGCCCAAAACAAGGGGGCGCGGCGGCAGCGATACACAGGGGCTCCCCGCGGCACACTCAACCATGTGTCGCGGCACACAGGTTGAAAATCACTGGTCTAGAGTGTTAGTATTGATGGCTCATCTTCAGGATAACCCTATCTCTCATCAGCAAGAGGCTTTGTGACTATTTACTTCAATGACAGCAGAGCCTTTAGTTTTTAGCACTTTAACTAATTGCCTCCGGTTATGCTTGTGGTTGTTGTGGTGCTGTCTTTAGGTAGGTGTAGGTGATGAACAATTATTTAGCAACCAGCTCTTCATAGGTGTTAGCTGTATATTCCAAAGATATCACAAAAATGTGGCACTCTCATTCTACCACAGCCTGTATTGTTTTGTATTCTTAATAGGTAGAGAGGAATAAGCTACTGCCAGACTCCATTCAAGGGAGACGAGCTTGGACATGTTAAAGTTCAGAATGTCTGACCCTCCTTTCCTCCAACATTTTAAAGGGGACCTGTCAAGGTGATTTGGGATACTAAACTACCCACAGGTCCTTATGGACCAGTGGTTTAGTGTCCCAAATTTCCCTTTATTAACTCCCTACTTGGCTGCTATTAAAATAAAAAACTTTATATTCACCTTGGTCCATGCACCTCAGCAGTGAAGACTGCACGCTTGTGCAATGAAGCAGTGGTGTAGCGTTCTGGCTTCATTGAAGTTTTGCGCAGGCGCAGGGAGTACAAGAGATGGGTCCGATGCACTTCATTATACTCCTCTCTAGGTAGGTATGAGGTCGTTTCTGTTCTTTTTTCTTTTGATCGCAGCCACAGAAGGACGTGGTACACTAAACCACCGGTCTATAAGTATCTGTGGGTGGTACAGTGTTTTCAAAATGCCCTGCCAGGTTTAAGGGGACATCCTTGAGAAGAATATTTGGAAATTGAGCTACAGGTAGTTTCCAATTTGTAGAATAAAGTGAAGATTTCCATTATACTTAAAACCTCGCGGGGAGGGAGGGGGGATTGTAATCTGAAAACCACACACAACTTTATGTAAAATACAAGCCTGAAATAACATGCACAACCATTGCAGCCTGCTTCCTAGTGTTAATGTCTTGTCATTGTGAGATCTGGATGGTGATTTATATTCACCCAATGTCTTGGTGATAATACTGAAGCACTAGAGCGCAGGACGGAGGTACAAGAGCAGAACTGCGGACATCTGCTGTGCATTGTTATAAAGTCATCACATAATAAATGGCCTCTTCTATATCATTAAGGACTACATATTAGTTTTCCGTAGTGAAGAATAACCACTTGATAACTGTGATTTAATCTCAGAGCTTTTAATGATTTATGACGTCTTATCTTGACCACATTGCCTAGTATAGTGTGTTATTAACATGTATATCTATATATCAGTGTATACATGTGGGTTTTTTTTTTTTCAGGAATATATTTATCCGGAAGCCACAGACAGACAATACTTAAATTTTTTCCATAAAACGTCCAGAAAAACAGGTTTTAATTATCTAGAATACAATCGACTCAAGGACGATATTGCTCAGGTATGCTCTGCTGTGATCACTGTTCCCAGTCTCTTGTTCTTATGAAGTTTCAAAGATTAAACTTATTGTTGTTGAGTGATATGACAAACATTCACTCTGATGAGCTGATCTGTATTTTTAGCTGCAGCCTGTGTGCGCATGAGTCTTCTGCCGCCTCCTTTGGTCTCACCACATGCTGTTGGCAGAGAGCAAGATAATGTAAAATAAACTTATATAAACTGCTGAAATGATTTTTAAAATCGGCGTAGCAAAGGCTACTGGAACCGGTCACCAGCTAAAAATCTTGTTGACAGGTTCCCTTTAATAGACAACGGATCCATGAAACTCTTCTTTTAAATTCCAGTCTCCAGAAGAGCAGTTTTAGGGGTTTTTTTTTTTTTTGTTAAACAATTTCAAGTCTAAAGCATTCTGCATGGATAATAATACAAACTAAAATCTGTTTTATTTTTACCTTACCTTTAGGTTGAGTTGGACCTTAAAAGACTGCGTGATCCTCTGCAGATGCATCTCCCACTCCAACAAATTGATGACAAAGATCAATCATTGCAGAACTCCTAAATCCCCAGCAAAACCTGAGGATATCTTTTTGCCTTTGAAATTAAAGCATTATTGGTGGTAGCTGGGATGTGGTATTGGGATGGGTGATCATTTCTCCCTCTTATCATGTGTTTCTACTTTATTTTTTTTTTCCCCCCTTTTTTTTTTTTTAAACTTTTTTTTTAAGCTGCTGTTTACAATAGAGCAGAAGTGAAATGAAGGAGAGCTGAAAGCCTTGACTTTGTTTAACGCCTCCTCCGGCTTGATACATTTCTTACTCGCTCCATATCTGTTATTTTACTTGTCACTGAATGGAAATGGATGATGAACACACATTTTCTCTGAATGATCACATGTATTTATTTATATATGTATTTTTTTGTTCTGTTTTCTTAGTTTTATGGCGAGTTAGAATGTGGCAGAGTGCCCGGGTTCATGGTCTGCTGGTTAATGGTTCCGCAGACACATGAGTTACGTAGCGCACCATTTCTGCCATCTAGAGAATCATTGGACCAGTAGTAACCTCAGTATACAGCTAGTCTTCTGTCTTCAAGCATTTGCTGTAATGAAGTGAAGGCGTTGGTGATAAACTCCAGATCATGGACATGCCTTTCTCTGTTTAGATGCAAGCTGTTCAATTTTAATCCAAAGCCCCAAACACGATGAAACTTTCTGCTATGCATTTTAAGAAAACGCATGTGACTTCCTTTTTTTCCCCCACACTTTTTTTTTTTTTTTTCTTCTTAAAATCACTTTTATAAATCCTTTCTCCCATCCTTCTCCCTCCCACTGCCTTGGCTATATATATATACTTCAGGGGCTCAATGCATGGTAGATTTTTATGTCTCTTTTTTATGATTTGTTTTTTGTTTTACTTTTGGGAGGGAGTTATTCCCCTGTTCTGCACTCTTGACTGGAGGATCGGAGGGGGTAGAAAATCCGGGTTGCATGACTAGGAAGGGGGTTACCACCTTATTCTAATGCAATGAACACCAATTAAGATTTGCATCTTCTTGTTCATCCCCTGGTGATAGAAGCGCAAGATCTTCTCGGATGAAATCTCTGATATCCGTCCTTGTCTATATTTTGTGTACAGTATCAACTTACCGCTGAAGGATCGGAGAGCGGCAACAACTAAGATATCGCCTCTATCTTTTGCTCCAAAGTTTTCAGGGGTTTTCTTGCCTTCTTTCCTTTGGAATAAGCTGCTCTTCCACAGACTTTCAATATCAAAATGGTGCAGTCTCTTGTTGGGGTTGGCATGGGGTAATGATGGGGTGGTATCGGGCTTCAATTTTGCAGAGACAATTTTTTAAGGACTCCCCACTGTGAAAGGCTCCTACTTCAGGGAAAGGATTATAGAACTAAAGAAGTGAAGCCAGATGACTGGTGCCTTGCATATTATTGATATAGAGAGGAGAGTATATGTATATGTCCTCTTCATGCATTATTTAACATTAGTTACATTATAATGGACTCCTCGCCAGCCTAAATCATGCGTAACATAACTGGCGGACGCTGCCAACTGTAGTCTTAAGTAACTGCCTCTGACCTCTCCTCTCAGGTGGAATAAATCCATTTTTCCATATTTTCTTGTTTTTGGTTTAATTTTTTTTTTTTTTTTGGATTGTAGATCCATGCAGAACATAGAGTACGGAAGATTGGCAACAATGTGCGATCTTGGCTTTCTGAAGGCGTTTCATGCCTTCGCGTTACATCCCTATTTTTGACGTACCCTTTTAAATTTTGGTCATCTGTTGGGGGACGTGAATGTCTGCTATGGAATAAATCTGACCGACAATCATCTACATCTAGAGGCCCTCATTACAATGCAGATCTCCTGGTTGTTTGACCTCACCATTATTAGTTTTGGATGTTTTACGGCAACACAACTTAATACGGTGATGGCCAAAGTGTATAAGCATACGTTTTCTGCCTGGGTAACTGTGATCTAAAGAGGAGATTTTTTTTTTTCTTCTAACACTAAATAAAATGAAAGCTTTTTCTTTTGCCATTTGCACTTCTGATGCTGAAGAGCTAGAGAGAGAATTGCAACTTAGGCCCTTTCAGCAGCAAATAGCCTGATCCTGTGTGTATAGATGGTTCATATGAACAGCAAAAACACAGGAATCGTCTCTAAAGGGTCTGGTATGTGTGAATGTGCGGGGAGGTTTGGAGCATGGAGGAATGTCCTATAAATAAGCAAAATATAGATGTGTAAAATCCTGTATCATTTATGAAATATGTATAAAAAATGTAATTCTGCAACAATAAACACTTATTCAGTTTTTCAAGTAAAGTCTGAAGTTTATTCCTTTTCTTCTGGTTTTTAAAGGGATCCTGTCATCAGCAATTGGACTAATAAACAACTAGCAGTATGTTGTCAAGCAGCTGAGCAGCTTATAGATAGATGATAGCTTCTGTTATGCTCTGGTGGGGTGGCATCATCCAAATCAACTTTTTAAACTGCCCTCTTGACTGTAATTAATGGTCCTGCGTCCAGGGACATCCCTGATCAGAACTCCTGAAGACAGTCCGAGGTTGTCAATCACATGGGAGACTATATTCACCGGCGGGGAGGGCTTGACTTCAATGTTTAACTTTTCCTCTCCATGACTTTATACGACTAACTTTAAATTTATTTTTCTGGGTGATTCCACCAAACTCAAGGTCATAACAGAAACATCATCTAGAAGCTGTTCATCTACTTGACAACATGCTGGTAGTGGTTTATTAGGCTAATTTCTGATGAATGGTTCCGTTTAAAGGGGTATTCCCATTTCAGCAAATTATTGTTATTGATTTTATGATGAAAAGTTGTACAATTTTTCGATTTACTTTGTGTCAATTCCTCAAGGATTTCCAGAATTCTGCTTGCTTTCATTCTATGAAAAGCTTCTGTGTTTACTGCTAGTGGATAGAAATGTGACCATGGTCACACAGGTGCACGGCTCATTATATCACAGGAATCAGAGCCGTGTGTTATAACGAGCTGTGCACCTGTGTTTAATACAGAAATGCCCCTTTAAGCGTCCTTACCACTAAAGTTTCGGTGGATTGTCGCTGCGATTACCTGGTGGAGGGGCTGTGCTTGTCTGAAAAAGAAACCTATTCCTTATGCAGAGAATAGAGGAGAAGGGTAACTTTTGGAATAAGTGTTTGACTGCAATGGGACTAGATGCCAGAAAATGTGAATAAAAAAGCCTGATCCATGGGACTACTGGATATTAAAGTTTCGCTTCTCCGCTTGGGGCTCTAAGGGACCTCATCTCCATTTGAAAGATCAGTTTACTCGATTCCATCATTTGTGGAACAGACCCTTATGGGCCAATGCCGCTCTATAGTGCTCAGTCCTTGAAAGAATCATTTCACAGTCCAGCCTCAGTGCTGAGAACTTGAATCATAGCAATATATGAAGCAAATAGTCCCCGATTCCCTGCAAAGCTGCTGCACTAAACTTTATTACATGTTTACAGTTTAGCGCTGGTCTGTTCCGTGGACAAGCAGGGACTCCTTGCATCTTTTTTCAATATGATGCAAGGAGTCCTATCAATCCGCGATGCACTCAGTCCATGCAATCCGTCAAGATTAAAGGTCTTTTTTTGTTTTTCTAGGATCAACCATAGATTGAACTAGTTGCAGATTCCTGACTTGTACTGCAGGTTCCTAAGGATCATCCAGCCAGAATACAATAAATATCCCCTCCGCTTTTTATATGCTACTAAATATCTATAGGATTAGACTTAAAAGAATTGCTGAATAAGACTTGTGTGTTAGAAATTCCTAAAGAGGCGAACAGCTGAGAAAAAGGGAAAGCATTTGCAGCTTATTTCTCAATAAATAAAATATGACTGAAGCTTTCATGCCTGCAGAGAGGGTATTCATGATAAATATTTCATGGAGCTTCTCTTGGTTTATTCCCTGCAGATTACTTCCCAAGTTAGGGAAGAAGCAATGTTGATTTTCAATTTTCTTATTTCTTATGGAGGTGTGCGCGGGACATAGTGGATGTACAGTTGTGGGTTTATGGAGACAATTGGGGAGACTTAACAATAGTGTCTGATGTAAAACTGTTGTAGTTGCCAATTGAAACCAATCAGAGCTCAGGTTTCATTTTGGAAACTGCTGTGGGAAAGTGAAGGTTGAGCTCTGATTGGTTGTCATGGTTAACTAGAACAGTTCTGCTCTCACACACTTTTGATAAATCCCTTCTTGTTTGTCCCTTAATTATGTAGCATGCAGGCGACCATGTGCTAGACACGGACAGAACACAATGCAAGGAATTCTACAGTAAGTTGTTGGTAGATCACTGCCTTTACAGTATGGGACTAGTCCTGTGCTATCAGTACAAGACCGTAATCACGACCATAAAGTGGGTCCTATCCAAGGGCTTTTAACAATTAATCTACCATTTTAGGAAAAAAACTAAATTTCTATATTTATGCAAATGAGCCTCTCGGTGCACCAGGTGATTATGCTCCAAGCCTTGCTGAAAAGAATTGTTCTGTATAAAGGGGCTATTTATTAAATGAAAGCTGAGTTCTGATTGGTTGCCATAAGCAATTATGCTCTGACAATTAAAATCTCCCCCCAGAGAGTATATTTGGTTACAGGTCCAGCAGTCTTTGTCTCAATTTTCACTCTAACTTGACACTTCATTTAGCAGCCAGTCTGTTTTGGATACCAAAACCAAAGTTAGAAGAGCTCTCAAAATTAATCATTTTAAGGGTGCATTTACATGGCCCTTGTGGGGACTTATATACGGTCCCCATGGACGGCAATAGTCTCCCGGCTGTGCACCATGCATTCCTATGGATGCACATTACTCCTCCTCTCCAGCATGCCTCTGGAGCGTGTGTGTAGATGTAGCCTAAGGCTACATTCACACGGGGGTATGCCCTGGACAGGAGGAGGAGGTGGCCCCTTGCCCCACCATAGGAAACAGCAGGCCCACGGACGCACACTAGGGAAAAAAAAAGAGCATGCTCTATCTCTTCTTGGTGTGCAGATGCACTTTTCCTGGAGTTTCTTGAAAAGTGAAGATGACACTCTCCCGTGGGTACAACAGAAGATGGACCCGGCGAGTTACGTGAAAAGATTTATTTAGTATATAAACAATAAAAGCAAAACGCGTCTCGGACCCGGAGCAGATCCTTCATCAGTTGCATACTGACAGATTTATGCAGATGGAATGCAAATGGAACAGAGGACGGGAGTCCCGAACAGCCGTGCCAGAACTATGTTAAAGGAAACCTACCACTGCTTGCATGATGAAATCATGCAAGCAGACCACCCTGTAGGCTACTTAATGCTGATGCTGGCACATAGTTTAGTTAGGCTCGGCGAACTTTAGTTGAGCTAAAAAACCATTTTCTTACATATGTAAATGAGCCCTCCGGTGCTACCCTACGTCACCTTCGGGCTGGCGATGGCTTCCGATGTTTAATTATTCCAGCCAACTTCAAATTACCCCCCTCCTTCAGGTGCCGAGAGCCGTGACGTCACCAAGCTCTCGGCACCTATCGCCGGCCGGCTGTCCGAGACTGAGTGTTTGCGCATGCGCGATAAGTGCCGAGAGCCGTGACGTCACCAAGCTCTCGCCACTTATCGCGCAGGAGGAGGGTAATTTGAAGTTGGCTGGAATAATTAAACATCGGAAGCCATCGCCAGCCCGAAGGTGACGTAGGGTAGCACCGGAGAGCTCATTTACATATGTACGAAAATCATTTTTTTAGCTAAACTAAAGTTCGCCGAGCCTAACTAAACTATGTGCCAGCATCAGCATTAAGTAGCCTACAGGGTGGTCTGCTTGCATGATTTCATCATGCAAGCAGTGGTAGGTTTCCTTTAAGTTTTAAAGTTTAGGCATGATTGTTTGGCCGGCAAAGGGAGTGTAACGTTTAAACACAGACACCTACACACACACACTTCTCTCTTTAAATGACATCTACCCCCAGGATGATGGATTGTAAACCAAGCACACTGGCATACTGGTGTGTGCCCCCCTGGCAGCTTCCGCTCTATTTAAAGCTTCCTATGCCCTTGTTTGCATGATTTTTAAAGCCTTTTGTTCTTACAAATGAGCCTGAGGGGCTACATTAACACCTGTGGAGCCCCTTGGGCTCATTTGCATCTTTTTGTTAATAACCAGTGCAAGAGAAGGTAAAAAAGCAGATCCTGGCAGAGGGGGAACACACCAGCATGTAAGTGGTAGATATTATTTTAAGTAAATTTAGCTGTTATCTATTCATACTGGGGAAATAGTCTAAACTTATAGTCTTTATACACGATGATTTAAAAAAAAAAATTTAATGAATAAATGTGCAACTTTTGTGACTTGCGATCAGCTCAGCTGGGATCAAGGGCTCTGCAGAGAAGTATATGGTTTTTTTTTACATTTGTTTTTCTCTGAGTATACCAGAAAACCCCTTTAATTCTATCCTTCCCATTAGCAGCTCATGGTGGTCCCCATATATTGATCATATATATATATATATTTTTTATTTTTTTTTGTCTCGCAGTGATTTTAAAACAAAGCATTTTATAAGTAATACTTAACAATCTCCAGATACTCCTATTTGAGCCTATCCCCCATCCCCTGATTGGTCTCTTTTATGTAAATGTGGGCACTTAGTTGAGTGATCATATTTTCCTGTGCTCAAAGCGATCAACAACTAGAGATTTAACTTGGAGAGCATTATAAAGGAAGAGCTGATTCATTGGATTATACATTGTGCAGGGCCTGAAGGGAGGAGCAGGACTCCAGGTTCTAGTAATACTATGAAAAGGAGCCCTGCTCCTCCCTTCAGGATCTGCATTGGCTTTGCCTGGAGTGTACCTGAATTTTATAACTTGACACCATATTTATTTTGATCATATTTATTATTAATTTTGATTTGCACCAAAAGTAAAAATATTAAATTGACGATGCTGATCCACGCTCCCATCAGCTTCTGATTTTTGCTACAGGTCATCTATTAACTCCAACAAGAAAATCGTCAGTACCACCTAAGTGTATTATGAAAGTTTATTAAGTCTTTACGGAAGATATTTATAGGCACACAAATATAGGATTCCACATGTACTGTATAATAAAGTCTGATCAGAGATTGCAAATCCGGTAACACTGTCTTACCTGGACCCCTCAGGCTCATTTTCCACAAATCTCTGCCCCCTTAATAGCAGGCACCTCTGCATAATATTACTTACAGTATCTAATTGTGTTGTAACTCTGATTGGCTATAACTGATTGAGACAATATTTAGAATTTTCCTTTAAAAGTGAGTGAGTTGTGAACATTTAAAGCATTAATCATGTAGAGGAGGAATAGAATCAAAACCCCTTCAGTATAAACGGGTTACAAAAACAGCTTGCTGTAACAAATGATCTGCTACATCATAATTGATTTGGCAATATATGGACTAGAGTTAGTAAGGGTTATACTACTATGACTGCATGGATAATTTTGTCAGGTTTATTAGAACATAAAAATGAGATTGTTATTATTGCAGTGAATCACAATAAACTACGATAGAAAATAACAGAAAACAGTTTGCATATAATAAGCAATAAAGGAATACTGGAAATGTAATAATCCTTCTTGTATACTCTTAAAGGGGTATTCCGGGAATCAGCATAATTCATATACAAATGGGCACTCAAAATATAAGCTAATGTGTAATTAGTTGTTATTTAAAATGTTGCTCCCCTTAGCAGAAAATGCTGGTGACATAGACTGTAATGAAGAATTAAAATGCTACTGGCCCTTTAATCAGTCCGTTAATTTACTCTGCGCGGTCCGTTGCAGGACAGAAGATGGCCGCTGGTCACATGTCCACATCACATGTCCTGCACCTGCCTGGGCCGGTCATGTGATCACCACTACGTTTGGCTGTTGTCGGTTGGTTGCAGTACATCCAGTATGGTCAGTGTTGTGGTGATGGCAGTTACACATCATTACTATGGTAACAGAGCAAGAAAACCTGTTACATCATCACAGGGAGCAGAGCATAAGAGGTTGGTTGGAGTTACTGAGAACTAAGGGATCATGGAACTTGTAGTTTCCAGTGGCGGCCATCTTTGTGATAACTCCACCTACTTTAGAGAGGCCATAAATTTTGTAAAATCATAAAATCAAATTATTTAAGCTCCGTTTTGTGACTAATGACATTGAGTAATGTTGTATTCATTTATTTATATCATCATGGGTATTTGTGTCAGACGTTCATATTCCAGGGAACCCTTCACCACATTTTCAGAAAAACAGCTTGTGAGCGGTTCCCATAGAGCCCTATTAACTAACCTAGATACTTCTTTTAGCTAAAAAATTTCACTTACAGCCCCATAAATCAACTTTTTCTTATACTGCCTAGCATCAGAGGGGGTGTGTCCTTCTCAGCTGGCCCCTCCCATCTACTCTTCCCCTGCCTTATCCGTCCTCACTATTCAGCATTTCATATCATGCGACCAGGGTGATGTCATCTTCAAATTTAAAAAATGTACCCCATGTATGTATCTGATCACATGAAAGCACCTTGTAAAAAAAAATATTTTTCACAATATATCTTATAAGTAAATAGAGCTTTATATGTCTGTAGTTGAATATAGGGAGGCAGTCCCTAAGTACATGGAGGAAGCGCAGTGATTTGAAGAGACACAGAGCTGTCAGTAAACATAAGGGGGCATGGTTCACTGGTAGCCTGGGGTAGAAGAGTCAAAACCAGGAGATATGAGTCCAGAAGGATAATTTGCATTTTTAGAAAAATGGCTGTAATTAAAGTGATTTTCCAAGACTTTTAAACTTCTATGTTGCTTGGAGGGGGCTCCGCGGTCCCTCCTTGTGTCTCGCACTGCGTTCTCTCTGGCCCCTGCCCTTGTTGGTGTACAATTTGGGCCTCGTCCTATAAACTCCCCAACTGTTTTTTTGTTGTTGTTGTTGTTGTGACACATTTGCCATACCTAACCAGTTTTGTATTTCACACTTTGATTTCTTTACTAACTCCCCCTCCTCTTCCTCACATGGGTGCTATGGGGTGTTGCATTACTGTACCACCACCACCCTATGACTTACTTTTGTAATGCAAGGTTCTGCATAGGGTCTTGTTTATACATTATCACATGACTTCACACATAGCTCTTACCTTAGACGTCAATAAATGTAAAAGGATCTCCGTTTATTTCTTATTATTATTTATTTTTATAGGGTGTCTTACTATGTGTTACCTACAGGTGCCGCTATTGTTATTGCTTTCTATATGGGTATTTGGCTATTTGTTAGGTAATACTACTGAGACTGTTAGAAACTAACTAAATATTAAAAGAATTTGCAAAGGATTGTGGATGCAAACTGAGGTTATATGCCTTTTACTTACTGGAAGCCAGTGAGGGGTTCCTGTAATATCTGTTTTAGATTGATAAATTATATTCATTTTGGCAAAACTGTCATGTTGTTTACGAGATGTGAAACGTCCTTGACTTGATAACCAATGGTAGGAAATGTAGCGTTATCTCCTCTTCTCTACATCCTTCATTTGAGGTCACTATACATCATGAGAGTGTAACAGGCCACTGTCTGGTTCTATTTTGGAAAGACTAAGATACCAAGGGGTTAACATGACATAATCCTGGAATTACATAAACATTACATAAACTCAGTATTGCACTTGTTTGAATGTATGATTTGTTTTTTCTTCTTTGTTTTTCCCTTTTTTTTTAGCTCTTTTCTTTTCCTTCATACGAAATATTTACCATAAGCAGATTTCTAGGTGGCGATACAGATCTGTGAGATTGACCATCATCTTAATCTATGCCATTATATAGAGTCCAAGTCCCTGTGCATGGGGTTTGGATTAGCAGTGGACATTCTGCAGGATTTACATGTGGAACATCTGCTTTCGATTACAGTATCTTTAGATTTCATATTAATTATCTGTATGGAAATATTGTCACACAATATTTAAGATCACAAATGCAAGCGAAAGTCTTTGTTAAAGGGGCTATCCAAGGGGGTATAAAAAAAAAACCCATTGGTGGCCGGGATGGAGAGGGTTTAAAAAAACAAACATGTACCTCCGCGACCCCTCCCAGCCTCTGTAAACAGACACACTGCCTGCCGTAAGCTCAGGGCAGCGCTGCTTCTGTGCCACTGTTTGTTTACATGGGGCATGGACCAGAAAGATCGCAGCGCTGGAGGCCGTTAGGGCGCCGAGAGGTAAGTACATGTTTATTTTTCTTATCCCGCCCCATCCCGGCCACCAATGGGTTTTTGATACCCTTGGATAACCCCTTTAGCTGTAAAGAGAATGCACCTACTGCAAACAACACACAGCAATAGAACTCACAGTAGTTTTCCCAGGTGCAGAGGAAGCCCAATCGGAGAAATTTAACAAAGTGTCAGAGAATAGACCAGTGCAGGTACAGACCCCACAGTTGTATTCAGCAGCATGTAAATCTTTCTGGATGATGTATCTGGAGTCGTTTTAAAACCATTTTAAACTGAATTTTTGTCGCACAGACTGCATTTGCTGTTGCCTGTCCGCTTTTTACTATACTACTCCCCTTTTTTTTGGAACACGTTGCCTGAAAATGGTCTAAGCCCCTCAATATATGTGGTGCACTGCATTTCAAGTGCCAATTACCCCATAACTGGAACTGTCCAATGGAGTAAAACCTTAATGCAGAGACATCTGCATAGATCTGCCATAAATATTCTGATTTCTTCTTTAGCCCCTTAATGACGACGCGGCCTGAAAAGGCTTTAGTGACCAGGACATTTTTAGGGAATTTTCGTATGTGGCGGTTTAAGGGCCATAACTTCTTTTCTCAGCCTGATGCTGTGTGGAGTGGAGAAGGAAGAGGCGGTAATAAACCTTATCTCCCTTCTCCGTAGGGTCTCTGAATTCATGGTTTCATTCATCACATCAGGTCTTCAAGGGCCTGAAGCAACAAAACAGCCCCAGACCATCACACTACTACCACCATGTTTTACTGCTGGAAGATGTCCCTATTCTGAAATACAGTGTTGCTTCTATGGCAGATGTAATGGGACTTCCAAAAAGTTCAACTTTTGTCTAGTCAGTCTACAGAGTTTCCTCCCAAAAGTGTTGGGGATCATCAAGATGTGTTGTGGCAAAAATGAGACGAGCCTTTAGGTTTGCGTCTCAGGCCATTTTTGCCCAGTCTCTTGCCTATGGTGGAATCTGGAACACTGACCTCAACTGTCACATGTGACCCCTGCAGTTCTTTGGATGTTGTTGGGCATTTTGTGACCTCTTGGATAAATCATTACTGCACTCTTGTGGCAATTTTGGAATTAGATATGGGATATTGTACAATCTAGGGCAGTGATGGCAAACCTTTTAGAGGCCGAGTGCCCAAACTTCAACCAAAGACCCACTCATTTATTGCAAAGTGCCAACACAGAAATTTAATTTGTGATTTAGCTCCTTGCTCTATCACAGCTTTCATTCACATGTGCACCCTGAGGACACCAATAAAGCAGGTAATAGAAGAAATTGGATGATCATTGTAAATTCTCTCCATGGTCCCCTAAGCCGGAAGTATTGTCTGGGCAATCCAGATATGTCCACACCTTCCCAATCCTCTAGTAGTCCGAGGTAGAGCTCTCACTTTAGAGACTGGTAGAGCTGTCACTTTAGAGGGCTCTGAGTGCCACCTCTGGCACCTGTGCCATAGGTTCGCCACCACTGATCTAGGGAATCCATTATGATTGCACTCCATGTGATAGAAGTCTATTAGAGATGTTTAAAACATTGCAGATAACACTTCCCTAATAGGTAAAGGTAGCAAGCCATAAAGAACAAACCCTGGGGATTTATATTGGTTATTATTATATATGAAATGTATTTAATATCACGGCATATTAAATTAGTTATATAATAATTATGTATGTACTCTGAGGCTGGATTTAATGTTTATAGTTTATTATGTGAATTGTGATGATTTAAGTTCCTATAAGCCATTGCTCTTCATAAATTCCTGTATGAGGGCGTCTATGGACTGTCACTATTCTAAATATTAAGGCAGAAAGTATGAAGGCATGTGACTTAGGCCAGAACAAACGGAAGGGCTGACTTCAGCTAATGACCTGTCTCCTGAGTGTCCATCCCCAGAGTTCCCTTTGCGGATAACAATGTATCATTTTGAGAATTCCAGCATGTAAAGACAATGGGAGGATGAGACATTGGGATCAATCAGGAAAAATATCCTTGTTTACAAGGCAGATCTCTGCTAGAGGGGTCAGAGGTTTGGCCCATTTCATCCTCTTCCTTCTGATAAAGTGTCCAGTGAAATTGATAAAGTAGAGGTCATAGCGATAAATAAAGGAAAACAAGATCATCTCCACCTCAGAGGACACAGACCTTCTGACAAGGTTCCTTATGTCTCTTCATTTACACTTGGATTTTTAACCATGCTGCTTCTCCTGGCCTTCTGTTTCTACCTCAGATTTATTCAGGTGACTCCTTTAGGTAAGTTACTTTAAATTATAATATAAAGTTGAAGAACAGGTGTATAGTATGTTTCCCAATATCACTCTAACACCCATCCTGAGATAAGCTCATAGCGAAAACCCATTGCTATGCATTTCATAGGATCGATGTCCCAACACCCGGCTCATCATTGTGCCATCAATACACGGTGTTTGTTTTTGCAAAAAGTGTTTTTTAGAAAATAACATATTTTTATGGAGATATTTATAGCATTGAGCTTTTTGGTTCAAAATAAAGTAAAATTTTATAGAGCAATGTTTTACATTTTTAATTGCAACATTGTTAAGGTTTTTTTTTCAAGTGTTTGTAATTCAAATGGGATTTCTGATATGATAGATTAATATAAACTTACCGTACCAATTATTTTTGGACACTGCTGAAATAGGCAGTAATTGCTGATTGACCTTAGCCTACTTTATTGTGTCGTGTGATTATATGGAGTCCACGGATGACCATTCATGCAAGATATTAGGGGTTTCCACCATAAAATTGACTAATACATAAGACAAGATTAGCTGACAAGGAAAAAGTAGAGTTAAGGAAGTTAGTGTCATAGCTGCTATTAACTTAGCTGTGCCTAAAGGAACTCATTAATTAACTTATTTAAACCTAATTACATATCCATTTAGAGAAGAGATGACTGTGATCTTTCAAGCAAATGACTTCATTTATCAAAAAATGTAATGTGTTCACTATTTAAAGGGAGGTCTCTGGTCCAAAATCTATAATAGTGTTGTGTAGGGGAACCTAATATTAACAGAGTTACACTTTACTTCCTGATAAAGCAATGCAGGCTAAGAATCATATTTGTAATCATTGAATGTCTCTAGGGCAGGACTGACTTGTCAGACGTATCAGGGGGTAGTTTGCATTATTTTCAATAGAACTAAATGAAGACTGAATGTTAATATCATTCGTGGGCACAGTATGCAACTGTTTAAGAGGCCCTATTACCATCTTCACCAACCCCAACTTTTTGCATATTTCAATGGGTGTGAAAGCTGGCGTTGATGACACGTATTCTTTAACACTTTTTGGAATGCAAAACTGCTGCTTACCTGCAAAATGATGTCCTGTGACCCAATGTAGCACCTAAGGGTAATATAACAAATTCAGCTCATATTTATATATTATCTAATTTGAGCTTTACTCTATATTTATCATTTCATACAATGTTTGCACTTTATATAATAACCAAAAACCTCTCCCTTGTTTCAAGCCTTGGATCCATGTTCCGCTTATATAAGTCTGAATGAACCTTGGAGAAACACAGACCACTTATTCAATGAATCTCAAGACAAGCCAATGTGCGACAACCACCTGAATGGGGAGTGGTATCGATTCACTGGTATGGCCGGAGACGCTATGCCCACGTTTTGCATCCCAGAAAATCACTGTGGCACACACGCGCCAATCTGGCTAAACGGTAGTCACCCAAGTGAATCAGAAGGCATCGTACAAAGACAAGCCTGTGCCAGCTTCAGTAATAACTGCTGCCAGTGGAGCACAACTGTGGATATCAAGGCCTGCCCTGGAGGATATTATGTGTATCGATTAACAAAGCCAGATGTTTGCTTCCATGTCTATTGTGGACGTAAGTATTTCAGTTCAGATACTAAGTTTTAAAGTCAAACTTATTGGAATTATTGGATACTGTTGAATTTCAAGGCGACTTTGGAAGCTTCTCTTATGCCAGACATTCCCTAAGATATTTTTTATTCGCTACATGGCATGCCATATATTTTAGGGTTTCCATGGTTAGACCCCAACTGATGAGACTTTCCGCTTTGTCTTGCATATATTTGGTTGTTTCTTAGTTTTTTACTGGCTGTATATGTAGCTGAGGGTCATGTAACCCATCTGTAATCCAACAAGTATAAGGCCCTGATCATACTGTGTTTGGGGTATACAACTGAGATACATTGGATAATACCCATTATGTAAGTGGACATTGCATTTGCTAATGGTTATTGTTGCAATACATATTGTCACAGTATCATGTAATATATGCAGATTCTGCAATGCAAACAAAAATAAAACCCATGGCGATTTCACTTTGTAATAACAGGCCCAAAGTTACAAATTCAATAAGATATGAATTGTACCATCTAGAGTTATGAGAATAATAATAGTGATATAACAATAGATTAGAAATAATCTAATTGGGGGAGATTTATCAGAAGTGTCTGAGAGCAGAACAGTTCTAGTTGCTCTTGGCAACCAATCAGAGCACAGCTTTATTTTATAAACCACTACAAACAAAACCTGAGCTCTGATTGGTTTCCATGGGCTACTAGAACAGTTCTTCTCATACACGTCTGATAAATCTCCCCCATTGAGTTTATATTATTACATTTAAAAAATGAAGGCCCCTACAGATGATAAATTGGTATTTAAAGCAGACATGTCCTCTCTCCTGACATGTCTATTTAATCAAATACCCAGATTCTTTGTGAAAATACTTTTCTTGGACACTTTTTGTTCTTATTCTGCCTTGAAATGTTAATTAAATTGACAGCTGGGTGTTACTTGTTGGGGGTGTTTCTTTACAGTCTGATACTGTCCAATCAGAAACACCCTGGGCATCACCCAGTTGTAAATTTGTTCTTACATTCCAAGGAGGAATAACAAAGGAATAACAAAGCAAAGAGTTAGAAGAAAAGTGATCTAGACTTGAATCATAATACTCCATAGGGAATACAAGTATTTTTGAAGTATGACGTAAGCTGTTTGCATCTATTGCAGTAAAACTTTTTATGTGGATTTGTTACTCTCCCAAACTGCATTCTAATCTCTCTGGGGTTTGCAGCTATTGAAAGCTTTAAATATATTCATGCACTTTTATAGATTATTTCAGCTCCATCAATGAAGAGTAAAACGTTCCCCATGATGTATTGTACAAAAAAAGGAGGAGGAGGGTGCAGGATTAAGATGTCACCCAAAGTCCTACATACAGCTTGTGGGCCATCGGCTGGTCAGATGTTCTGCTTATTGCTGCAGTAGTTTCCCTCTAACCTGTTCTAATCTGTTTTTAGACTTCTATGACATCTGTGACCTTATGGAGTGTGGAGGAACGTGCCTGGACACTGGAGATTGTGTGTGCAGCTCTGGGACAGTTCTAGGCCCTGATGGGCAAACATGTTTGGGTAAGAAGGAAATCTTTACCCTGTTTCTACATATATCACTGAAATAAAAATATCAATAACATGTCTAATTTTTACAATAGGATCTTCTAAGAAATTAATACATTGATGTAAACTAAATATCCCTTCTTCATTCCTAAGTCTTTACAGACATTTTTTAGTTTGCAGCAAGGGAGACCTTTAACTTGTCTATATTATATTTGAGGGGAAAGTGGATTAGGTGCTGGCATTAGGGGGTTTGAACAGGACAATTGCTCAGGGCCCCCTTCCCCTTAGGGCAGTGATGGCTAACCTATGGCACTGGTGCCAGAGGTGGCACTCAGAGCCCTTTCTGTGGGCACTCAGTTCCATCACCAGAGTTGACTCCAGGTATCTTCCTGCAGTCCCAGACAGCCCAGGACTTGCTGTGCACAGAGCTATTTTAATGTGACAGCTGTACCTGGGACTAATTTCTGCTTTATAGGTGTCCTCAGGGTGCTGGTATCAATGAAAACTGTGACAGAGAAGGGTGTATAAATCACAAATTACATTTCTGTGTTGGCACTTTGCGATAAATAAGCGGGTCTTTGTTGTAGTTTGGGCACTCGGCCTCTAAAAGGTTCGCCATCACTGCCTTAGGGGCCCCTGCCCACCGTCTGACTTTAGTGGACCCCCCCAGCCAGGCCGGCTATACATTTCTTGTAAAGCCTGGACATCCCCTTTAAAAAAAAAACCCTGACATGCTGCCTGCTGTGTAATACATTACTTCACAGCAGTTGCAACAAAAAGGAGGAAGACGTTTGCAGCTGTCAGTATGTCTATGTATATGAATCTTTTTTTTATGCCAGTGTAAAAGTATTATATACACTATATTATAAAAGTATTAGAAGTGCAACATGCTATTTTATAGTTCCTACTTAGTAAATAGTGCAGCATGCCAAATTATGTAACAAAAGCTTATCTAGCGTGTCCTATGTCTCTGTATATGATCTGTCATGCATGTGTATTAGTTTGTGAGCAAAGGGGACAACCAAATTAAAGGGAATGCCTGTGCTTTCTAGGCACAGTTATTATAATAAAAATAAAAGAATACTTCTCTATATTTTAGCACAAAGCTACTGTCCCTTCTGGTCTTGTCAAACAGAGACTACAGTGTAGCATATGACCGCTACAGCCCATCATGGGCCTCAGCCTAAGGACAGTTTGACGCTGGTGTGGTCAGTCCCTGAATCCTGGACCATACTGGCCTAGTGTCATGGAGCAACTATACTGCAGAGGATGGGAATCATAGCATCATAGTCCCAACTTCCCCGCTGCAATCATGATTACGATGTTGGTGTTGCTGTTTAGTGGTGAACTACAGAATCCCTGCATCATATATCACTGTCCCTGGCAATGTGGGGGTCCACGGCACTGTCCAGGATTCATGGAAAGACCATAACAGTGGGAAACTGCCAGGATACAGTTAAGACATGCCATCAACCATCACCTCAGCAGCCTTTACAAAGGTAAGTATTACCTTGTTTTTTTATATTACAAGAAGAATAGAAGTGCCCAATATATCCAATAATTTCCATGAGGACCCTCTCTGTCTGTACCTCATCACTTCTCCTGCAATCCCCGGAAGCTAAGGATGTGTTGCTTCAAAATACTGTTCAGCACAGCATGTCCTGGGCTGCCTGGGACTGCAGGAGGAGGATTTGAGTCCTATCTAGCAAACTCTATAATAATACCACAACCTTTGACCATAGGTTTGTCACCACTTAAATAGGACATACACACAGCAGCTAATTCACTGTATTGCACAGCATAGTGGATGTGAAGAATATCCCCACTGCCTCCTTTCCTGTGCTATGGATTTGCAGTGCGCAGCATTTACGCCACAGGCTTGCTGTGCCACTATGAAAAACCCATCTTATTCTAGGTGGGCAGGGGTGTGACTCTACCTGATATAATCAGGCACCTCTGAATGGGCATTGTCTTTTTCTTGGAACCATCGTAACATCAAGAGCAGAGAAGGATCTTAAGGTGTGGACTATCCGGTTCCAATAGGCCCACCAAACGCAAGGTAACAAACTTATTGAACTGCTGTTATTTGTAGTGCTACCTTGTATTTTGTACTCTGTGTAACTGTATATATCCCAACTGTATATATTGTTTTATCTAGAGTGCCCTTAAGGCAATTAAATATAAAATCTAATATGTTTTGCTCTTGTATCTCGATCGATGAATCCCCACGTCCAAGTCTCCCTTATATACATGCTACCGGGTTGGTTCCTCACCCTATATAATCCCGTTCTGAACCGGGCTTATATTAAAGGAGAACTGGTGGCAGCTCCTTGAATTCAGGGCTGTGATTTATTGTTGTGCCATATGCGGAAGTTGTGTGGACAACTTTAAATCACTTCCTGCGCCTCTCAGAGCCCGTGCGTTCTGGGAGTGTCTATAAAAGGATAACTAAGTGACCTTGCGTACCCTTCAGGGATCCGGAACATCGTGGTTTCCTTCACAGCCCCCTTTTTACTTTTGC
Source organism: Engystomops pustulosus (assembly GCA_019512145.1). NCBI lineage: Eukaryota > Metazoa > Chordata > Amphibia > Anura > Leptodactylidae > Engystomops > Engystomops pustulosus. Next base: position 45,350,850 of record CM033651.1, read on the forward strand.
CCATGGCCCCACTCTGCGAGGTGAGATGAGCCTTTTACCTCAGGCAGCAATAACTCAGGTGCAATCAACTGCTTTAAAGCAGGACCTGACTGCTAGAATAAGTGTCTATTGACACCCAATGTTAGCAGGGGTGTGACACACTGCATGGAGAACTGACTTACTATATAAAATAACCTCATATATTATATCTGGATGGGGCGGTGGGGACTCCATTTTAGTTAGCCTCAGGCAGCAGAGAGTTTAGATTCCTCCCTGGTCCCACTTAATTTAAAACCAGCCCTGGGTGAACTAAGTAATCCTTTCCAGAGATAAGCCATCCAGAACACTAAATAGGAAGGCGCTGGAATATTTTTAGTTTTCATCTGCCAGCAGAGCAGTCTCTGAGTACCTTCTGATTTATGACACCTCTGACTTGATACATGATGGAAAAATCATCTGCCAGGAGCTATTACCGCTCCATTCATTTATTCCAGCAAAATTAGATGAGAAATTTGACAGTGAAGAGTTGTTAATATCTATTCCAAAGGACATTGAGAACAAGAAAAGATAAAGGGGGGAGAGAGGATGGAAAGAAAGATCCTGGGATTTCAACAATTCAACTAATACCCCTGATTCAATGTCCTCTGCATAGCATCCCTGTAGACAATACACAGACTATTCAAGTTTTCATAACATGTAAAATACACTTCATTTTAATATGTAGAAATCTGCTGTCATATGAGTAACTGCTAGTAATACTGAAGGGAATCTCATTCTCCGTTAGTATTTAAAGGAACAGACACCATTAATAAGATAAGAATAATGAATACTTTCATTATGTTGCAGACGAAAATGAATGTGAACTGGATAATGGGGGTTGTAGTGAGATCTGCATCAACCTGAAAAACTCCCATCGGTGTGATTGTGGGAAAGGACGGGTGCTGGGCAAGGACCGGAAATCATGTGAAGGTGACTACATTGTCAGGTTTTTGCCATCATTATCTTTTCACTACACCTATCCACAAGATTGGCGGTTAGTTGCTCACCATTGGAGACAATCGGGAATCACAAAAATGAAGGGGGCGGTCTTTGTACTCTTGACTGAATGAAGCAGCTGGTTGTGTAAGTGAGGCTTTCCAGTGAATGGAAAGTGAGAAGTGAATGGAGTGCTTGTGCCCATGAGACCATTTATTTCAGGGTGCAGGGGGTAAGTTATCCTTAGACATTAACTGCATACCATATATATGGTAAAAATATATCAAAACTCACCTTTACGGCTTACCCCGCTGCTGGCTATATGCTGGGGCAGGGGGCTGGCTTTATACTGGGGGATATGGGCTGGCAGGCTATATACTGGTGGGCAGGTGCTGGCTATATACTATGAGGCAGGGTCTACTATACTATGAGGCTATATACTGGGGAGGCTGTGACCAATGCATTTCCCACCCTCGGCTTATACTCGAGTCAATAGTCCCATGTTTTTGTGGTAAAATTAGGGGCCTCGGCTAATACTCGAGTATATACGGTATATGATATTCCTACTTATCCTCTGTGTTTTCTCTGTTTTTATGTTATTGATAATTGGGTGATTGCTAATTCTGAATTTTTAGGTGTTCCAGTACATTTTAGATTGTTCATCTTCCTGCATTTTTGTATTAGATATTCAGGGATGTCAGAACAGCAATGGAGGCTGCAGTCACACCTGTGCACCATTGGGTGATTCGTACCAGTGTCTGTGCCCAAGGGGGCTTGTCCTGTCTGAGGATAACCGCACATGCCAAGGTATTGAACTATCCATTCATAATTTGATGCCAGTGTTTTATGTGTTAGTTGTAATTGGGATTCTGGGAAACTACCTTTCAAATTGTATTTTGTAAAAAAAAAAAAAAAGTTGTGATACAGGGTATGTCAAAAGTCCCAACACACTTTTATTTCAGAAATGAAACATTTTGGAATTCCCCAGAACATAATGGTTCAGAGGGCTGAAATTTTGAAAGTCGAGATATTGGATAAGGACAAGTTTTTCCAATGGGAAGGTGGTCATTCAGCATATCAAAAAAGATCTGAATTATCTCAGAGATAAATTGCCACAATCAGATTTGTTATATTTCATGTGGGGTTAATAGTATCAAGTCCAACAATTCTCGAGTGGGTTCCATGACATAAAATTGCTGTACATTACAGGGAATGTTCCTGGTTGATAACTTTTTTTGCAAATCTGATCGGCATTTGCTCTTTGAAACAATTCTGCTCCTTTGTGACCACCTTTCCATTGGATGAACCTGCCCCTGATCCAATATGGCGATTTTTAAGATGATAACGGCAAAAAAAAAGAAATAAATCTGCTGTTAATGTTGTAATCTTAAGCCATGTAGGCATCGTGGAAGACATATCAAGTACCAAGCCCAAGGGGGTGAACATGAGTCCTTGATTACATATCTCTCATAAATGTAAGGTAATGCAATGCCTATACAGATGGGCTGCAGGGACCAAACAGGATATATTTATCTCAGTATATACTTATTGTAAAACATTAATCTGTGGGATATATGCAGGACACAATCAGTAATGTGTTACTTAAATGGGTGTCAAGGCAAGCACCCCTTACCCATAAAAACGCAGCACAGGCCGGCCCCCAGGCACGTTTCAGTTGTCATGCCTTCATCTGGGGTCTGGACTTTCAAGATGGTAGAGATGTTTCAGACATCGACAATATAATAGGTCCCCTCACCCTGATATGTAATTTTTCTTTTTGTTTTTGAAATAGGGTGTCAGTAGATCATTAGACTCACCCTGTTTATCCATAGGCCTGCAAGAATGATAAAGCTACACACAATCCTTGTCTGGGCTCTGTTAAAAGTTAAAGGGATTCGGTAGAGAAATATTGACATGGCTTCTCTGTTGGTGCCAAGGCTACTAATTAGTGTTGGATTGAGGTTTCTTAGCCACCCAAACGGAATTGGTCCAAGTTTCCACTCAAAATCTATACCGAACATGTTTGTGTCCATTGCAGACACAAGATGCATCCTCATTCAGCTTTATTATTTGGTCATACTTTGTGTAACAACTCATGAGGAATTGACCCAAATTGTCTCCTGCAGTCCTGAGTCTTGGTATGGCATCCATTGGTTTCTTTCAGAGAATTTTTCCCGGTGTCCTTCTGATGTGTTTTGAAAATATAACGGCAGATACCTTCTTCACAAATTATGAAGATCATGACCCTAGAGAGGCATAAGGTTCTTTAACTTGAGCTCATACACACACCTCTGATTGTGCTCAAACCTTCTTAATACCACTTGTCATTCACTATGTGGATTGGTTTGAAAGTCATGGAGACCATTGACCTGTAAGAGTTGATGTTCTGCTTTGTTACATAGATCTATCTGGGATTGAGAATTTCATTCTATAACCACCAGGGATTCTCATACTAGTAGGCTATAGAAGTAATGGCAAATTGCATTTTCTCGCTGTGTGACCAGATTCTCCCTGGTTCTCTTGCAGAATATAGAGCTGTGGTTTACAGAGAAGGTTATACTTTTGTTTTCTTTTGTTTTTCAGTTCCAGTGTTATGTAAGCCGAGTTCCATAGAGGTTGCTGTCCCGAAAGATCTAGTTGGAGGTCTTGAACTCTCCCTTACCAATTCCTCCTGTAAGGGTGTTTCCAATGGCACCCATGTCAATATCAACTTCAACCTCAAAACTTGTGGAACGGTTATGAATGTGCGTAACTGCTATAGTTCCGTGAACAAGTATTATCTTTGTTCTACCCTGGGCTCTAAAAATGCCTATGAGATTTTGCATTTCTCACTATTCTTTCCATTTCAATGAGATCTATTTGCTTTACAACACAATTCAGTGTCCTTGACACCTACACATAACATCTGCTTGGTCTACGACATGCTGGTGAAGGTGGGTGGGGGTTGATTTTCAGCCTAACTTTGTTCATCTGCGGGAGAGGGCCCATGACTACTTTCACAACTGAGCAATGGCACAAAGCTTACACTCTGACTTACAAGGCTTCTGGCTTATGCTCCCTCCAGGAGTTACACTACAAGATCCATAACTATTGGTATAGAACCCCAGACAAACTGCATAGAATATCACCAGAGATCTGAGATTTATTGTTGTTGTTGCGGTTCAGAGGGCACTAGGATACATGTTTGGTGGGAATGCAGCCCTGTGGTACAACTCTGACAATCGTCCAACAGCATAATGACCTTTACCAAGGGACAATAGACACTTCATCTGAACTGGCCCTGCTATCTATATTTCTGGGCCCCATTTCTAGTTTCAAGAGGGGTTAGCTCCATCATTTCAGAAAGGCTACAAGATAAATCACCCCCTGTCTGTGGACATTCTCGTTGCCACCTTCCAGATTGCAATTGGATGAAGCCCTCAACCATATTATACATAAGGAGGAGCTTTGAACCACAAGTGGTGGGAAATATGATCTCTTCCTTATGACTTGCTCTCCTTCCAGTCCTCATCAGGCCTAGGTTCTTGGTTGACTCGTTCAGGTGTTGCACCCTCCCTATTCCCTACCACCACATCCTCTCCAACTGCTTCCTCTTTGTGTTTGCCCCTTTCCTTTGTCACTTGTTTTTCTTATTCATTTTCTGTTCATTGTTGATGATAAAACATGATACAATGTTTTCAATTTAAAAATAATAGATCCTTTCAATATTTTTTGAGACTTATTTTAGAAGGATGTTTACTACATGACATTGCATTCAGTTGCTTCCATCTTTTGCAGGTAGTAAGTGATAAGATCATTGCCACCAATCTGATCACTGGCATGCCCAAGCAGACTCCAGGAAGCAATGGGGACATCATAATCCGTACAAGCAAACTCCTAATCCCTATTACATGCGAGTTTCCCAGACTTTACACCATCACAGAAGGATATGTAGCAAATCTCAAGAACACACCACTGGAAATTATGGGTCGCAACAGAGGAACCTTTCCTTTCACCCTGGAAATATTCAAGGACAAGGATTTTGATGAACCTTACAGGGAAACCCTGCCAGTACTGAAGCTCCGCGATTCCCTTTACTTTGGCATTGAACCTATGATGCGTGTAAATGGACTGGAAACATTAGTGGAGAGCTGTTTTGCGACACCAACTTCCAAAAATGATGAAATCCTGAAATACTATCTAATTAAAGATGGGCAAGTATTGCAATAATTTATTTTCTATAGCTAAATTTCTAAATGGTAATGTTCACACCACCACTGGTAATCGTTGCTCTATTTCATTATGTAATAGAATAAAGGACACCTACAACTGATGGAAAATGGAGAACCTTCTGTTCACCGTCCATTCCCAATGACTTGCGTGTTTAACTTCCGTTGTTTATAACGGCAGATTCAGTGCAGCAGTCAGCTTTATTTTAGCTGTTAAAAGTAAAAAAAAAAAATTGGCAAGGGATACCACGAACGGTGATGTGAACTGGGCCTAAGTTACATGCTGCATCATTATGAATTGTAGTACAATAAAGGACAGTCACATACTAACCATAGTTTGTTAAATACCATTGGAAGAAAAAAAGAGAGCACGCAAAAGATACAGTCCATCCTCGAGTTCAGACACGATTCTTACATATTGTTCTGAAGTTGAATTTGTCTGTAATTGGATGTATATGTTATGCGACAGTGCTGTACTCCTCTCAGCTAATTTTTTTTTGGCCTCATGTACAATGAACTTTATAAAATGTTGGATTGTCCACTCAAGACCCTAGATTAACAATCAACGCTTAATTGCAGACCCTTGATCTCTGTTATAGCTGTTTTGAGTGTTAGCCTAGGACTAATTGCAATAATTACTTCCACGCTATATCCGACGGTCACTTTTGTACACTAAGGGACTCTGTGAATTCGGCGGACCGGCTGTAAAGTGTTAGAGTCTTACATTAGGGAAGTTTTGAAACTTAGAGCTTTGCCCCCATCTTTTAATGGTTGTGTTATGTCACAACTATAACTTACATAGTACAATTTTGTATTAAGACACAGTGCGTGTCGCTTTTCGTGACTCGTTTCTACCTGTGCTGGCCTTGTTGCGTCCGGTCTAGGGTCGCGTGCAGCAAGTCGTGCAAAGCTCTGTCGTTCCGATGAGCCTTTTTAGCGCGTTCAGTAATAACAGTAGAAGGAGCGCCTGCGATTTTATTTTAGACCGGTGGCGCCCCGACGTTGATTAAACCGTACTGTACAAACGACCCGCGCCCTGGTGACAATAGACCTCCTTGTGTCAATTGGTAATTGGTGTACGTTACAGTCTTTATGCTTACATACAACAGCAATACGTTCCACTAGGTGTCTTAGTAATTGAAGCGGGGATTGTCTATCTCCCCTGGTTCCTATCATTTACAACACCCCTCGAAAAGCCCCCAACAGTTTGAATTCGTTGTCCACGAATCACCAAAAATTTGTTTGTCTGGTACACATGATCTCCCATAATAATCCACCTGACCCCGCTCTTGCATATAAATTCACTTATGTCAACTACAGACCCTATCTGTAGGTAACCCGGACTGCCTGTAATAAGGTTTATTACCATAAAAAGCCATTGCCTTAATACCAATTGAATCAACGTCTATGGTACTCTACTAGTACATTCTTACCTTTTTTCCGTGCACTTTATCTGAGTGTTGTTCCGTATCAGTGCTTGATAGCTACATCCTATGGATGGAATGTGCTAACTACCTATTTGCCAAATGTATGATAATATTACAAGTCCTTAGAATGGGGGAAAAAATTAAAGTGTTTTTTTGTTTCTTATTTCTTTTTCCAACTGACTGTGTTTTCAATGTGCTTATGGTCATAAATGTGTTACTTCAATTATTATATTTACAAAGTAAGGGCCTCATGTACTTGACATTGCATTCTTAGGCTGCTTAGCAATGTCTGGGGTTCATCTGCATGACTATCCTTTGTTGCTTGTGCGGGTTGGCTTATACTTGGGGCCCTGCAATCCCCCAGTCTGATGGGGCCCTTGTCCTGGGGCATGTTCTGCTCCCCCACCCACTCCCCGTGGACCACATCGGCTCACATGTGCTGATTACAATCTTGCTTGCCATGGGCTTGACAAGTGTGTTTCCCCATTCAAGCAAATTAATTTGAATGTTTTTGAAAAGTTTTACACACATTTCCAGTATCTTTCTTAACCAACTCCTAACGGTTTTTCACATCCCGCACTGTGTCATTCTAAGAAGCATTAGGCTTACCCATTGGGACATCTGACTTGGTCACCCAGGTCACGGCATCATTAGTAATAGACCAGAGGTTAGTCAGAGTGTGGGTTATAACGAGCTGCCAGTGTGACCATGGTCAAGATTTTTGTCCCATTTTTTGTTCAAGGTAAACAATGAATCCTTCTATATAATTACAGCAAGCGATATCTAGAAAACCGTGAGTATGGAGACAGAAAGTTATTTGGAAATTGTATAACTTTTTTATAATACAATGTAACTTAATTTAACTTTAGGACACATATCTAAGTGGCTGTATTTCAGAGAGCCCCTAAAGAATTACAGTGGAAAATTCCTTTAGGTAGGTAAGCAAAGAGCCGTGGGATATAAGGTAACCCTTTAACATCTCAACAAGATAGCCGTGATCTCTCCACTACAATACTACAATGCCAGAATCCTCAAATGTTGACTTCTTGTGGTTTGCCTGGTTTTGTTCAGAAGTAAAAATGAAGTTTCATACTAACCTTCCCTGGAACGCTGTATCTTTAAGTTTTTTTTTGTGCATTTTAGAAATGTATGTACATATAATATATTTGTTTTTTAGTTGTGTCTCAGATGATTCTGTAAACATCAACTTCAAGGGATCCTCTTCGCCAACACTTCAGGTCCCAGTGTTCCAATTTTGTAGGCAAACGACATAAGGTAAATCGGTTTTGTTTCATAGTTTGTTTTTACCCGCTGATTAGACAGCAGATACTTGGTGTACACTGAGGGGTTATTTCGTTGAGGTGTAAGATAACACTTGTAGAATTTTTGCATCGAAACCTATGGTTGAGAGTTTGAGCCAAGTGTGCATTAGGACCCTCTGGACCAGGTCAGGAACTATGGTTTGCGACCGGATGGGCTCTTTGATGGCCGTATACTGGCTTGTCCAGACAGGCTCCTTTTGTTACAAACTTTCTCTTTGCGCTCCAAATACCACATCTCTTTATTCTTTGGTTCGGTGCGATCGCGGTGATACCAATTTCTACCGTTTTTAGTGCGTTTTAATACATTTTCAAATTAAACGAATGTGTACAAAAAAGAAAAAAAAAAATCTTTTTCATACTTTGGAGTATGGAGCGCGTGAGGTGTCCATTTTGTTTGCAAATGAACCGTACGTTTTCATTGCTAACCAATTTGATGTCTGGTGGACATTTTGGATCAGGTTCTAATTACATTTTTTATGTGATGGAAAAAGGTGTAAAAGTCGCATTTCGGACATTTGGGCGCCATTTCCTGTTGTGTAGGTCACGGCCGTCAATAACCTTTTATCTTTTGATAAGCGGGCATGTGGTACGGCGTACCTAATGGTGTTTGTGAATTTTACTGTTAATGTTTTATATCAGTTCAGGGAAAGGGTGAATTTTAATTTTAATATTTTCTTATATTTTACATTTTTTTTAAAATGTTTGTTTCTTTTTTTGTCTTCACTATTTCTAGACGCTCTAGGGTACCTTACCCCTAGCTTTCTGATCGTTCCTACCCTATACTGCAATACTTCTGTATTGCAGTCTATGGCATTTTTGCATATGATTCATTACAGATCCACTGGCTCATTGTACTGCAGTCTGCATAACATGGCAGCAACCATGCCATTTGCCCCCCTTTGCACTCTCCCGGCGGCAGAGAACTGTTATCAACCGGCGTCCGATCCCACACAACGTTGTGATGCGATGGTTTTTGCTGCATATGCGGCAAGCCCATCTCTTCTCAGGGATCACCGTGACCTCTTCATAGCTCTGAGGCGGATATCTCACGGCTGAAGAGCATGAAGGGGTTAACAATTGTACTGCTTTGAATTAGATTTTATAATGTGGCGCTATGCTCGTCTCAGCCAAAGGGTCCCTGACCCCTGATCTGGGCCCTCATAAATCTGATATCAATAGTAGAGCATGTCTGCTATTTCTGGGCCTGTACAATCAACTTAGCCTGCCAATGATGGATTCGCCCTGATGATTTGTGTGATATGTGCGTGCACACTGTGAAGAGAGATGAGGTTCTATCTTTTTCCTATAATTAGTTCATGGTGAACCTTTATTGGCTATCTTCTCTATCTTCCCCAGACTGTGAGCCCAGTCACAGGTACAGGAACATCCTCCCCTCATATGAACTTTTTTCATCTGAAATCATAATATAACAGTCATAGTTCTAGTTCCAGAAATAGGACTGTAATAATAGTAGGAATTGTAGCATCAGGGGAGCATGGTTTTCTGGGGCCTGATTTATAATGACTCCATTATTTAGGATGACAGAAGTGCGTTACAGTGTCATTTCAGTTGTCATAGAGAAATTTCAGCGCAGACTGATCTCATACGTTATAGTTCTATTTCGGTCAGTACTTTATTAAGAAGCCATTTTAATGACACGGCTTTAATTTCTGTTGAACCCACCTGAGTTCTGAGAGGATGAGATCTTCGCATTTATATATACCAAGCATTAAAGGGTTTCACAGGATTTATTTAATTTCACAGAGATCACATGCACATATTTATTTTCCTGCTGCAGCAGAAGTACCAACTGTCACCAGAATGCAGAGCCTAGCTCGGAGAAGGGGGGATAAAAGGAGAGTCATGTATTTGAACGTTTCTATAATAGATTCAACTTTAATGGAAGTAGTTGCAAGTTTTGTATGAAATTGTGATTCTTTCCTTTATCCTCATAGTTATTTTTAAGTAGGCATTGACCAAATAAGTGTCAAATTTTAGTGGTCTTACGATGTTATGCTAAACCACTAACATATGCTCTATTTTCTGATCTTGGAGGTTCACCTCTGGAGCTGCAACCATCCCTATCACATAAATACAAAGCCTTTTTTTTGTAGTCCTGCTGGTAGCCACACACACTATTACGACTGTACTGAAAAAGCCATCTAGGTCAATCAAGCAACAAGCGTTGGCGCGCATTTTTTGTAATCCACTAGTGATATAAACATATTTATACAGACTTTGTCCCTCCCCCGGTTTTACGTCAAGATAGGTTTCTTAAGTTGTTCTTACAGTGAGATTTGTACGTAAGTTGGAAACTGTAATATTGTAACCCCCCATCGACATTTTTTTTGGTCTCTGTGACTATTGGATTTTAAAAATGTTGGGTTGTCATAAGAATCAGATTACAATAGCAACACATTTGATACTGTATAGCTGTTTTTTTAAAGTAAAGTAAATTTAACCAAAATCCAGAGTTCTGTTTGTAACAGGGTAGTCTGTAAGTCCGGTGTTTTCTTAGTAGGGACTGCCCTGTATATTTTATACATTGAAACTCTCATTGGATCTGACCTGTTTTGGCCTTTTATGAATAGACTTTGACCAATCTCTACAATCCCAATGCATCTTTTAAAGAGAACCGTCACCCTTAAAACGGCACTAGGAGCTGCTTACTAAGTAAGCAATCCTAGTGCGACAACATTCCCACAGTGGTTCCCCTGCTACTTATCCCGAAACCTCCGATAACGCTAGCAGACGCTGCCCGGGTATTCATGCAGGGGCGGGATTAAGGGGCGGTGACTGCCCACAATGACCTCGCATGTCACCGCTGCCTATAGAAGTGAACGGGGCTGTCCGGTCTTTCTCTGTACAGCGCGCAGTGTCGCTACATTATTGAGTTTCAGATAAAGCTAGCAGTGTTACACTGCGGCATCTGTTGGTAGCACTGAAGCTCGTACTTTAAAGGTGACAGGTCCTCTTAATTATAATGAATTGCTTTAGTATGTTATCTCCTGGCTTCCCGATCAAGAAAAAAACCTGCCTGTTCTGGTGTATGGTGCGCCACAGTAAGCTGCTAAACGTTTCACTTAGGCTATAATGTCGAGCTGCCGTTTCCCGCCCGTACGACCGTACGGGCAACGGCAGTGTCCGGGTAGGGAGGAGGAGGTGTCGCGCAGCTCACCCCCGCTCTCTCCATACAACCTCTGGCGCACGGCGCCGTATTACGGAAAAGATGGACAGTCCTATCTTTTTTCCCGGGTCACGGAACGGTACGTGCCGCCGTGTGCTGCATCAGACCCTCCCTTAGGGTGCCATGTGCGCCATTGCTGCCTAGGGGGGGACGTAATCGGCCGTTATACGTCGCCGTATATACGTCCCCAACTTAGTGGTGCATTAGCCGAAGACTTTGGAGAACATTTGGAGGCTTGGTGTAACAGGGACCTGTGGCTATTAATTGTGCGTATGTATTTGCGTCTTTTTCGGATTACACCTACGCATTAAGGCCTTTGCCCATGAGGTTCAGCAGCTTTGGCAACTAAGGTAGGAAATCGGGTGAGCCGTCTAGTCTGGGCTTTACTTGTTTGCGTCTCTTTGAGACTACCTGAATCTGAATCGCTTGACTAATCGTGGGTTCTAAGTTCTGTTCGTGCTTGTTGAGTTTGTATTTCTAGATAAGGTTGTAAATCCTGGGTTAAAAGTCAGTTTTTTTCTAAAGTGTGATAATTAGATGCATGATCTCAATATCTGAGGAATGACTTCTTATCTATTTGGTGGCATAGATAATGTGGGGAACTTCTTACAGGCCACACTCCTCTCATAAATGGTTATGATGGCTCCTGTACTTACGTGGAGCCCTGAAAGGAAATAACTTCCTCCTAGAAGGTATCCTGGTCCCTTTTTATTGCTTCTTTTCCTTAGGGGCTCCATCTTTCTTCTTTGTTTGACCCTTAATGCTAACCATCAATGATAGAGCAAATATCTTCTTCTGAAAGTTTTAACAGGGACATACGAGGAGAGTCTTGACCCATAGCAGATTTCTTTCATTAAAAATGTACAAATTTGTATATGTTTATAGAAGCATCACACTTTATGCACACTTATAACACCATTTTACCTTATACATTATATAACAACAACTGTCTAAATGATTGCAGTACTATTTTGTAGTGAGCAATCTGCAGGATGCCACCCCTTCCCCAGCGACGTTACCGCCCTGAGGCAAGATTTCAACTTCCTCATGGCAGGTGCTCCCTGCATGTGTAGATACTCCTCAGCGCCGGGCAATCTCCCTTATATTAGGGTCCGCAGCTGCAGAGCACATTGGGAAAGTCTTCGGTCTCTCCTCCGCTGCTCCCTTATCTTTGTATTGACTCGTACCCACTGTACTGTTGGAAATGTACCCCGCCGTTTGATACAATGTTAATGCTGTACAAGGTGCCAACATAATTGTAGATTCGTCAGGTGCTGTGAGTGCAGGCCCCTATACATCTGGTCCCCCCATCGCGTCTGCTCCTGGCGCTACCCCCCTCTAGTTACCACCCTGAGTATTACTCTACCTTTCATAATCAGTAGTCAGTGTGTTTACATAGGGAAAACCATTTCTGCCCATTATTATGACGTGTATCTTAGTTTACTAGAAGTTCGAAGTTTCTCAGCTGTTGGGAGATACCTGCTGCTGTGACCGCATTCTTTTTCTCTACCTCCTACAAGCGTCGTGAAAACTAGGGCCTGCGGCGAGGTTCGGGTCTTTTCTGTTTGACTTGCAGAAATTAAGGACTTCGAAACAGGTTGTCGTAGTAAAAGATTAGGACCATCAAAAGTTATGGAATCTTTTATTGGAAGCTGTACAGTTGTAATGTGTTGTGTTTTATGCTGTCTCATTAAAGTCCTTTCCCCCCCGGTCGCCAGTCTGAACTGAGGTTGGTAAAGTTCCACCCAACACTAAATGCAAGAATGTTCCCTAGATCAGATCTCTCCTGTTTCTATCGCTCCGAGGTCATTCATACACTGACCAGGTTTCTGGCTGTGGAGCTGCGGATGAGCGATCACGATGTGCCCCTGCAGGCGTCGCCGCCCGAATGCGCGGTCACCACTTCAGAATAAGGAAACAAGCAACTGTCAACATCTGCGACTGAGGTTCCATAATCATGAATGGGAGTAGTATGTCTTCCATTCAGACCCCCATCTCTGTATTGAAAGCTCAACTCACCGCTCTATGTTTATATACGTGTTTCATTGTTTTTGTACTCCGTTCTGCCATTAATAATCAGAAGTCTCTGGATGCCTCTTCTCCACCATGCTCTACTACATTGAATAGACAGTATATTATACCCCTATATACCACCTCCTGGCCCATACACTGGGAACTGCATATGGACTCCCTCCTTCCTTCAAGTTTGGCTTTGTTGGCTTTTTTTTACATGTTTATCTGTTCAAAACATTGGTTGTTTTATTGTTCTGAGACACAGAAAATATATCTATATTTATATTCCAAAAGTAAACTGTCACCAAACAAAGTGAGGGAAGAGCGGGTTGTTTGTTTTTTCCTGGGGGGGGGGGGGGGATTATTCCGTATAACCATGTTTTGGGTATTCCTTCTTAGAATAGTTGTCTGACAGGACTCCACCTGAAAGCTTATAACATGCTCCCTGTATAGTGGACACAAGTACAATCTCTCAGCTCCTCCTGCTCTATGACATGCGCCTGCCCATGATAGGCGCTATTTAAATCTCCCACTCTTCCTGCTGCTATAACATGCTGCTGCAGTAGACGCTATGTACATTGCCAGCTCTTCTCCTCCTCGATAACATGTTGTCTGCGATGAACTACGTACACTCTGCTTAGCTACCTTCTGCTCCATAACATGTTTGCCTGCGGATATGATACTATGTACATCAGCTCCGCGACTACTGCCTCTATACCTGCTACTTGTAGATAAGACTATGTAAATCACTCAGCTCTGCTGTCAGAAGTGTTACCTGCAGATAGACCTAATATCGCAATGTGCTCATCTCCTTCTGCTCTATAACATGCGCGTGCCGGATAAAACCCTGTACTCTACTCACTCATCCTGCTCTATACATGCTGCCTCGATAGGACTATGTGCACTACTCAGCTCATCCTGCGCTTAACTGCGCTTGTCAGATAGTCCCTAGTTACATCTGCTCAGCTGGTTTTCATGTTGACCTGTTAATGTTACCTTTATCATTGATTGATGTTACTCTATGAAACTGGCTTATGACACTACTGTCTGGAAAACAATTGCCTAAAGGTAATGAAGTCAGGTATCGCGGTTATCTGAAAGCAATTTAATGTGGCGAATAAATGTTCTGGTCTTTTCTTGTTTCTGTCCACCATTTGTTCCATGAGTGTATGTTTGTAGCCCATACGAATAATAATACTCTTTTTTAATAAGTATGGTTTACATTAAGATTAAGATTATCACCACGGGATCAATATTTTTATTTTTTTTATGCATGGTTACACATAACATGTTACGTCCCCTCATACCAATCTGAAGAGTTAAAAAAGTCCTGTCCCGGCACAAAGTTGTCCAAGCAAGTGCTCCATGCACTCGTCGAGCCGAACCTCAAATCCACAGAACTGGACTCAAACTAGATGGGTGGACACACAGACCTAATACAGAGGAGATGTGAATGTGGTGGTGGGCAGATAAAATGTATGCGGGCTTGTTCATATCTGTTTCCGATAGGAGCTTCTGTTTCATCCAATACTGCTGAAATGTTCAATGACATCTCAACATGACACCAATGGACCCATTATATCAATTAATCTTATGGGCTTCATTGGGTCTGTCTTTTATTATCCCGCATGTTTTTGTTGCCTGCTCCTATAACAGAGCAGATACATGGAAAGGTTACACAGAGTGAATACAGTCCAAAAAAACTGATCTTATAGCAATGTTGGGGCACTTTACTAAGGGTCCTTGGACGCATTCCTCGGGTTTCCTGAATCCTTTCCATTGTGGGCACGATTTGCCCCGGGATTTTGCGCACGCGCATCGCTTTCATGCGACACCAAAATGGGGGGCGTGGTCGTGGACACCCGACTGATTCGGACAAACCCGCGGAAGTTAAAAAATAACTTGTGGTGGCAAATTAGCGCTTATGTGCGACCGGAGAGAAGTTGAACTCGGTGGGCCTCAACGGGGGAAACGACACAGTCAGACTATTGGAACCACGATCTTAGTGACATGTGCAGCTCCGACCTCGTCGGACTTGCGGGACAGCGGCGTCAACGAGCGGGTTAAGGTAAATGGTGGCCCCATTATCTCGTGGTTGTTAAGTTCAGTTCTTCTATCTCCCTGGATATTCACATAACATAAATAGATGTGTATCTGACATGACCACACCGAACGCCCCATAGCACTCCAGCTTCTTAGTCCAGACTAGTTATTCCTGCCCTTGAGGTTCGTATCATGCAGAAACCTGATTTACAATAATACCCTGTCACGGCCTTGTATGTCCTCGCACTGTCCACCTTGGTTTTGCCCTGCACAATGTCCTTAGTGTTTGCTTTAACTCTGAATGCCTTACAGTTCCTCTCTTCCCGCCTCATTGCAGATGCAGGACGCTCTTGACTGTTCATGAAAGGTTTACTCCCAGGGTCCGAACAGTGTTAAATACTGTGTCAGAGCCACTGACTCGCATTCTGCTAAACCTATCACATCTTCACATATGCATCTGTGTGTTCATCTTATATTTTACTATCAGTGAACAGACGCTTACGTACACCATATGAAGATCGTATCAGTTTTTCTTACGTATCTGACATAAATCAGATAAACTTTCCCGTTTATAGGTCAATTAAGATTACAAAAAGTTATATATATTTGTCATTTTCTAGAATTAATGAAGAGAGAAATCTTTATAGGCATTTTTATACGTTGGGCCAAAGTCAAATTTACATAGACTAGATGTGTTTGTCTTCAACTAATTTGGAAAGCCATATTAAGTTATGCCTTTGAGCTTACAATAGTAGACTTGGCAAACACTTGTGGCTGGATCTGAGGCCACCCTGAACCAGATCTTATTGTGACAACTCGTTTGACGAGCTTAGAGGACTTGTCCAATCTGTGTCATCTTAGTGGCAATTTCCATGAGGTGATACATTAGGTGGCTTGTTCTCTCGTTAAAAATATATGCAAGTAAAAACGATGTGGAATTTCCTAGCCATTATATAACTTAGATAGAAACATCCAACCCACGAACAAAGTAAAGAACTTTACGATGACTGGCGGAACTGGTAATAGTTTTTCCATATCCACAGAAACAATCCTTATTTTTTATGTGCATACCTCCTTGAAAGGCTTGGAAGGTCCTCCGGCCAAGAAGCAGCCATTTTGTCCAAAAGAAACGCACGGCTAGATTAATGGTAACCAATGTACCCATGGTAAAGTATACAGGTATTTAAACAGGAATCACATGTCTAGGACAACTGTATAACGTTACCATTACACGTTAAAATACCTGTTTTAAATACATGTATACTACCATTTACAGTATCTATCTTTGAGCAAGAGTCGTCCTACCCGAACGCGTTAGGAGATATACTATACAATTCCTGTTCTTTTTTTGCAACCGAGTCTGGTTTTATCATAAAATTATTTATTTCTACCAATTTGGAGTTGTAACCATTGATACCTTCCGCTGTATGCCATCGTCCACGCCCGTAGATCCTTAGCCAACCCTCTTTATTATGTTTTTACCGCCACCTCCGCTTCTGGAAGTGGCGTCTTTCGTTTTTTGGTCTCGAGAGCAGCAGACCGGACCCAGCGCCTTCCGTTCTACCCCGTCTACAGGGCTCGAGGCATCCCGAGCCTAGTGCTTAATGGTGAAGCACCAATTTGGGAACTTTCTTTACTTTACTATGGCCTTACTATAATACCCGAAGTCGCCGCCCTCCGTTGTCTCTTTTTTTTGTCTTATCGATGCATGCACATTCTTTCTTTTGTATGTAACTTATGGTGTCATCTGTGTTCTATCATACAAGATTGGATTGTGATAGGATGACCCTCTATAATCAGTGCCATAATAAACCGATTCCTATGTCTGCTGTACGGAGGACTGCTACAAGTAATTTATAACTCCCAAATCCCTTGAAACAGAATTGTGTTGGCACCGCCAGTTGTCCCTTACACCCTAAAAAAAAAAAAACCCTAGTGTTGTGCTGTAGCCTTCGATAGTGGTTTTGTATCATTTCACCAGCGGTGAATAAGCTTGTTAATGGAATTGTTGGCCTAATCCGCCGTTACTTTTTCCAGATCTAGAGCAATTACTAGAGTTTTCTTAGAGGATATATGAATACTTTCCCTAAACTTTTATGGGCAAATTAATAAAACGTGCCATTAAAAGTCAGAAATGCCCTTAATGATAAGAGAAAGTATAGTAAATCTACACTACCCAATACTGTACTGGTTACCTCGACTTTGGAGACAACCCCAGCCTTTTCTTCAGATCTGAGTCAGATGAGTGCGACCCAGCGATTTTGGCAGCAATCGGTACTTGTTTGCCACAGTGGTCCCGATCACAGATATCCAGCCTGGTTACAGCATTTGGCAAGCTGGGATCCCCATATCCAACTGAGAAGGAGAAAGACGATCTGTGAAGGGTTATCTTACACAACCTATAAAACCATATATACTTGTTATAATAAAGCTAAACCCTAATATTAAGCCGGGGCACCTCGTGTACTACAACACAATAGGAAAACTTGTTGACTCAGTATGAGCCTAGGGTGGAAGATTGCATGTACATCCTCTCCTCAACTGAGGAAATGCCATGCACACCTCCACGTTCACATCTACACAGCCTCACCACAGTAATGGGGGTCTCAGCACACTGTCCCCAGTAGATATGATTATCCCCAGCAACCGACCCCCAGTAAATAGGGTGCCAGTACCTGCCCCGCAGTAAATACTTTCCCTTATAGTGCCCCTATGTACGTTGCGCACACCTCCCCGCAATAATAGTTTGCCCAGCATCTTCCCCAGTATAAGAGTAGCCCAGCACTTCCCGCAGTATCGGGTGTTAAGCACAATAATTGCCATATTCACCTATCACCGCGCCCTGACGCTTCCTGAGTCCTCCAGACTGGTGAGGGTTCATGTGTAGCATGCAGGTATAGGCAGGTCCAACGTTCACCCGACACAGACATAATCATGTCATCCATGGCACACTGCCACTGGGTGGGTGCACATGACCCATCATTTATTTTTATATACGTCAAGTTAAGCTGAAGGGCTAAAATGGGGCTGAACTTGGCTTTTATTACACCAATTTTATAGTGTGTTAGAAGTTAACAATTGGGGGCCTGGAGGCCCATTTATTTTACCAACTTGTGCACCATTACTCAATGGGGTATCATCAAGCCAATGGCACATGGAGGGGGAAGACCATTGACACGTTTCGAACTAGCCTTTGCATCGTGTGGTAATTCGCGGTCAATGGCTTCCCCTCGTTCCATGTGCACAGAACTTTTAAGTTTTTTTCATTAAAAGTTAGATTTTTAGCTTTTTTTTCATTTTTTTTCTTGATAATTTTTTCGTCAGCAACGACTGGCAGTCTTCGTTTGGTAGTACGTTTTGTTCCCCATATACAGATGAACACCACATGTGCTTGGTCTGTGGAAATAGATGGGTGTGTTTCCTGAACAGTAGGTTCGTGTGAGGACACCTAGGGATGTGTTAATTCTTGTGTTCTAGAATATGCTATGCCCGTTATTATTTACTGGGCAAGCATGACCCTATGAACTCTCTGCGCTGGAGTTTAATAACGATAAGTTTTAAACCTGTTCAACAAGAACTGGATTTGCGTTCGGGGGGGCAGCAAATATCGGTTAAGGATTAATCGTTCGAGAGGTTCTGTGTTCCGAGGTTATTTTGACCTTCATAGTATGGTCAGTAGGCCTAGCAAATTTTCATAACTTGAACGCCAATTGGCAATCACCTTCGGGTTTTTTTTTTTTTTGCTTCACACTGTCTATCTATTATTAGTAGGCTTGAACTATGGACCAATTCCTTTTCTAACATGATACAATCAAGATTACAAAAGGTGACACCAAGGAATGCGGCTCAATACTCCTCTCCTTGTTTATCTCTAGCAACGAATATCAAACTCGTGAACCTTGCCCTGGGCTCCGCGTATAGGCACATTTCAAACACTGTGGCATATGTACTTAACAGTCTTGCGCGCTTCCCGATCAAATGCACAGCTGGCCGCATTCACTACGAGCGTGTCCCAATATCCTGCATCTGTCGCTTCACCGATCAGGTCCCGCCGGATGTCCACCATCTTCTTTCCCAGTGTAATGCATTATTCCGCTTTGTCCGAATTCCTTCGTCCGTTCGATGGCCCGCCCCCTGGTTTGAAAGCCGGGTGCTAATTGCGACAAAATCCGATCACGCGCGACACAGCCCCTTTTATATCTCTGCCCCTTGTAATTAAGCCCCACTGGATGTTAATTGCGTTTAGAACAGTTGTTTGAAGTTGTACACATGGCAGATGCATTTAGGACAGTGTGCGTATTTATTTCTGTGTCAAGAGTTAGGTCCAAACCCGTCTGCCACGGAGATCCTCTTTATTAGACTCCACTGTTGGCAGCTTCTTTCCAAAACATCAACCTCCTCCGCTCACAGGTTGAGTTTTTTGTTATTCAGTCCCCTCCATTACCTTTACTTCAATAGGACTTAACTTGCAATTCCATACACAACCGTGAACCCGTGGGGCGATGCTTCTAAAGATCAGTCTTGTTTTTTATAATCCCAGACAAAGCCTCTCAACGTTTTGAATATTTTGGTCATACATTGTCATATTTTTGCCATATCCATATTATCGACATGTATTCCTCTGGGAAAAGAAAAACACTCTACAAGTTTTGATAATGTCTTGTGTCCAGTCCCGCATTTGGCTTTACATATCATTTCAGCTCTATTTCGTGATCATCCAATGGTGTTGCGGGGAAAAAACCAGTTCATGTTGCTCCTGATAAATGAAGACGCTGCCTCTTGTTATTCGGTGACCAGGGGCGTCTATTGCTTTATAACACTTTTCCCATGGAAAAATTACTGATTTTTGGTTATGACAGTGTCGTAGATGTAGCGGTTTTATTAGGGCATTGGGTGAGATACAAGGTGGGCATACCTAGGCCTGTCCAACCTTTGTCTAAGTGGACAAAGCATGAATAATTTGAATTCTGGTGTACGCCAGGCTAGCAATTTTTGTGGTTTTCTAAGGTGATGCCACACAGGCGTTTTTGAACCCGTTTAGGTAGGTCCGTTTTTTAAGCCGTCTACCAAAAAGCAATGATTTTGGACCGCTGCTTAAAAACGGACAAAACGTTCACGCCATTTGTGGCATCACCCTGAACTCCAGCAAGCCCAATCACTTTTTCTCCTGTCAGAGACTACAGAGCGTACAATCTGCATTTGACTTAATCCATTGTGTATTATACCCGACAGGAGTAAATTTAATGCCGGTTGCCCCCGTTATTCAATATGACTGGTTAATTGCCACAAGCATGAACCCAAAAAATAAATTAAACCATTATGAGTAAATTTATTTCCATATGATAAACCATACATTCAGAACAGGCATATACATGACGGTATTGTTAAGTAGGTATTCCTGGCAGATTTGTTTCTCTATATACATTACTTTCATACTTAACGAATTCGGGTACTTTTTACACTGGCCTCCCATCCCTGGCACGGGACAGCCGCAACCGTTTCAAACGGGAATATCTATGTTTAACGGACAAGTCGAAGTTGAAAACATTTATACTGCATTTTCAATGTTTTGCTAAATCTCACGTTTTGGAAAGCATACCTGAAGGGTCATGAATGGTTTTCATTGTAACTAAAGTTGCATCTAATTTTTTGTGTCCCTCCTGCTGTAGTGACTTTAACTGTAGCCAACACTCTGCAACCTTCACATAACTGATATTAAGGGACATTTATGTATGGTCAAAACGGAATGGACAACATAGCTGCATCTGCTTCTAGGTGGGCTGCAGGACCCCCGTCTTGTGCCCACAGGGTATTTCTGCCTACCGGTTGAACACACATGCATGCAACCCCTCATTGCGTTGTGACTGTTTTCAGTATCTGTTAGTGCTATTCATGTCCGATGGACTCACATTTCCATTAATGTTCATTGAATATTTACATACAATACTGATAGGGCTTCTATCGGGTAATGCGCTTGCAGGGACTTTGGTACGGGGAGGATCATTTTTGACCAGGCCACTGCTCCTTGATCTGGAGTTCAGATTATAGTATTAATGGCAGCCGTCCTGCAAATAAATTGTCTGGCAATGAGTGCAGGAAATATGACAGTAGTTCCGGATCGATCCCTATTATCGTGTGTAAATTCACCGCTCATGTTAATATTAGGCCTATAGTGAATGAGCCGCCCATTATTTTATGAACACGCATTGCAGGTACAACTGCATTGTGTGTTGTTATACTCACCTCATACCACACCCGCATGTACTCGCTATCATTCAGGATGGGAATAACGGAAAGAATTATTTATGTATTCTAAGCATATACAGGAGTTGTTTTAAACGTAAGGTCTTATCTATTCTCATTCCTTCAGATGGAAGGAGACATATAGAGGATGGTCTTTATAGAGGCGGTTGAATGGCTTTTGCCATTTAAAGATCTCATACTTGTAACCTCATTAAAAGGGGGTTTCCCATAAATTGCGAAATGTTTGATAGAGTTGGGCTCGTGAATCTCTTGGTACTGAACCTGGTGGAACCCACTTCCGTCTGCTGAGGAGCTCTCTCATGCACTGTAAGGGATTTGTGACGACGGGAACATATTTGAAAAGGGATATTCTGGGATTTATTTATCATATCCATAATTAAGGTGATACTACCAGATCATGAAGAACTTTTTCACACGATCATGCCTTGGATTAGTTGCAGGATTCAATTTGCATGACTGTGGGTTCACTTTTGATTTTATGGTCGGTTGTACTCAGATTTGATTGAAAGGAATCGTCCATCAAAAGCTCGTGATCACCAGGGTCATTACTCATAGATCCAGGCATGTACTGCGTAATCTTCTTAATTGTTAGTCATGACCTTTTTCTTGTGTGAAGCTACAGCTCATCATGGACTCACTAGTCATATTTTAGACTTGAGTGGTGAACTTTAGAGGAAGGAGGCATGGATAATAATATACGAGGCTACTAAGGCACAATTCCGGATCTATAGTAAGTGTCCCCTGTTTATCATGATTACTTTTGATGGAGAATTTCCTTTAAGATGCGCATCCACCGGCTCTGCATAGAGAATCTATCAGGCGCGGATAGTGTGCACAGGTACCAGAGCTGCACGCTGAAATCTTGTAGTAGGAGAAATCCCAAAGAGCACTAGGGCGTGGAATAGTCGCGTTGTTTAAGCTCACTCCGGCTACTCCACGCCCGGAGCCTCTTTCAGATCTTTGCTAGTAGGTGATAACAGGTTTATAAGCGACAGCCACCTCAAGATTAGCCAAAAAGGCTCCTGTCATTCATTAGTTGAAACCTGCCATCGATCTAACCTTGGTAGGTAGATCAGGATGTAGGTTTTCCCTAGTATTGAGAATGAACTGCAAATACCAACACTATCTGGATATATGCTCTGCTTATCAATTATCAGATATAGATCACTTATCCTATCAAGATAGAGGATGAATATTTCCCAGAATCTCCTTGCAATTTAGAATACACTATATGTTAGTGGTACATACCCTGTCTCTGGTACCTTGAGACCAAGGAAGTAGGAGCGCAGCCATTGGTTCTGGGCTTGTATTCCGGCGCGAGGAGTGGACTTTACCTTTAAGAAGTGGCAAAAAGACTTGTGTAATGATCAACATTCAAATCGTAGCATCTACAGTTAATTTTAGGTCCTCTCCCCGTCACTTTTACCAAAGGGTTGTTAACAAGATTGCTGCTCTGTTCTTAGCATTGTATGACCTTTCAGATCTGTAGCCGTGCAAGCGTAATCGGTAGTAAAGGTCCTCTATTTTTTTAACAGCAAAAGATCTGTTTGATGAGTGTTAAACGATTGACCTTCACAGCAAGACGACGGATGGTTCATGCCCATCTGTCCCATCTTCATCTTGTCAGCGTTCATCTTTTTTCCCTACACATTCTTTATTTTCAATTATTTTAATCAAGTCTTATCTTTTTTTGGACAGTACATACGAAGCTGTATACAAAAAGGAAACCCTGAGAAATATTCGCCCTTATAAAATATTGAACCCAAATATAGAACCTAATACTATTTTTTCCCGACTTTTGACCGTACCCTTGGATTCTGTCTGTACCGCTACCTTGACCCAACACAGCTTGTATGCTGCTTACTTCCCTGAACTTTGCTCTCTGACTATTCCTACCTGACCCCGTCCCTCGCACTATCGTACTGTGGCTTGTCTTAGTCAGCTGTCCCCTACGCCCGACTCAGGTGAGAATCCCTGGTGCCGGAGGTCGCTGCTAATCAATTGGGGGAACCAACTTTCTGCATATCATCTGTCCTCTGGCAAGTTGGTACTGTTGTATTGTGAACAACAGTTTTTTTTGTTTTTGTTTTTTATGTCATTCTTAATTCCTCTTTGTTAATCGTTTTTATGTTACAATATTTTTTCAAAAATGTGTTGGGCAATTTTCTTAAAAACCCAGCCATTCCTAAGAAGATGGATGCCAGGGATGTCCCTCTTCGCAATAATTGATATTGATTGGTGTGCCATTTATGCATTTCAATATACTGTCTGTATCAATTCCTCACATTTGTTTTTAGATTCTCTGCTTGCTGTCATTCCACAGTCACGTCATTGTTTATTTTCATGGTTCTAATAGTCCATAGTCCATGTGAGTACAGATGCGTAGCTCAGAGCTGTGTGATATGTGCACCTGTGTTATATCACATGACCAGGGGTTTTTATCCCCGAAGAACACAATTAGCTCTGTTCACTAAAACAGCAACAGAGACCTAGAAACCACGAGGAATTCCTAGAAACTATATTTAAGAAATTTTCATTTCACAAACAATTTCAATTATTTTTCCGAAAGTGACTGGTAAACCCTTTCAATGATGTAAAAGGTTGGGGTGGTACATGTGTGGGCTTTTTAAGAGCTCATTTATCACCGGAAGCTATATAAAACCAGTTTTAGATACTTTTCGTATATTGTAGACCCACAAAGTACATGTGGTGTATAATAATATTAGTGATTCAATTATACACCCAGTCAATGAGAAAGAATACTCCCCTAGGTTATTCCTTTGAAGTTGGGGGAAGCCCGTATGAAGGTACTTTTGTATTTTTCATTTTGTGCACAGTTTTAATATTAGGGGCACCCCGAAATATCACTATTTAATGTGCCCTGTTTCCAAAATAACTAAACATTTTAAAAGCTAACTTTTGAAAAGCCAGGATCCTTGACCTGACGTGTGCCTGCTCCTTTGGAGCTTGCCCTTCACATGATCTCATTACATGCCTCTTGCATCAGATGTTGTGGTAGTCAGGCTGACATGGCAATTGTCAGTGAATCACACTCTTGAAATCTATTTTTCTCTGTTTTATACTTTGGGTTAACAGCGTCTTCCTTTCGTTCTGCCAGTGATCAAGAATACTTTAAAAGAAACTTCATGTTACGATGCAAATCCATTTATACACTGTTTTATTTGAATCTATGGAGTCTGTGCACAACAATTCAAGTAAATCTACGATAATAATGAACAGGGACACGTACTTGTAGATCCGGGCACTGTGACCTGGTTATCTTCATATTTTATTATCCCTTGCTTCCTTCCTTCTCAATTGACTTTTAAATTATGCTAAGATCCAGAAGGGCTCTGGTGCCTTACTCAGAAGCAAATCATGCTGTAGATTCACGCTGTTACCTGTGCAGAGCACTTCCCTCCCCGGTATACTGCATGTTACTTCTGGCGCAGTGAGATTACATCAGCAAAGGGGGGATGGGATGCCTGAGGGAGCAAATTGAAGTATGATCAGTGTAGCAGCCTGTTTAACTACAGCACGGAGTGGTCCTTGTGACACTTCTCACAGCACTGCTGCTTATTAGCTTAAAATTGTATAACGTTGATATTAGAAGGAAGAGACCAAGGAATAACATATAGAATCATACCACAGTTACAGTGCCCGTTTTGATGGTAATTGCATCTGTGATATATGCATATCTTCATCGCTCCCCGTGATCTATGACGTCTTACTGCAAATGTTTCAATCTGGCAGATTCCCCTCATTAACATACAGGCCAGCTGAATATCTATTTTTTTGCTTACTCTGTCTAAATCCATCTTATTACGTGACCACTTTACCAGCTTAAACAAGAACGGAATCAATCCCAAAAGGGACCATATCACATGGTGCTACAACCTGAAAATACACGTGATAACCAAGAACTTCAACACCACACGCAGGAGGCTTTCATTAAAATTATACACTACTCTTCAAAATTCCACCCTCTGTGGAGTACCAGTCCAAGGATTTGGAAACTGGAATTCCTGCTTCTCTCCTGGTTCGGTAGGTGCATACCCTAAAAATGGTTCTTAACCCGACTATTGTATTTTTATTTTACCTAACACTCCATACTGGGCCCTTCTGTGTCACTCTCCCCAAGGCAGTCTCTAATTTGTTTTGGGGAACTCTCCCCCTGCAGACGTTGCCGGTGGTCTACATACACAAGGATTGTAGACACGGCTAAATACGTGACTTCTCCTTGTGCTTTAAGGCCCCCCTTTGACTTATAGCCTAGAAGCTTTCCCACAGTCTTCAGAAAAAGAATAGTCTAATATTGAGATCCATAGCCCCCCGTCCTTTTCTTCTCTACTCTGGACCTGAACTCTTGCGCCACTAGAGATAGAGTATCCCGCTGTATTCTTCCCTGCTTTATATTTGGAATACAGAAGAGTTTCTTCTCTCCAAGCCCACGTTTTCGTACCCAACCCTGCAATCCCCCACTTGTTTGTTTTGGACGACCTTCATAGGTTTTACAACTAGATCAGTACTACTAATCGAATATGGAGCTGACAGAAGTATCTTGGTACGCCTGTGGTCTACTGGAAGCTTGTCCCATTTCTTTCTCTTCCTCCCGACAATTTGACTCGCTGTGGATGGAAATGAGGAGAAAGAAGAACTTACCAAATCTCAGAAAACCGCTACCATAAATATTATTATCAGACTTGACCCCATTGATCCTCTTCTGGAGCTGCTCAGGATTAATCCCGGGGTTTTCTAGGCTCCTAACCCCAAATGTGGCATTGCCCTACTTTTTGATCACAAATTGCTAATCAATTTCCTTAGTTATATGCTTAGACTGTCGTCTCTCACCTGTTTCTCCACCTCCCTCTACTTTCTTTCCCTCTGGTGCATGATTTGTTCGAGGTAAGCTGTTGCACTTATGGACACTTTACTAGCTCCGTGCGCCAGGTTTCGTTAACTATTTCATTTCTTCTATTGTAACTGCGTGCACATTATTTATGAAGGGTCGCGCCACAGATGTGGCGCCACAACCCTTGTGGCGTAGCTGCACGAGGTCTCATGTACCATAATTTCTGTACTGAAGAGGGCGTTCTTGTGCTCAGTCGGACGTGCGTCAATTTACATCGAAGTGTGACATAAGTATGTTTGCAGCCCTATTTTAAGGTGCACCAGATTCATGAAGACTGAGCTATAAATCCTGATCTGGCGCCCCCGCCACTAATAACTGCATAATAGTAATGTGCCTCATTAGTGTCTTTTACTTATACTAAGGCAAACTAGTGGGAACAAGTAATGACAATCATCACCGTCATATAATAGTCTTCTTTCATTCTTGTCATATTTGCCAGGTGAATTGTTCTTTAAATAACATGTTATGGACATAATGAAAAGTTAATTGGGAATGTATACACGTTGTCTGATAACCTGTTCCACGCTGAGCCACAGTTTCTGAGAAGCAGTCTAGGAAGACATTTGTCTTATCAACACGATCATTCATTAACTGCCTTGAATTGGGTAATCTCCTCTTCAAATACATCAGTGGTTAAGACTATGACTTACTAGTTCCAGACTGGAAATCTTCAGCTTCCAAATCCATATTAATGTACTATTTGCCATTTATTATTGCCACCCTTGTGGACCATCCACTAGATCAGCTTTGGCCCCTGATACGGAAGAGCTATGAAAACCACATAAAAGGTCTATAACTGTGGGTGAAAGCAAGCTGTGTTTCCCTTTTTTATATTATTTTATAAATTATTTTATAAAGGCAAAGTCGGATAACCCCCCCGAACATTAGATGTGGTCTGCCTGTTGAATTAGCTTGTTAGAATATCAGTACTTGGCCGCCCCTATGAAATGTACACACTCATGTTGTCAGATCATTATGGTTTATATCAATAGGCAAAGTGGGATTTAGATGCCTATTTTTAACTATGGGAACATCTTGTAGGGGATCATATTATTTTGCATTTGAAATCCAACAGCGGACTAGTGGATGGCCACTCTGAAAGTATATGTAGGGACGATCCAAGCAGCACAAACAAAAGCTGAGTGCACACCCCTAGGTTCCCTGCGTGGAGCCAACTAATAATCTTCACCAATAGCAGCACTCCAAATAGAGGTAACAGATGGGTATTCTTTATTCCATTGCAATGTCTTCTCGTTGATAGTATCACCTTTTCAAGCTATATAACATGAGTGTGTTCTAATTACATTTGTAAGCCGATTCAAAACTTCAAGTCAGATTTTCTTTCCTAATATCTCAATAGAATATTGTAAGACTATAGAGCAGTGGTGCGAACCTATGCACGGGTGCCAAGTTGGCACTCAGCGGCGCCCTCTCTGTGGCACCCAGCCATCCACCCCCACATGACGTTCAACCAGAACGTACTCAAGATCTTCCTGGAGAATTTTCCTACAATCATAGGTGACTTGGCCCACTCCTTTCAACTGCGTTGTGTTTTTAGGAGCGAAGTTGACAAGTTTTTGTCAAGAACCAGGAGAAATAAATTACACTTAGTTGCTTGCTGCACTTTGCAATAAATATGGCTTTTGGTTTACGTTGGGCACTAAGGGCTTCTAAATGTTATCCATCACTACTGCTATATAGGGGGGTGCACATGAATTGAGACTACCATACGCCTATGTATTGACCCCTCCATTTCTCTTCCACCACTGTAATTCCAAAAGGATCAAATAACCATTGACTGCTTCAAAAAACCCATCTCGTACAGCGCCAATGCCCCAGTCTGATGAGGAGTCTTCAGGGGCAAGGGGTTGCTGTTATGAGTTACATCTTCTGACTGGTTACCAAAGCCAGGACCAGGGCAAAGCGCATCGCCTCTACAAATACCCCCATGCTACGTGAGAGTCAAGATCTTGCAGAGAAAACTTTCTGTCCTGTTAGCTGCTCTTTGTATCTGCCTGACCATGGACCTTTATCCACTGAAATGGGAACTCAAGGTGAGTCACGCTACAATCACAAATCAAGAAATGCAGTCAAAGGTCCCCATGGTAGAATACAGAGGATTAGTCACAATCGTTAACTGGTGATTTATCCAACTGTCCCATTTCCCCTAGAATTAGACATCCCCCATTATCACGAATATTCTTTTGATTTACTTTTTGAGCCCATGATTTCCTGACTGCAGCTATTGTCATAGTGAGAATAGCACCTCTGACACATGGGCACCTTTACTAAGGGCTTTGCGCCACTTAGTGGACTTTAACGTCTTCATGGCTTAAATTGGCTTGCAAGTATTTAAGAGTGATGTGCTGCATGGTGTTGCACGTGACCTTTTGTGGACACAAATTAGGGGGGCTTGTCTTTGGCTGTTCCGGACCTGAGCGCCGTATCGCCGCACGGACAGCATTATATACATACATGCACTTTAGGCACTCCGGTGACTTGGTATAGTAAATGTGCCCCAAATTTCTCCCTAAAATGGGCGAATAAAAACCAACTCCATTGGTGCTAGGGTCCACAAAATGTTCACAGTGAAAAGCAGGAAATAACAGCCAAAGTTCACGTGGAAAAAAGAAGAACATTGCTCTGATAGAGTATATATTGCAATGTCTTGTAAAATTCAATTGTTTATTGATTTATGCAAATTTAAATGAAGAACTTATGACCCGTGTTTTTTTTTTCAAAACTAAGATTGGCATGTCATGGAAACTCTAGCTTAAGGAATAATGGTAGAATGCCTTTTGATCTGTGGGCGGGACCAAGCCCGGTATGCTTGGGCAATAAAACACTAACCCAAGATCCAAATCATTCATAACATTAATGCATGTTATGGGATTTTTCCTACATCTATACGTCAATTATTTACTCTACTTATGCACTCGACATTCGAACCCCCTATCTGGTTGTAAGACTCAAAGATATGTGGGCTTACATTTTTTCCCCTTCTAATTCCGTTCCTGCTTTCACTAATATGAAGACCACAGTACAGGTCCGTATTATAGGCAGGGATCCTCTGGCTCTAGCCCGCGGGCCCCCCCATCTTCCCCCCCATGGTGCCCCACCAGTCGCTCCCCCCCGGCCCTTCCTCTCATGCCACCCCCTGCCTGACTCCCCCTGTCCCCTCCTATAGCCTCCAGCTCCCCCTGTCCCCTCCAGCCCCCCCCCTTTCCTCCTCCAGTAGCCTCCAGCCCCCCTTGTCCTCCTCCTCCTCCTGTAGCCTCCAGCCCCCCTGTTCCCCTCAGTCTCTTACCTGCTGTCACTCCATATTCTCCCGGGCTGGAGTCTGAATGACTCGTGGAGGGGGCGTGGCCAACTGGGGGCGGAGCTCACTCCTCACATGATTGGTGCAGACATCATGTGAGGAGGTAGCAGGGGCTGGTCCCGCCTCCTCCGGGCCCCCATGCCTTGTCTGCTTTGCAGCTCTAAACTACGGGGGCTGGAGGAGGCGGGACAAAGCGGGGAAAGTGGGCAGGGCCCGGGACATTCTCTCCCCTTTCCGTGGCAGCGTGACAGAGCCCAAAAAACGGGACTGTCACGCTGAAAGCGGGACGGTTGGGAGGTATGTAAAAGCATTCCCTTTAAGGGAAAGTAGTTGCAAGTTTTGTAGGAAAGTGTGATTCTTTTCCTTTACCCTACAATATGTATATTTTAAGTAGGCATTGACCAAGAGAAGCGTCAGAATATTTATAGTGGTATTACGATGTTATGCTAAACCACTAACATATGCTCTATTATTCTGATCTGTGGAGGTTCAACCTCTGGAGCTGCAACCAATACTTATCACAGAAATACGAAAGGCCTTTTGTAGTCCTGCTGGTAGCCACACACCCCTATGTAACTACTGTAAATGAAAAAGCCATCTAGGTCCAATCAAGCAACAAAGCAGTTGGCGCGCGAAGTTATTTTGTAGATCCAATAGTGATATAAACATATTTATACAGACTTTGTCCTCCCCCGGTTTACGTCAGATAGGTTATCAAGGTTTGTTTCTTACAGTGAGATTTGTAGTAAGTTGGAAACTGTTACGATATTGTAACCCCCCAGTGACATTATTTTTTGGTCATCTGTGACTATTGGATTTTAAAAATGTTGGGTTGTCATAAGAACCAGATTACCAATAGCAGAACCTTTGATAACTGTATAGCTGTTTTAAAGTACAGTAAATTTACACCAAAATCCAGAGTTCTGTTGTAACTAGGGAGGTCTGTAAGTCGCGGTGTTTCTTAGTAAGGGGACTGCCCTGTATATTTTATACAATTTGAAACTACTCATTGGATCTGACCTGTTTTGGACCTTTATGTGAATAGACTTTGACCAATCTCTTAGAGCAAGTTTACCCAATGCATCTGGTATGCACGAAAAATCAGCTTAAAGAGAACCTGTCACCCTATAAAACGGCACTAGGAGCTGTTACTAAAGGGAAGCAACTTCCTAGTGAACAACATGCCCAGCAGTGTATCCCTGCTACTTATCCCGAACCTCCGATAACGCTAGCAGGCACGCTGCCCGGTGTATCATGCAGGGCGGGATAAGGGGGTGTGATGACACAATGACGCTCGAGTCACCGCTGGCATATAGAGTGAACGGGGCTGTCGGTCTTTCTTGTACAGCGCGGCAGTGTCGACTACGATTATGGAGTTTCGAGTAAAGCTAGCAGTGGTTACACTGCGGCATCTGTTGTAGCACTGGAGTGCGTACTTATATAAGGGTGACAGGTCCTCTTGAAGATAAGATGAATTGCTTTAGTAGTGTTATCTCTGGCTTCCCTACCAAGAAAAAAACCTGCCTGGTCTGTGTGCATGGTGCTCCGCAGGAGAGCTGCTAAACGTGTCACTAAGACTTTGGAGAACAGTTTGAGGTCTTGGTTTAACAGGGAAATTGGTAGTTAATTGGTGCATTGAGTTGCGTCTTTTCTGGATTACCCACTACAGCATTAAAGGCCTTTGCCCAGTGAGGTTCAAGCAGCTTTGCAAACTTATTTTAGTAAGATAGGGTGAAGCCATCTAGGCCTGGGGCTTTACTTGTTTGCGTCTCTTTGAGAGCTACCTGGAAATCTGAATCGGCTATGACTGAATCGTGTGTCTAAGTTCTGTTCGTGCTTGTTGGAAGTTTGTATATTCTAGATAAAGGTTGTAAGATCCTGGGTTAAAAGTCAGTTTTTATTCATAAATTGTGATAATTAGATGCATGATCATCAATATCTGAGGAATGACTTCTTATCTATTGTGGGCAATAGATAATGTGGGGAACCTTCTTACAAGGCCACACTCCTCTGCATAAATGGTTTATGATGGCTCCTGTACTTCGTGGAGCCTGGAAAAGGAAATTAACTTCCTCCTAGAAGGTAATCGGGCCCCTTTTTATTGCTTCTTTTCCTTAGGGCTACCATCTTCTTTGTTGACCCTTAATGCTATACCATCAGATGATATAGCAAGATATCTTGCTCTGAAGAGTTTTAACAGCCTAGGAGAGGCCTTGCCCCATAGAAGATTTCTTCCCATTAAAAAATGATACAAATTTGTACATATGTTTATAGAATCATCACACATTTATGCACACTATACACATTTATACACTTATACAGTATATAAACATACAAAACTGTCTAAATGATGCAAGTACTATTGTTGGTAGTGGAGCAATCTGCATGATGCCACCCCCTTCCCCAGCAGAAGGTGTACCGCCCTGAGGCAAGATTGTCAACTCGCCTCATGGCAGGTGCTCCCCTGCATGTGTATATACTCTCAGCCGGGCAATCTTCTTATATTAGGGTCCAGCAGCTGCAGAGCACATTGGGAAAGTCTTGCTGTCTCCTCCGCTGACATTCCTTATCTTTGTTATTGACTCGTACTCCACTTGTACTGTGGAAGATGTACCCAGTTAGATACATGTTATGCTGTACAATGTGCAACATAATTTGTATATTCTTCAGTGTGTCTGGTGAGGTGCAGGGCCCCTATACACTCTGGGCCCCATCGCGGCTGCTCTGGCTGCTACCCCTCTAGTTACACCCCTGAGTATTACTCTAACCTTTGCATGAATCAGTAGTCCAGTGTGTGTACATTAGGGATAAAACCATTTCTGGCCATTATATGACTTGTAGTCTTAGTTTACTAGAAGTTCTGCAAGTTCTCAGAGCTGTTGGGAGGAGACCTAGCTGCTGTGACCCATTCTTTTCTCTACCGTCTCTATAAAGCGTCTATGAAAACTAAGGCCTCAGCGAGGTTCGGTCTGTTCTGTTTTACTTGCAGAAATGTAAGGAATTCAGGACAGGTTTCTAAGTAAGAAGCAGATTAGGAACCAATCAAAGTCTTCTGAAAAGTTAGTGAATATTTTATTGTAGCTGTACAAGGTTGTAGTTGTGTTTGATGCTGTCCTCATGTAAAGTGCCTTTCCCCAGGTCGCCAGTGCTGGAACTGAGGTGGTAAATTTACACCCAAACACTAAATGCAAAGAATGTTCCCTAGATAAGATCTCATTCCTGTTTTCTATCCTACAGGAGGTCTTCATACACTGCCAGGTTCTGGTCTGTGGAGCAGCAGATGAGCGATCACGATGTGCTCAGGGCTGTCGCCGCCGAATGCGTAGGTCACCACATTCAGAAGAAGAAACAAGTCACCTGTCAAACCATCTGCTGACTGGAGGTCCCATAATAATAGACATGGAGGAGTAGTATGTCTTCCATTCAGAACCCCAGCGCTGTATATGAAATGCCTCAACTCTACCGCTCTATGTTTTATATAACTATTTATGTGTTTTGTACTCCGTTCTGCCATTAAATAGTCAGAATTCTCTGGATATCTCGTCTCCACATCATGCTGTACTTACAATTGCCAATAGACAGTATAGTAATACCCTAATACCGCCTCTCTGGTCCCATGAAAGCTGGGAAATGCATATGGACTGCCCCTCCTTCCTTCAATTATTGGCTTTGTTGGCTTTTTTTTACAAGTTTATTTGGTTCAAAACATTGTGTTTTAATTGTTCTGAGACACAGAAATATATCTACATTTAATATTCCAAAAGGAAACTGTCACCAAAACAAAAGTGGGGGAAGAGCGGATTGTTTTTTTTTTGGGGGGGGGGGGGATTATTCAGTATAACATGTTGTTTATGTATTCCTTTGCTTAGAAGTAGTTGTCTGACAGGACTTCCACCTGAAAGCTTATAACATGCTCCCTGTAGATAGGACACAATGTACAATCTACTCAGCTCCTCCTGCTCTATGACATGCTGCCTGCAGATAGGACGCTATGTACAATCTGCCCAGCTCTTCCTGCTCTATAACATGCTGCCTGCAGATAGGACGCTATGTACAATGTGCTCAGCTCTTCCTCCTCGATAACATGCTGTCTGCTGATAGGAGACTACGTACAATCTGCTTAGCTACTTCTGCTCCATAACATGTTGCCTGCAGATAGGATACTATGTACAATCAGCTCAGCGACTACTGCTCTATAACCTGCTACTTGTAGATAAGACACTATGTAAATCTACTCAGCTCCTGCTGTATAATGTGTTACCTGCAGATAGGACACTATATACAATATGCTCAGCTCATCCTGCTCTAAAACATGCTGCCTGCAGAGAGGACACTATGTGCAATCTACTCAGCTCATCCTGCTGTATAACATGCTGCCTGCAGATAGGACACTATGTACAATCTGCTCAGCTTTGTTTTCATGTTGACCTGTTAATGGTTACCTTTATCATTGATTGATGTTACTCTATGAACACTGTATGAAACTGGATTACGGACAACTACTGGCTGAAAAAACAATTGCTAAAAGTAATGAAGTCAGGTATCGGCGTTATCTGAAAGCAATTTAATGTGGCAGAAATAAATGTTCTGCTCTTTTTTGTTGCTGTTGGTCCTTCTGTCCTAATCAACACAACCAGTTGTTCCCATGAGTGTATAGTTTTTAGCCCATACAAATAATAATGCTTTATTATTAGTATGTTTAAATTAAGAATAAGGATTATCAACACTGGATCAATATTTTTATTTTATTTATTTATTTTGTATGCATGGTTACACAGAACATGGTTACGTCCCCTCATGAGCCAATCTGAAGAGTTAAAGCCGGATGCACGCACAAAAGTTGGTCCAAGCAAAGTGCTCCATGCACTCGTAGAGCCGAACCTCAAATCACTGAACTGGACTCTGCACGTCTGTTCAATTCAGTTATTCGGGGTTCAGTAAGGAAATACCACAAATGCATAGAGCAAGTTTCTCAGATCAAGCTGGTGTCTCAGATAAATGGGTGAAAGAACTCAAAAATAAGAAAGGTGGACACGACAGAACGTAATACAAGGAGGTGTAGAAATTGGTGGTGCAGATAAAATGTAATGCTGGGCTGTGTTCATATCTGTGTCCGATAGGAGCTTCTGTTCCATCAAAAATACTGCTAAAATGTCACATGACATCTCAACAGGACCCCAATGGACTCCATTATAGTCAATGTAATCTTATAGGCTTCACTGGGTCCTGTCATTTTTATTATCCAGCATTTTTTGTTGCCCTGCTCCTATAACAGAGCAGAACAATGGAAAGGTTACACAGGTGTGAATACAGTCCAAAAAAACTTATAGCAATGTTGGGGCACATTTACTAAGGGTCCGTTGGACGCATTTCCGTCGGGTTTCCTGAATCTTTCCATTTTGCGCTGAATTGCCCCGGGATTTTGGCGCACGCGCATCATGCGACACAAATCGGGGGGCGTGGTCGTAGGACAACCTGTCTGATTCGGACAAACTGCGGAATTTAAAAATGAAATTGTGTTGCAAGATCAGCGCTTATGTGCACCGGGAAGAAGGTGAACTCCGGTGGGCCTCAACGGGGGAAACGACACATGCAGGATATTGGACGCACGATCTTAGTGAATTGTGGCAGCTCCGAATCCTCGTCGGACATTGCGGGACAGCGGCGTCAACGAGACGGGTAAGTAAATGTGCCCCATTGTCTCTGGTTGTGAAGTTCAGTTCTTCATATCTCCCTGGGTTATTCAGCATAACAATAAATAGATGTGTAGTCTGACATGACCAACACAGAAAGCCCCATAGCACATCCATCTTTCCTTAATCCATACTAGGTATTAGCTGGCCTTGAAGGTCTGTATCATGCAGAAACCTGATGTACAAATAATACAATGTACACAGCCTTGTAGTGTCTCTGCACTGTCCACCTGGTTTGCACTGTAGCAATGTCCTATAGTATTTTCTTGTAGCCTCTAATAGCCTTACAGTTCATCTCTTTCCTCCTCATTGCAGATGCAGGACGCTCTTTGACTGTTCATGAAAGGTTTACATCCCAGGGTCCAGACAGTGTTAAATACTGTGTCAGCCACTGACTCGCAGGCTGCAAGAAAACATATCACACGTCACATATACATACTGTGTGTTCATCTTATATTTTACTACAGTTGAAACCAGAAGCTTACATACACCATATGAAAAGAAACATATTCCGGTTTTTCTTACTATCTGACATCAGAAATAATCTGAAATCAGAATAAAACTTTCCCGTTATAGGTCAATTAAGATTACCAAAATTATATATATTTGTCAATTTCTAGAATAATGAGAGAGAGAAATCTTTTAGGCATTTTTATTACGTTATGCAAAGTCAAAAGTTTACATAGACTAAGATGTATTTGTCTTCAACTAATTTTGGAAAGCCCATATGGTAATGTTATGCCTTTGGAAGCTTACAATAAGTATATTGGCAACACTTGTGGATGTATCTGAAGGCACACCTGAAACACAGATCTTTTGTGAAACATCATGTGAAGAGAATTATAGACTTGTACAAGTCTGGTTCATCCTTAGGTGCAATTTCCATGAGGATACATGAAGGTGTCTTGTTCATCTGTTTAAAAAATTATATGCAAGTACAAACAAGATGGGAATTTCTAGCCATTATATCACTTAGATAGGAGACATGTTCTGTGTCCCAGAGGTAAATGTGCTTTGGCCTATAATGTGCCCATCAACCCAAGAACAAAAGTAAAAGAACTTGTAAAGATACTGGCTGAAGCTGGTAAGAGTGTGTCATTATCCACAGTGAAACAAGTCCTGTATTGGTATGGGCTTGAAAGGTCATTCTGCCAAGAAGCAGCCATTTGTCCAAAAGAAACATACAAGGCTAGATTAATGTACACAAGGCCTTCATTTTTGGATACATGTCCTATGGTCTGATTAAACTACGATTAAATTGTTTGGCCATCAAGACCATTGTTATGTTTAGAGGAAAAGGGAAGAAGCTTAAAAATATGAGAACACCATCCTAACTGTAAGATACAGGGGGCAGAATCATGTTGTGGGGTTGTTTTGCTGCAGGAGGGACTGGCACATATAACAAAATAGATGCATAATGAGGAAAGAACATGTGGCCATACTGAGGCAACAGCTCAAGACATCGGCCAGGAAGTTACAGCTTAGATGCAAATGTGTCTTCCATATGGACAATGACCGAAAGCTACTGCCAAAATGGTTACAAAGTGGCTAAAGGATAACAAAGTCAATGTTTTGGAGTGGCCATCACAAAGGCTGATCTCAATCCTATAGAAAATATATGGGCAAAGCTGAAAAGGCGGATGCGAGCAAGCAGGCTACAAACATGGCTCAGCTACACCAGTTCTGTCAGGAGGAATGGGCCCAAATTCCTAGCAACTATTGTGAGAAGCTTCTAGAAGGATATCCAAAATGTTTGACCCCAGTCATAAAGTTGAAGGACAATGGTACCAAATACTAATGAAATGTATGTAAACTTTTGACTTTGCAGAAAGTAATAAATGTCTTAAATATTTTTCCCTCTCTCTGATTTCATGTCCGATGCATGCACATGTCTTTCTTTATAGTGTATGTAAACTTATGGTGTCAGCTGTGTGTTCTATCATACAGATGGGAATTGTCATAGAGATGACCTCTATAAATAAGTCCATAATAAAACACTATGCCTATGTATGTCTGTACTGAGGACTGCTAAAAGGAAGTTTATAAACTCCCAAATCCCAGTAAAAACAGAATTGTGTTGGGCACAGCCAGTTGTCCGCTTACACACTAAAAAAAAAAAAAAACCCTAGTTGTGTGCATGTAGCCTTCGATAGATGGTTGTGTATCAGTTTCACCACTCTGTTTAATAGCTTGTTAATGGAATTGTTGGCCTAATGCCGCCGTAACGTTTTACAAGATATTAAGAAACAATTACTATGAGTTTATTAGAGGAAATATGAGATAAATTTCCCTAAACATTTTATGTGCAAATTAATAAAACAT
This sequence comes from Engystomops pustulosus, assembly GCA_019512145.1. Classification (NCBI taxonomy): domain Eukaryota; kingdom Metazoa; phylum Chordata; class Amphibia; order Anura; family Leptodactylidae; genus Engystomops; species Engystomops pustulosus. Next base: position 45,388,514 of record CM033651.1, read on the forward strand.
GTCAGCATGAAAATCGAGAAATGCCATTTATGATAAGAGAAATGTATAATTTAAAATCTACAAAATACCCAAAAATACAGTTACTGTTACCTTCGACTTTGGAGACAAACCCCAGGCTTTTCTTCAGATCTGAGCAGATGGAGTGCAGACACCAGCGGAATTTGGCATCACATCGGTACTTGTTTGCCCCACAAGTGTCATAACAGATATCCAGCTGGTTACAGCATTTGGTCATAGCTGGGATCCCCATATCCAACTGAGAAGGGAAAGACAGATCTGTGAAGGGGTTATCTTACAAAACCTATAAAACCATATATACTTGGTTATAAGCTAACCTGAATATAAGCCAGGGCACCTAATTTTACTACAAAAAAAATATGAAAACTTATTGACTCCAGTATGAGCCTAGGGTGGAAATTGCATTGGTAACATCCTCTCCTCACTGATGAAATGCCAAGCAGCATCCTCCCACTTATCACATTTACAACAGCCTCACCACAGTATATAGGGGTGCTCAGCACACTGTCCCCAGTATATAGGTTATCCCAGCACCTACCCCCAGTAAATAGGGTGGCCCAGTACCTGCCCCCAGTATACTGTCCATTATAGTGCCCCTAGTGTACAGGTGTGCCCAGCACACTCCCCCAATATATAGGTTTTCCCAGCATCTGCCCCCAGTATATAGAGTAGCCCAGCACATGCCCGCAGTATACAGGTGTTAAAGCACAAAATAAATTGCATATTCACCTATCAGCGCTCCCTGACGCTTCCTAGTCCTCCAGAACACTGGTGATGGGTTCATGTGTAGCAGTGCAGGTAGAGACAGGTCCAAGCGTTCAGCCCAGACACAGACACTATCATGTCATCCAGTGGCAACACTGCCACTGGGTGGTGCACATGGACCCATCAATTTATTTTTTTTATATACTCAAGTATAAGCTGAGAAGGGCTAAAATTGTGCTGAAAGCTTGGCTTATACACAAATTTTAATAGTGTGTTGAAAGTTAATAATGTGGGGCCTGGAAGGCCCATTTATTATACCACCAGTGTGGGCACCATGTACTCAATGGGGTATCATAAAGCCATGTGCACATGGAAAGGGGGGAAGCCATTGACACGTTTCGGAACTAAGCCTTTGTCATAGTGGTGTAATGCGCGTCAATGGCTTCCCCTCTTTCCATGTGCACATAACTTTTAATGTTTTTTCATTAAAAGTTAGATTTTAATGCTTTTTTTTTTCATTTTTTCTTGATAATTTTCGTATCAACACTGCAGTCTTCATTTTGTTAGTACTGTTTTGTTCCCCAATATACAGAATGACACACACATGTGCATGGTCTGTGGAAATAGAGGGGTGTATTTCCATGAACTGTGTATGTTCGTGTGCAGGACACCTAAGGATAGTGGTAATTCTCTGTGTCTAAATATGCTATAGACCGGGATTATTTACTGTGCAAGCAGTGACACTATGGAACTCTCTGCCGCAGGAGGTTGTAATGAACGATAATTTAAACATGTTCAACAGAGAACTGGATGCTTTTCGGGCCAGCAAAAATATCAGGTTAAAGGATTAAATCTTTTTCTGAAGAGTTTCTGTTGTTCCAGAGAGTTATTTTGACCTTCATATTATGGGTCAGTAAGGCTACAAATTTTACATACTTACGACCAATTGGCATCAGCCTTACAGGGTTTTTTTTGCCTTCAACACTGTATAATATATTATTAGTAGGCTGGACTTCATGGACCAATGTCCTTTTCTACTATGATACAATGCAAGATTACAAAAGTGACACCAAGGAATGCGGCTCAAGACTCCTCTCCTTGTTATCTCTACAAAGAAGTATCAAACTCGTTGAACCTTGGCCCTGGGTGATCCGCGTATACGCCACATTCACACACTGGGGCATATTTACTTAACAGTCCTTGCGCGCTCCCCGACAAGAGGTACAGCTGCCGCAATTCACTACGAGCGTGGTCCCAATATCCTGCATCTGTCGCTTCACCGATCAGGTCCGCCGGAGTTCACCATCTTCTTCCCGGTGTATGTAAGCGCTTGGTTTGCGACACAATTTAAATGTTAAATCCCGCGGTTTGTCCGAATCCGTCGGTCGTCCGATGGCCCGCCCCCTGGTTTGAAAGCCGGTGCTATTGCGACAAAATCCGATCACGCGCGACACAATCCCCTTTTATATCTCTGCCCCTTAGTAATTAAGCCCCACTGTATTTTAATTGCGTTTAGAACAGTGGGTTGAAGTTTGTACACATTGCAGATGCATTTAGACAAGTGTTGCTTATTTCTGTGCAAGCATTTAGGTCCAAACCCATCTGCCACGGAGAGTCTCTTTATTAGACTCCACTGTTGCTGCTTTCTTTCCAAAACAGAACCTCCTCCGCTCACAGGTTGAGTGGTTGTTATTTCATTGCCCTCCAATTACTTCAATAGAACTTAACTGCAATTCCATACACAACCCATGACCCGGTGTGGCGCTGCTTCTAAAATGAATCAGTCTTGTTTTTTAATCCCAGACAAAGCCTCTCAAGCAGTTGAATTATGTTGTGGTCATACATTGTCATATATTTTTGGATAAATCCATATTATCGACATGTATTCTGCTGTGAAAAAGAAAAACACTCTACAAATTGTGATAAATGTCTTGTGTCAGTCCGCATTTGGCTTTACATATCATTTCAAGCTCATATTTCTTTGATACATCCAATGATGTTGCGGACGCAGTTTCATGTTGCTCATGATAAAATGAAGACGCTGCCGTTGTGATTCGGGTGACCAGGGGCGTGCTATTGATTTAAAACACTTTCCCATGGTAAAAATGAATGGATATTTTGGTTAATGACAGGTGTAAGTAAGATGTAGCTGTTTTAGTTAGGGCAGTTGGGGTCAGATACAAAGGGGGCATACACTATGCCTTGTCCAACAGTTTTCAAGTGGACAAAGCATGAATAAATTTGAAATTCCTGGTGTACAGCCAGGGATAGCAAATTTTTGTTGGTTTTCTAAGGGTGATGCCACACATGGCGTTTTGAACCTGTTTAGGTCCGTTTTTAAGCAGTCTGTCCAAAAACGCATGAGTTTTTGGACAGACTGCTTAAAAACGGACCAAGAACAGGTTCAAAACGCCATGTGTGGCATCACCCTGAACCTCACAGCACTCACTTTTTCTGCAGAGACTACAGCTACAATCTCTGCCAGTTTGGACTTAATCCAGTGTGTAGTATACCGACAGGGAGAAATTTAAGGCCGGTTGCCCCCGGTATTCAGATATGTACTGGTTATTGCCATAGCAGGAACCCAAAGATGTAAATTAAACAATGATGAGTAATGTATATCCATATGATAACATCCATACATTCAAACAGCATATAACATGACGGTATTGTAAGTAGGTATGCATTGGCATGATTTGTTACTGTATACATTACTTCATACTTAAAGAATTACGGGTAACTTTTACACTGGGACCCCATCCCTGGCACAGGGACCAGCGCACCGTTTCACGGAGAATAGCTCTGTTTAACGGACATGAAGCTTGTCCATTTATACTGCATGTTTTCAATGTTTGCTAAAATCTTCAAGTTTTGGAAAGCTAGACATGAAAGGGTCAATGAATGGGTTTCCTTGTACTAAAATTTGCATATAATTTTTTGTTGTCTCCTGCTGTAGTGAATTATACTGCAGTCAACACTCTACAACCTTCACATAACTGATAGTAAGGGACATCTATGTACAGTCAGCGGAATGGGACAACATAGCTGCATCTGCTGTCTAGGGTGGGCTGGCAAGACCCTCGTCTGTGTGCCCACAGGTATTTCTGCCTGACCGGTTGACCACACTATGCAGCACCTCATTGGTTTTCAGTGACTGGTTTCCATTAATCTGTTAGTGCACATATCAATGTCGATGGAGCTCACATTTCCATGATGAATATTCATGGAAGTATTTACATACAATATAACTGATAGGGGCTTCAAATCGTGTAATGCTCATTGCAGAGGTGACTTTGTGACAGGGTGGATCATTTATTACACATGCCACGGCGCCTTGATGCTGGATTTGCAGATTATTTATTAATGCAGCCGTACCTGCATAATAATTGTCTGGCAATGATTGCAGGGAATAGAATAGACAGTAAGTGCCGCCTGGCAGATCCTATTATCGTGTGTAAATTCACTGCTCATTTTAATTATTGCCATATAGTAATATGAGCCGCCCATTATTTTATGGAAAACTGCATTGCAGGTAAAAAATGCCATTGTGGTTGTTATACTTCACTCATACCACACACAGCAGGTAATCGCTACTCATTCAGGAATAGGAATAACAGGAATGAGACATTATTATGTATGTATACAGCATATACAGGAGTTGTGTATAAAACGGTAATGTGCTTATCTATGTCTCATTCCCTTCAGATGGAAGGAGACATATAGAGAGATGGTCTTTATAGAGGCTGTGAATGGCTTTGCCATTTAGAGATATTCATGACTTTGTAACCTCATTTAAAGGGGGTTTCCACAAGAAATGGCAGAAATGTTTGATAGAGTTGGCTCGTGAATCTCTGGGTACTGAACCTGGTGGAACCACCAACTTCCGATCTGCCTGAGTAGCTCTCTCCATGCACTGTAATGGGATTTATAGACGCAGGGGGACATATTTGAAAAGGGATATTCTGGGATTTATTTATCATATCCATAGATTAGGTTATAAATAACAGATCAGTGAAGAACTTTCACGATCATGCCTTGGATTTAGTTGCAGGGATTCAGTAAGCATGACTGTGTGATTCACTGTGATTTTATGGTCATGATTGTAGCATGATTGTAGATTTATTTAAAGGAAATCTTCCATCAAAAACCATCATGAGAAACCTGGGACACTTACTCATAGATCCAGGCACTGTGACTGCGGTAATCTTCTTAAATTTGTTATTCATGACCTCCTTCCTTTTGTGAAGCTACAGCTCAGATGGACTCAATAGCATAATTTTAGATTGATTGGGTTGATTTTAGAAGGAAGGAGGCTATGGATAAGAAATATAAAAGCATACTACAGGCACAATGCCTGGATCTATGACTAAGTGTCCCTGGTTTATCATGATGACTTTTGATGGGAGATTTTCTTTAAAGGATGCGCACACACCGGCTCTGCATAGAGAATCTATGCAGAGCGCGGATGAGTGTGCACAGGTACCAGGAGCTGCGCGGTGAAGATCTCATAGTAGGAGGATCCAAAGAGGCTACTAGGGCGTGGAATAGTCGCGTTGTGAAGCTTCAGCTCCGGCTACTCCACGCCCCAGTAGCCTCTTTCAGATATTTGCATATTAGGTGATAAAAGATTTATAAAGCTACAGGCCACTCAAGGATTAGCCCTAAAAAGGGCTCCCATGTCATTCATTAGTTGAGCCTGCCATCGGATCTACCTTAGTAGGTAGATCCGAGATGGTAGGTTTCCCTTAAGTAATTGAGGATGAACTGCAATACCAACACAGATCTGGATATATGTTCTATTTTCAGATATAGATTACTTATCCTAAGGATAGAGGATGAAATATTTCCCAGAATACTCCTGTGACAATGTTAGAATACAATAGATGTTAGTGGTACATACACTCTCTGGTACCTTGAGACCAAGGAAGTAGGAGCTGCAGCCATTGGGTTCTGGGGGCTTGTAGTCCGGTCGAGGAAGTGGAGCTTTACCTTTAAGAAGTGCAAAAGAAACATTGTATTATGATCAAACATTCAATATCGTAGCATCTAAAGTGAAGTTTATGTCTCCCCCATTTTCACTTTTACCAAAGGGTTTGTTAACAAGATTGCTGCTCTTGTTCTTCAGCATTGTACGACCTTTCATATCTGTAGCCGGTGCGAGCTGTAATCAGTAGTAAAGGTCTATATGTTTTAACAGCAAAAGATCTGTTTGATGATAGATGAAAAAGATTGACCTTCACAGCAAAAGAAAGACGGATTGTTCATTGCCCGATCTGTCATACTTCATCTTGTCAGCTTCATATTTTGTTTCCATACACATATCATTTATTTTCAATTATTAAGTCTTATTTTTTGGACAGTAAATACGAAGCTTTTATACAAAAAAAGGAAACCCTGAGAAATATTTAGCCCTTATAAATATTGAACCCAAATATAGAACCTAATACAATTTTTTCCCGACTTTTGACCTGTACCTTGGATTCTGTCTGGTACCTACCTTGACCCACAGCTTGTATTCTGCTACCTGCCCTGAACTTGGACTCTCTGACTATTCTCTACCTGACCCCTGTGCCCTAGCACTATCGTACTGTGGCTTGCCTAGGTCAGCTGTCCCCTAAGCTGGACTCGGTGAGATCCATGTGCCGGAGGTAAAGGCTGACAATCAATTGGGGGACACAACTTTCTGCCATATCATCTATCCTCTGGCAAGTTGTACGGTTGTGATTGTGAAACAACCAGTTTTATGTCATTCTTAAATTACCTATTTGTAAATCAAGTTTTTAATGTTAAAAATATTTTTCAAAAATGTTTGGCAATTTCTTAAAAACCACCATTCATAAGAAGATGGATGCAAGGGATCGTCCACTTTCAGCAAATAATTGATATTGATTGTGTAGTGAAAAGTTATGCAATTTTCCAATATACTTTCTGTATCAATTCCTCACAGTTTTTTTAGATCTCTGCTTGCTGTCATTCCACAGGCAGCCTCATTGTTTATTTCATGTGGATAATAATATGTCTATAGTCATGTGATGTCACATAAGTGCATAGCTCAGATCTGTGTGATATGTGCACCTGTGTGATATCACATGACCAGGGACCGTTTTTTAATCACCTGAAGAAAACAATGAAGCTCCGTTCACAACACAGCAAGCAGAGATCTAGAAACCCACAAGGAATTCCTACAGAAACTATAATTTTAGAAATTTTCATTTCACAAACAATTTCAATTATTTTCCGAAAGTGGACAAACCCTTTCAAGGATGTAAAAAGTTGGTGGACATGGTGATAGGGGCTTTTTAAAAGCTTCATGTTATCACCTGGAACTAATATAACAGTTTTAGATACGTTTCAGGTATATTGTACCCACAAAGTACATGTGGAGTATATAATAATAATAGTGATGTCATTATACACCCAGTCAAATGGAGAAAGAAATACTCCCTCATGGTGGATTCTTTATGAAGTTGGGGGAAGACCAGTATTGAAAGGGTACTTTGTATTTTTCATTTTTGCACAGTTTTAATATGTAGGGGGCACGAAAATATCACTAGTTTAATGTGCACTGTTGTCCAAAGAAATAACATTTTAAGAAGCTAAACTTTGAAAAGCCAGGATCCTGGACCTGACGGTGCCTGCGACCTTTGGAGCTGCCCTTCACATGATCTCATTACAGCCTCTTGCATCAGATGTTGTGGTATTCAGGCTGACATGGCATTGTGCAGTGAAATCACACGCTTGAAACCTATTTTCTCTGTTTTATACATTTGGGTTTACACGTCTTCCTTGCTTCTGCCAGTGAAATCAAGAATTACTTTTAAAGAGAAACTTCCCTGTTGACGATGCAATCCAGTTTATACACTGTCTTTATTTTTGAGCTATGGAGTCTGGTGCACAACAATTAAAGGAAATCTACTATAATGATAAACCAGGGACACTTACTTGTAGATTCGGGCACTGTGACTATGGTAATCTTCATATATTTATTATGCATGGCTTCCTTCCTTCTCAAATTGACTTTTAAAATTATGCTAAAGATCCCGAAGGGCTCTGGGGGCCTTACTAGAGCAAATCCATGCTGTAGATTCACAGGCTTTTACACTGTGCAGGAGCACTTCCCTCCCACTGTATACTGCAGTTACTCTGCTGCAGTGAGATTACATCAAGCAAAGGGGGGAGGGGATGCTGAGGGAGCAAATGGGAAGGAGGATACAGTGTAGCAGCCTGTTAAACTACAGCACGGAGGGGTCCTTGTGACACTTCACAGAGCACTGCTGGCTTATTAGCATAATTGTATACGTTGATATTAGAAGGAAGGAGACCAAGGATAACAAATATAAGAATCATACCACAGTTACAGTGCCCGGTTTATTGATGGTAGATTGCATCTGGTGATATATGCATATATTTCATCAGCTCCCCCTGATCTATAACATCTTACCTGCAAATTGTTTCAATCTGGCAGATTCCCATCATTAACATACAGGCCAGCTGAAGTATTCGTGTTTTTGCTTACTCTGCAAATCCATCTTATTACGTGGACCACTTACAAGCAATTTAAACAGAACGGAATCAATCCCAAAAAAGGGAACCATATCAAATGGTGCTACACACATGAAAAATAGCACATGAGAACCAAAGAACTTACATGCAGCCGCACAGCAGGATGTCATTTCTATTAAAAAGTTAGAACTACTCTTCAAAATGTCCACCCTCTGTGGAGTACCATTCAAAAGGATTTTGAATACTGGAAGTCCATGCTTCTCTCCTGGTAGGATGCATACCCTAAAAATGGTTGTCTTACCCCGACTATTGTATTTTTATTTTACCTAACACTCCATACATGGGCCTTCTGTGTAACTCTCCACAAGGCAGTCTCTAAATTTGTTTGGGGAAACTCTCCACCCTGCATACGTTGCTAGTGGTCTACATACACAAGGATTGTAGACACTGGCTAAATACTTGACTTCTCCTTGTACTTTAAGGCCTCCCTTTGACTTATTCTCTAGAGCTTTCCCACAAGTCTTCGGAAAAGCAATAGTCTAAGATTGAGATCCATGAAGCCCCTTCCCTTTTTCTTCTCTACTCTGGACGCTGAAATCTATGTGCCCACATAGAGATAGAGTATCCCCTCTGTATTCTTCCCTGCTTTATTTTTGGAATACCAGAAGAGTTTCTCTCCAAGCCCACTTTTTCGTAACCCTGCAATCCCCCACTTGTTTGTTTTGGACGACCTTCATAGGTTTTAACATACTAGATCATACATACTAGATCGAATATGGGAGCCGACAGAAGGAGTACTTGGTACGCCTGTGGTCTACTGAGAAGCTTTGTCACATTTCTTTCTCTTCCTCCCAGACAACAGGCAAACTGCATATAGTAAATGTGCCTCATCAATTTTCTTTTACTTATACAAGGCAAACTAGTGGGAACAATTAATTGACAATATCACCGTCATATAATAGTCTTCTTTCATTCTTGTCATATTTGCCAAGGTGAATTGTTCCTTTAATAAAAATGTTATTGAACCATAAATGAAAAAGTTATATTAGGGAATGGATACACGTTGTCTGATAACATGTTCCACGCTGAGCCACAGTTATGAGAAGCCAGTCTAAGGGAAAGACATGTGTCTTAGCAAACACCGATCATTCATTAACTGACTTGAATTGGGTAATATCCTCTTCAAATACATCTAGTGTTTACAGACTAGTGTTTACTAGGCCAGACTGGAAATCTTTCAGCTTCCATATTATATTATGTAACCTATTTGCAATGTATTATTGCCACCCTTGTGGGACCATCACACTAGCACCTTTGGCCCCTGATACGAAAGAGACTATATAAAACAGCATAAAACGGTCTATAACTGTGGGGTGAAGCAATCTGTGTTTTCCCTTTTTTTTATATTATTTTATAAAATTATTTTATAAAATGGCAAAGTCAGGAGACCCCCGGAGACATTAGATAGTGGTCTGGCCCTGGTGAAATTAGCTTGTTAGAATATTCAAGTATTTGGCCGCCCTCTATTAATGTACACACTCATTTTGTCAGATCATATATGTTTATTTCAATAGGCAAAGTGGGATTAGATGCTATCTTTTAACTATGGGAACAATCTTGTAGGGGATCATATGATTTGGCATGTTGAAATCCAACAGCAGACTATTGGATTGGCCACTCTGAAGTATATGTAGGAAGATCCAGAGCAGCACAAACAAAAGCTGGGTGCACACCCCTAGGTTCCCAGGCGTGGAGCCAATAATATCTGTAACAATAGGCAGCACTCCAAATAGTGTAAAAAGATGGGGTGAATCTTTATTCCATTGCAGTGTCTCGTTGATAGTATCACCTTTTTCAAGCATATATATACATGAGTGTGTGCTAAGTGTAACATTTGTAGCCTATTCAAAAACTGCATTCAGATTTTATTTCCTTATATCTTTAGAGATGATTGTAGACTATAGAGCAGTGGTGGCGAACCTATGGCACGGGTGCCAGAGGTGGCACTCGGAGCCCTCTCTGTGGGCACCCAGGCCATCACCCCAGCATGAAGTTCACCAGACAGGACTCAAAGAATCTTCCTGGAGAATCTTCCTACAATCATAGGTGAATTGGCCCCACTCCTTTCAACTGCGTTGGTGTTTTTAGGAGGCTGAACGATTGAAAGTTGTCAAAGAACAAGGAGAAATAAATTACAGCTTAAGTTGCTGTGCTGGCACTTTGCAATAAATTAGTGGCTTTTGGTTAACGTTTGGGCACTAGGGCTCTAAAAGGTTAGCCATCACTGCTATAGAGGGGGGGTGCACATGAATTGAGACTTACCATAACGACACTTGTATTGACACACTCCATTTCTTCCACCAAGGTATTCCAAGAAGGAATCAAAATAACCATTGACTGCTTCAAACCCATCTCGTACAGCGCCAATGCCCCAGTCTGATGAGGAGTCTTCAGGGGCAAGGGTGTTGCTGTTATGAGTTACATCTTCTGAACTGGTTACCAAAGCCAGGACCAGGCAAAGCGCAGCGCCTCTAACAAATACCCCCATGCTACGTGGAGAGCTCAGATCTGCAGAGAAAACTTTCTGTCCTGTGTAGCTGCTCTTTGTATAATGCCTGAAAATGGACTTTATCCACTGAAATGGTAACTCAGGTGAGGTCACTGCTACAATCACAAATCAGAGAAAATGCAGTTCAAAGGTCCACCATGGTAGAAGACAGAGAGGATTAGTCACAATGTGAACTGGTGATTTATCCAAACATGTCCAATGTCCCTAGAATTAGACATCCACCCAATATCAAGAATATTTCTTTTTATTATACTTTTTGAGCAAATGTATTATAACCTGACTGCAGATATTGTACATAATGAGAAATAGCACTCTGACACAATGGGGCACATTTACTAAGGGCTTTGCGCCCCTTTAGTTGGACTTTTAACGTTCTTCATGGCTTAAATGGCTTGCACAGGTATTTAAGAAGTGTATGTGCTGCAATTGTGTTGCACGTGACCCATTTTGTGCGCCACAAATTAGGGGGCGTGTCTTTGGGCTGTTACGGACTGAGCGCCGTAATCGCCGCACACAGCATTATATACAGACAATGCACTTTTAGGGAATTCCGGTGACTTTGTAAGTAAATGTGCCCCAATATTTCGCCCTAAAATGGCAGAAAAAAAACCAACTCCATTTGTGCTAGGGTCCAGCAGAAATTTTACAGTGAAAAGCAGGGAAGATAACAGCCAAAGTTCGTGGAAAAAGAAGAACATTGCTCTGATAAGATATATTGCAAAGTGTCTTGTATTCAATTGTATTATTGATTTATGCAAAATTTAAATGAAAAGCTTATGACCCAGTTTTTTTTTTTCAAAACTAGGAGATAGGCAAGTGGTCATGGAAAGCTCTGCTTCAGGAATAAGTGGTAAATGCGTTTATCTGTGGGCTGGACCACAGCCAGGATGCTTGGGGCACATAAAACCACTATACCCCAGCATCCCCAAATCATATATAAAATTACATGGATGTTGATGGGCGTTTCCTACATCTTTGTTTTGTTGTCTTTCAACAAAAAAGAACAACACAAAAAAAAAAATAAAAAAAACCTTCCACAAAAAAAAACACCTCCCTCTTCTAAAAAAAACTCTCCCCAAACACAAAAACTCTTCAAAAAAAAAATATAACAAACCAAGGGGGGGGGGGGCGGGAAAAGAAGGGGGGGGGAAAAAAAAAAAAAAAGAAAAAAAAATGTAAAAAAAAGGAAAAAAACCCCCAAGGCGGGTGGAAAAAACAAAAAAAAAAAAACACAACGTGTATATTGTTTGTGGGGGGGGGGGGTGGATAAAAAAACAAAACAAAAAATAAAAAAAAAAATTCTTTCAAAATAAAAAAAAAAAAAAAATAAAAAAAAAAAACACAGGGGTGGGGGGGGGGGAAAAAAAAATAGGGGGGTGGGGGGGGGGAGCGGGGATAAAAAGGGGAAAAAAAAGAAGAAAAACAAGAGTGAAAAAAAAGGGGGGAAAAAAGACAAAAAAAAAAAGGGGGGGGTGGGGGGGGGTGGGGGGGTGGGGTTAATCAGGGGGAAAAAAAGGGGAGGGGGGGGGGCAAAAGAAAAAAAAGTAAAAAAGGGGGGGGGGGTGGGGAAAAAAAACAAAGTGAAACAAAGGGGTAGGAAAAGGGGAAAGGGGGGGGGGGGAAAAAAAAAAAAAAAACAAAAAAAAAAAAAAAAAAAAAACCTCCCCCCCCCCACCGCAAAAAGAAAAGGGGAAAAGGGGGGGGGGGGTGGGAAAACAAAAAGAAAAAAATAATAAACAACAAAACACAATTTAAAAAAAACCCCCAAAAAAAAAAAAAAAAAAAATTTAAAAAAAAAAAAAAAAAGGTCAAGTGATTTACTCTACTTCTGCACTCACATTAAGAACCCCCTATCTGGTTGTAGACATCAAAAAAATATGTGGGATAATACATGTTTTCCCCTTATAATTCCTTTCCTGCTTTCACTATATTGAAGACCACAGGACAGGGCCGGATTATAGGCAGGGCTCCCGGGGCTCGAGCCCCGGGGCCCCCACCATCTTGCCCCCCCAGGGGGCCCCCACCAGGTCGCGCCCCCCGGGCCCTTCCTCCTCAGCCACCACCCTGCCTGAGCCGTCCCGCCCGACCCCGGCACAAGTTACCGCCTCCCCGCCCGCCCTTCAGCGCATGGCCGACGTCCGCCCCCTGGCCAAGGTACCACGCCTCCCACCCGCCCATCTCTGCATGCCCGGCCTCCCCACCCTCCACCCCATTCGCGCTCCCTCCTCCCCCGCCGAACAGCAGCCGTCCTCCGCGGCCCCCACCGCCCGAACAAGAAGCGCGCTCCGCTCCATCCCCTTCGCGGCCCGAAGAAGTAGCCGTTCTCCGCTACCCCCTGCCCGCCGCGAACAAGCAGCTGTCCTCCGTCTCCTCCCCCTCGCCGCCCGAGAAACAGCCGTCCGCTCCCCCCGCCAACGAAAAGCACCTCCGCCTCGCTCGCCCAAGAAACAGCGTCCCTGCTCCCCCGCCGAAGAAACAGCCGTCCCCTAACCCCGCCGAAGAAACAGCCGTCCCCGCCCCCCCCCCGAAGAAACAGCCGCCCAACCCCCCCGCCCGAAGAAAGCAGCTGTCCTCCGTGATCCCCCCCGCCCGAAGAATCAGCTGTCCTCCGCGATCCCCCCCGCCCGAAGTAGCAGCTGTCCTCCGCGATCCCCCCCGCCCGAAGAATCAGTCTGTCCTCCGCATCCCCCCACCGCCCGAAGAGCAGCTGTCCTCCGCGATCCCCCCCCCGCCCGAAGAAGCAGCTGTCCTCCGCTCAACCTCCCCCGCCCGAAGAAGCAGGTGTCCTCCGCTCCCCCCCCGCCCGAAGAAGCAGCTGTCCTCCGCTCTCCCCCCCGCCCGAAGAAGCAGCTGTCTCCGCGATCCCCCCCCCCCGCCCGAAGAAGCAGCTGTCCTCCGCGATCCCCCCCTGCCCGAAGAAGCAGCTGTCCTCCGGGACCCCCAACCCCCCCCCCCCGCCCGAAGAAGTAGCTGTCCTCCCGCATCCCCGCCCCCCCCCCGAAGAAGCAGGTGTCCTCCGCGATCCCCCCACCCCCCCCCCCCCGCGAAGAGGCAGCCGTCCTCCGACCAAACCCCCCCCCCTGCCTATACAACCCCCCCTCCTGTTGGAACAAGCAACCGACAGACCCCCCGAACACCGCCTGACGCCACAGCCGGTCAACAAGAGGGTAAGTATATACATTAATAATATGTATGTTATGTGTTATATGTGTGTATATTGTGTTTATATATGTATATACAAGTATATATACTGTGTATATACTGTGTATATTGTGTAATACTGTATATATGTTGTAACTGTGTATACTGTATATATGTGTAATTGTGTATATACTGTGTATATATGCATCTCTGTGTATATAATGTTTATATACTGTGTATGTGTATATATGCATCTATGTGTATAAATGTGTATATACTGTGTATATATTGCATCTACTGTGTATATAATGTGTATAACGTGTATATGTGTATATATGCATCTACTGTGTATATGTGTATATACTGTGTATATGGTGTATACATGCATCTACTGTGTATATGTGTATATACTGTGTATATGTGTATAATGCATCTACTGTATATATAATGTGTATATACTGTGTATAGTGTATATATGCACTACTGTATAATGTGTATATAATGTGTAATGTGTATACATGCTCATCTGTGTATATAATGTGTATATTACTGTATTTATATGTATACTACTGGTATTAGTTGCATTACATGTATTTATACACGCATATATTTGTATAAGAATAATATGTGCACATTTAAATATATATGATATGTTTAAATGCTGTGTATGTGGTATGTATGTATATGCTCTTGTGTACTGAATGTGTGTGTGTGTATTTTCCGTATGTGTGTGAAAATGCTGTATATACTGAATGTGTGTGTATTTGCTGTAATGTGTGTATATGGTGTTTTTATACTGTGTGTGGTTTTGCGGTATGTGTATATGGTTTTTTACTGATGTATGTGTAATATGGTCAGTGTTATGTGTGTGAGTATATATACCGTATGTGTGTATATACTTATGAGTTTGTGTATACTCTGTGTATTAGTGTATAAATGTATGGATACATAAATGTGGTGTATACTTGTATATATCGGGTGCAAGCATACCAGTGTAGAACTTTATGTGTGTATATATCAGTGTTAAATGTGTGTAATTGTATAACTGCAGGACTGGATGTCTGGGCGGGCTGAGGTGTATGTTAAATGGGACTGCATGTCTGGTGGGGTGAAGGCTTATAATAAAGATTGTTACGGGGTCGAGGCGGCGTGTGTAGCTGTGTTACTGGGGGTGAGGCGGCTGTGTTACTGGGCCAAGGCGGTTTGTATGTTGGTGTTACTGGGGGCGTGCGGTTGTATGTAGTGGTGTTACTGGGGGCGAGGCGGCAGTATGTAGCGGTTTACTGGGGGTGGGACGGCGGTATGTGCTGTGTTACTGGGGACGAGGCGGCGTATGTAGCTTGTTACTGGGGATGAGGCGGCTGTAGTAGCTGTGTTACTGGGGATGAGGCGCTGTATGTAGCGTGTGTTACTGGGGATGAGGCGGCTGTATGTAGCTGTGTTACTGGGATGAGGCGGCTGTATGTATGTGTACTGGGGCGAGGCAGCTGTATGTAGCCGTGTTACTGGGGGCGAGGCAGCTGTATGTAGCTGTGTTATTGGGGGTGAGGAGCTGATGTAGCTGTGTTACTGGGGATGGGCGTCTGTATGTAGCTGTGTTACTGGGGGCGATGCGGCTGTATGTAGCTGGGTTCAGGGGATGAGGCGGCTGTATGTAGCGGTGTTACTGGGACGAGGCAGCGTATGTAGCTGTGTTATGGGGGCGAGGAGCTGTATGTAGCTGGTTACTGGGGATGAGGCGGCTGTATGTAGCTGTGTTACTGGGGCGAGGCGGCTGGTTAAGATGTCGTACTGGGGATGAGGCGGCGTGTATGTAGCTGGGTACACGGGATGAGGCGGCTGTATGTGAGCGGTGCTACTGGGGATGAAGGCGGCTGTATGTATCGGTGTTACTGGGATGAGGCGGCTGTAGTGTAGCTGTGTTACTGGGGAGAGACGGCTGTATGTAGCTGGGTTACTGGGGGCGAGGCGGCTGTATGTAGCGGTGTTACTGGGGTGAGGCGGCTGTATGTAGCGGTGTTACTGGGGGTGAGGCGGCTGTATGTAGCTGTGTACTGAGGGTGAGGCTGGCTGAAGTAGCTGTGTTACTGGGGATGAGGCGGCTGTATGTAGCTGTGTTACTGGGGGCGAGGCGGCTGTGTGTAGATGTGTTACTGGGGTGAGGCGGCTGCATGTAGCTGTGTTACTGGGATGAGGCGGCTGTATGTAGCGGTGTTACTGCGGGGATAGTGGATAGTGAGCAGGAGGACGAGTATGCACGCTGCACTCATTGGGGGCCTCCACCAGATTTTGCGCCCAGGGGCCCCCACCACCCTTAATCCGGCCCTGCCACAGGATAACAACCCAGCAACAGGGAGCAATTAGATAACTCCCCAAACATTAATACTGCTTTCATCATGATTAGCATGTATGCGTCCGCGACATCATCAGGGAAAAGTTGGAAGTAAGGCCAAATATGTAGGATGCCTGTGTCGCAAGGCATACAGATGAAGTAAAAAATAATTACCATATACACAGCCTCCTTCGTGTCATCACAGACAGGGGGATGCTATGGGAGGATGTGGACTTCTCTTATGGCGCAAGTTTACATATAGAAATTGTCATTGTTGGTGGATCCCTAGTGAATAGATTGATTATGTATTTCTGCTTCATCAGGCACCAGACTTATAACGTCATGTTTTGTATTAAGCTCTAGTTTTTATGACCTCTTTCATTTGGTCAATATGTTATTTTGCATTGTATGTATATGTCGGTATGTATATATCTCAGAGGACGGTCCAGTAAGACCCGACAGGCTCCCTTCCTAAACCTAGGTCCGTGATCCTGCCAGTGGGTCTTTGAGATCACTTTATGCATATTTATGCATTTATGCCTGTAAATGACTTTCTTGGTATACCGGCAGTCCCCGGGTTACGTACACGTTCTGTAGGTTTGTTCTTAAGTTGAATTTGTATGTAAGTCAGAACTGTATATTTTCTAATTGTAACCCAAAGCTAAATATTTTTGGTCTGTGTGAGAATTGGATTTTAAAAATGTTGGATTGTCATAAGAAACAGGATTACCAATAAATCTTAATTGCAGACACATTTAATAACTGTTATAGCTGTTTAATGTAGACTAGGGCCAAAGTACAGTAAATTACCATTTACCAGAGGACCGTTTGTAACTAGGGGTCGTATGTAAGTCAGGTGTTCATAAGTAGGGGACCAGTTTTACTTCTTTTTAATATTTTAGAAGCAGATATTATACAGGGTTTTGTGAAAGCTAAGACCTGGGTGGAGAAATGGTTGTCGATGTAAGGCCATGAACTAGGGCTGAGGAAAAAACCGACATTTTGTTTTACACTAATATATATATATATATATATGTATGTATGTATAATTTACCTCTTTATTTAGAGAACAGTAAAACAAAAGAAACAAGGCAATTCCGCAGCCCAAAAACAAGATTATGCACTTGGGCCATTGAAACAAAAAGTATAATTATGTTCTAAATGGTCAATTACTTGTTAAAACTGGAGCTAAAAAGGACTTGGGGGTATTGGTGGATGGTAAACTTAATTTTAGTGACCAGAGCCAGGCGGCTGCTGCTAAAGCAAATACAATTATGGGATGTATCTTTAGAGGGATAGATTCCCATGATAAAGACATAGTTTTGCCCTCATACAAATCACTGGTGGCCTCTACAAAAAAAACTAGAGGGGGAGGAGGGTTCTAACAATCACCATAGACAGGGGGCATCATCTACGCCTAGAGGAGAGGCAGTTCTACCATCACCATGACAGGGGCATCCTCTACACCTAGAGAGAGAGGTTCTTACCATCACCATAGACTGGGGCCCTCTACACCAATGGAGAGGAGGTTTTCTACCATAAACCCATAGACAGGGGGCATCCTCTACACCTAGAGGAGAGGCAGTTCTACATCACCATAGACAGGGGCATCCTCTAAACCTAGAAGGAGAGGAGGTTCTACCATCACCATAGACAGGGGGCATCCTCTAACCTAGAGAGAGGAGGTTCTACCATCACCATAGACAGGGGCATCCTCTACGCCAGAGGAGAGGCAGTTTCTACCATCACCATAGACAGGGGGCATCCTCTACACCTAGAAGAGGAGGAGGGCTTCTACCATCACCATAGACTGGGGGCATCCTCTAACCTAAGGAGAGGAGTTCTACCATACCATAGACAGGGGCATCCCTACACCTAGAGGAGAGGGAGTTCTACCATCACCATAGACAGGGCCATCCTCTACACCTAGAGGAGAGGGGTTCTACCATCACCATAGCAGGGGGCATCCTCTACACCTAGAGGAGAGGAGGTTCTACCATCAACCTAGACAGGGGCATCCTCTAACACCTAGAGGAGAGAGGTTACCCTCACCATAGACAGCGGGCATCCTCTACACTAGAGGAGAGGAGGTTCTACCATCACCATAGACAGGGCATCCTCTTACACCTAGAGGGAGAGGCTTACCACTCACCATAGACAGGGGGATCCTCTACACAGAGAGAGGGAGTTCTACCATCACCATAGAAGGGGGCATCCTTACACCTAGAGGAGAGAGATTCTACCATCACCATAGACTAGGGAGCATCCTCTACACTAGAGGAGAGGAGGTTCTACCATTGCCATGACAGGAGGTTCCTCTAACCTAGAGAGAGGATTCCACCATCACCTAGACAGGGAGCATCTCTACACCTAGAGGAGAGTAGCTTCTACCATCACCATAGACAGGGGGCATCCTCTACACCTAGAGGAGAGGAGGTTCTACCATCACCATAGACAGATATTCTTTACTGTTAGAGCATTGAAATTGTGGAACTTTCTGCCCCAGAAGGTTGTAATGCTGATAATTTGTACATGTTCTAGAGGAGCCTGGGTAAATCTATGCATATCATAATTTGTACATGTTCTAGAGGAGCCTGGGTAAATCTATGCATATCATAAGTTCTGAAGAAAAATTTGATGTTGATCCAAGGAGTTATGTTGACTGTCAGTATATTAGCCTCTACCTCCTTAATTTTTGCAAACACCACCAGCATGAGACCTGCCAGGCTGTAGGACAGCCCTCCGATCCCCATACCAAGCACCGTGACATCAGCGCGCCCTAGGACGCAATCGCCAGCCACTCCAGTATTCTGGGCACCGGCTGTCTCCAGGCCCCAAGTAAAGGCTAGGCCCCGGTGGGGGATGTTGCAGAACACTGTATTTATAGGTATAAATTGATCTGCATCTGTTTTCAACCTTAGCTACTATGAAAACTATGCCCACCTACCTAAACTCGTCTTTATACAAAGGTAGGTAGGTAATCAGTTAAAGCTTTTGGCTATGATTTAAAATAAACATACTTAGACCTTGTATTAACATATAATAGTTATAGTCTACTGATTGATTTCCAGGTATGTGAAACATCACCATTGTAGTTCTTTGGAGCACACAATGGGAGACTGATAGGAAAACCCCCAGAGGGTAAATACATATTTACCCCAGTTCAGTTCCTGCTTCCCACATCACTCTGATACTTCTGATATGTTGGTTCCTTGGGGTCATGGGACCTGCTTTATTCAAATATTGGCCCTTTGGGATCACCGAATGTCATTTTGTTTTTCCAGGGGAAAGCAGTAAACAAAGGAAAGTTGTGGGAGCCTGGAACGGCATAAGTGTGTGTTCTTTTTATTTTCTGCCTGGCCCCCTTGGGATTTCCATATTTATAGAAAGACCCTTTTAACATGTGCCTCAGAGATAGCCGTCCTCCGTGTCTTCCATATGCGATGCTCACTTTTGAGTAATATGGTTTTATTATTATGGTTTTTGAGTCAACTTAACTGACTTGACCTGTGTATATTTATGTCAAGTGATTTTTAGGGGGGGGATTGAGCAACATGTTGATCTATTTGTGGAACACTTAGGTTTTGTACAAGGAATTGAATCAGGGGACAAAGTACTACAGAAAGAGATAGTGAAATCTACTGATTAAAATAGCTTCTGGGTAGCGAAATCACATTGCAAATCTATCAGCGACGTGTGTCAGCAATGACTTTTTATTGCACTGTTTGTAGGAGTAAAGGTTGTTTTGTCCCTTTGCTAATAACACATTGTCCTCACTCTACTAGTGACTGCCCTTCAATTGGTATATAAATGTATGTCTGGCTGTGCTATTATACCTTACAAATTTGTTAACAATCGGTTTGGCTGGTGATAAACGACTTGGCCCCAGAATTACTGTACTTCTTCTAGATGCAAATATAGTAAAAGGTAGCGTTTCCCTGTGAATCCGGGTCATCAGCTGCAGATTCTGGACTTGTGCTCCAGATGCCTGGTGCTAACAGCCCATTCATGATTTTCAGATGTTGGCACTTAAGAGGTATCAAAAGATGAGACCGGTATATAAAATGAACCAGTCCATCAGTTTTTATAGATGAAACATGCTAATTTTCCCTTTTCAGCTGCCACTTTTTCAAGTTCTCTGAAGTTGGCCTGCTTAATCATTGCAATGTATCTTAAGTTTTTTCCCTTTGTGATACATGTGATGAGTTGCCCTTTTAGTTTCAATTCTGCAACTTTTTGTGGTGTGCAACTTTTTAGTCCCAAATAGTAGCTCCCAAAAGTAAGTCTGGGTCTAGCATGCTCTGTTTTGGGACTTATTAGGTGCAAGAATGGGACAATTTCAGAGCCCAAAAGTCCCACAAGTAGAACAAACATCTGAGCTACAAAGATTAAATCCGGCCACTGCAGTACATCCTGGAGGCGGCTGACTTTGGTACGCTGCTTGATTCTAAAAAGTCTCAAATTGTGAAGAGTCTCACAAACAGATGCACATAAAAGAAAAAGAAAGCAATAGGAGTGATACATGCCCCCCTATGACTTAAAAAATCTGCCCATCTGCTTGTAAAGATCTCATAAAAATTAAAAAGGAGAGAGATGGCAGTGATTCACAAGTAATATGTATTGTAATACTACATGTTTTATTATAGAGCCTCACACCAACTGTAAGCATAGAGTCCAATATATAGCTGGTGGGTCATGATAATGGGGTCAGCAAGTGCCTCAGAAGGAATTGGGATCTAGTTGATTACATCTAGGCTGCTTTCAGGATTCCTGATCCCATGTTATTTGTCGGAAAACATGATCCCATGGCACCACCATTTGTTTACTGCCGAACAATCTGCTAGCTGCAAATGGTTTATACTACCGCTATGTACAATGATGATGTGTAATAGTATATAGTCAGTATTCCCCAGTAACTAGGATGCTGCTGAACCTTGTAATTGCTGACCTACTCACTGTGGTACACTGTGAGATTGGGAGTAGTTCATTGGTTTTTAAGCCTAACTCCCTAGCCATATATCAAATTTTCTTTAGCCCACGGAAACATAATATTACTAAAAGTAATCACAACAGAAAAACATCAAATTCACTGCACTAATTTCTGTAATGAAGTTTTCCTCCCTTTTTCTTCCTCAAAAAACCCTCTATTTCAGAGAATTAAAAAAGGGGTGAGTTACCATAGAGTCACCTAGAAAGCATCATGTGATGGTGCAAAAGATGAATATATAGTCAGATGGAAGGAAATGCCTTCTGCTTCTGACTCTGAGCCCAATGGGTCAAAAAGACAATAGCAAAGAGAATAGAAGGGAAGTAAAAGTGCTCATACGGTGAGTATGTTAGTTACTTATATATGAAGTGCACACCGGATTTGGTTGTGTGTCCTTAGACACAACTGTACCTTGGATCGCTGGGCTGGAATATGGATAATGGAGGAGTATAGGATGGATGCACACCAATCGACAATTTGTCAGGAGACGGGGCAAGGGTTCTTTACTAGTCTTAAATGGATAAGACTAATATAAAGATACACTCCATAGTGTTCTACAGGCTGGATTTTTTTTTCTTTTTTGTCTAGATAATTGATGACCTTAATTTGTATGTTTGGTGGGGTATAGTAGCCAAGGACAGGACATTCACATTGTAAAACCTCGGAACCGACTGCAATTGCGAGAGTTAACCGCCAACACAATGCCGTCAAGCATGACCTCTAAAGCTCAGACCCCCGTGCCGCTTACCCGATTCTCTTCAGTGCAGCCCCGAGCTCTGCCAAGTGTGTTGGGGCTGCCCCATGTTCCTGGCAGTCAGACCCCTTCCAGTGCCTTTGTCACTGCTTCAGATCCAAATGCTAGGCTATGGGAGACACACAGGGCCGGCCCCAACACTGGCTCCAGGTTTCAATAGGCTCCTTGGCAACAGTGGGCCCCTTTGCAATGAACTCAGGTTCTAAAGATTCAGAAACTAAAATAGCCCCCTGTTCCCTAAAATATTCCCTAGGTTATCATCCCAAAGAGCCCCCTCATGGGTTATTTTATATTAAGCCCCCACATAGGGTGCCGGTGACTGAGATTTGGCCATGTGGGCCCCTCCAGCAACTCTGTGCCCTGGCACCTGCCCAGGTATGCTGGATGCTGACGCCGGCCCTGGGGGGCAGTATATAAAAAAACCTTGAAGGGGCTGTTAGGTATGATAAATTAGGAAATATTTTTGGCAACAAGAGACTGTTTTGGCTTGTGAATTTTTAATGCTGCCATGTGAGTTTACTGCAAAGGGGCCCACTGTGGCTCTGTCACCCAGAGGCCTGCTGACCCTGGAGACACAACCACAGCC
Source organism: Engystomops pustulosus (assembly GCA_019512145.1). Classification (NCBI taxonomy): domain Eukaryota; kingdom Metazoa; phylum Chordata; class Amphibia; order Anura; family Leptodactylidae; genus Engystomops; species Engystomops pustulosus. Next base: position 45,411,109 of record CM033651.1, read on the forward strand.
AACACCCATAGTAAAAGAAGGTTAAAACATAATAGAATCTAAATACAGTATGTTATAATTTCTCTATTATATAAAATGTACAACAGAGGAGTGGCTTACTGTCACATGACACTGATGAGTACATATTATGGCTTATCAGCATATGGTTTAGTGCTGTCCTTGTACAGGACAGGATACTAATGTTTTTCAATTCAACTTCAGTGGCAGTATTATTTTACATGGAGTTTGTGGCAGAAAAATCTGAATTAAAATAAAAGCACAGTACTGTACAGAGCCATCAATGAGATGCACTGGGTGGAATCACTGATGTTGCCATGGTCGACCAGAGCACCCATTGGGGCAGATTTACTTACCCGGTCCATTCGCGATCCAGCGGCGTGTTCTCTGTGGAGGATTCGGGTCTTCCAGCGATTCACTAAGGTAGTTCCCCCGATGTCCACCAGGTATCGCTGCTGCGCTGAATTCCGTCAGAGTGCACTGAAGTTCACCAAGCCAGGCCGGGTGCAGGTAAGTGCGTGTCAAGCGACACATTTTTTTAAAAAAATACGGCGGTTTCTCCGAATCCGATGGGTTTTCCAGCGGCCACGCCCCCCATTTCCGTCGCGTGCATGCCGGCACCGATGCGCCACAATCCGATCACGTGCGCCAAAATCCCAGGGCAATTCAGGGAAAATCGGCGCAAAACGGTAAAATTTGTGTAACCCAACGTAAAAACGCGATTCGGCCCTCAGTAAATGACCCCCATTGTGTTGGGGGGTGTGCGCTGATAGCAGGACATGTCTTCTGAAGAAGTGGGTGGTAGCAGACTCTTTCCAAGGTGGTACATTGGTAAAGTCCTTAGGACATTAATTTTTGTCTGTGAGTATCAGGGACTACCATGGGTTCTAATCACAGGGCCTTCTCTCTAAGTCTCAGCATTAAATAGGCTTCAACCAAGGTAGGATTCAAGGTGTCCTTTCTTCAGAAGCTATCACTTAACCTTGTCAAAACCAATTGCGTCACACATTTCTTCCCAAAAATGTTGTATCATCTTTAAAATTTGAAACATTCAACCTTTACAAGACAGATCTTGAATTCAATTCTGTTAGCTGACACCATAGTGTTTGCAGTCATTGCACTGGAGACACCTACCACCCAGGCAGCGTGCTCATCAGGCAATGGTGGGGGACTTCCGCTGTATCCTACCAAGATGTGAATAATGTCTGCAGATCGAGCAGTAGAGCAACTTCCAACTAGCATGGGTTCTAATCCCCATGATGGCCTCCTAGTGGTCTTGTGCAGCTCCCCTTTTCTCAAGAGTTCTACTATGGAGTGTTGTAAAGCAATGACTGGATAACATATAAACTACTATATGAGACAGCATAAGTAACTTACTTACTCATAAGACAATTAGTAGTGCACAGAACACACTCTTTCAGGCACAGGTAAGGATTGGAACCTGGATCTGCTTAGCCATTACACAGGACTACAGCATCACCTTAAAGCCCCCTCTACAAGCTAGTGCTGAAACCTTGTCTTTCCAACCCCCTTCATGTGAACATGACTTCAACAGTAGGAAGAACATGTTATGTTTGAAAGATATTGGTGCCAACACCAAGGTAGTGCATTGGTAAAGGGCTTTGGAAGTAAGTTGATATCTTTGAGTGTTTGGGATCTTCATGAGTTCTAACCCCAAGGCCTTCCCTCTAAGCACAGTATTGGATGGGTAGTGTTGTAAGGGGTTGTTTTTGCAAACAGTATTGATTTCTCTTGTCAAAAGGAGGAGCTTCACAACATTCTTAAAGTAAATCTTTAAGAACAAGCAAGAGAACATTGTAAAATATTCAAACACTACTGAGGTGGCCTTGAACCCAGGTCTGTCTGCTTACACCATAGTGTTCATAATTGCTGCACTAGAGGCACCCACCACCCAAGCAGAGCTCATTTCTTTTGATGGTGAAGGAAAATACCTTTTGGTTGGATCTCACAGGACAGAGTATACAAGACATGAAAAATGTCCACAGATAAAGCAGTTGAGCAACTGGCTCATGCTGGAGGTGCACTGGCTCCATGTGTGAATCACTTCCATCTAGCATGGGTTCTAATCCCCATGTTGGCTTCCTGGTGGCCTTGGGCAGCTCCCCCTTTCCCAAGTGATCCTCCAGTGGAGTGGTGGAAAGTGATGACTGAGTAACATATATATTGCTGGAATCCACAATAAACTACTATATAAATACAGCTGTCTAGTATGAGACAGCTGCATAATGAATCTTACTTTCTTTATCCACCTCCACAAGACATTTACCACCAGCTGTCCATTATAGATGAGCACAGACCACAATCTTTCCAGGTCAGGGAAGGAGAATTAGAACCTGGATCTGCTTAGCCATTACTCAGGACTAGAGCATCACCTTACAGCCCACACTACAAGCTAGTGCTGAACTCTTATGTTTCTAAACTCCCTCATGTGAACATGACTTCAGCAGCAGAAAGAACATGTTATGTTTGGAAGATATTGTCACCAACACCCAAGTTCCAAGGTAGTACATTGGTAAAGGACTTAGAAAGAAATTATTATCTATGATTGTTTGGGACCTCTATGGGTTCTAACCCCAAGGCCTCCACTCTAAGCACAGTATTGGATGGGAAGTGTTGTAAGCTCTTCATTTTGCAAACAGTATTGATTTCTCTTGTCAAAAGGAGCTTCACAAAACCCTTAAAGTAAATCTTTAAGAACATTTTAAAATGTAAATCTACCAAGGAAGTCTTGAACTCATGTCTGTCAGCTTACACCATAGTGTTCATGATTGCTGCCCTAGAGGCACCCACCACACAGGCAGAGCTCATAGATGACAATGGTGGGAGAAATTGACTTCTGCTGCATCTCACAGAACAAAGTGCACAAGATATGAGAGATGACCTGTAGCAGAGTAGCTGAGCAACTGGCTCATGCTGGAGGTGCACTGGCTCCATGTGTGAATCACTTCCATCTAGCATGGGTTCTAATCCCCATGTTGGCTTCTTGGTGGCCTTGGGCAGCTCCCCCTTTCCCAAGTGATCCTCCAGTGGAGTGGTGGAAAGTGATGCCTGAGTAACATATATATTACTGGAATCCACAATAAACTACTATATAAATACAGCTGTCTAGTATGAGACGGCTGCATAATGAATCTTACTTTCTTTATCCACCTCCACAAGACATTTACTAGAGCCCCATACCACAATCTTTCAGGCACAGGTAAGGATTAGAACCTGGATCTGCCCAGACATTACCCACTACTACAGCATCACCCTACAGCCCACACTACAAGCTAGTGCTGGACTCTTAGGTTTCTAAACTCCCTCATGTGAACATGTCTTCAGCAGCAGAAAGAAAATGTTATGTTTGGAAGATATTGGTGCATCCAGCCAAGTTCCAAGGTAGTACATTGGTAAAGTGCTTAGATGGTAATTATTACCTGTGAGTGTTTGGGGGCCACCATGGGTTCTAATCCCAAGACCTTTACTCTTGGCACAGTATTTGATAGGGAGCGTTGCAGACGGCTGTTTTTCTAAATTACATCAATTTCTCTTGTAAAAATCAGGTGTTTCACTATATACTTCCAGTAAATATTTGGTCATCTTTAAGACCAAGCAAGGAAGCATTGGAACACATTCAAACTGTACAAATGAGGTCTTGAACTCAGGTTTCTGAGCTTATACCATAGGGTTTAGAAACAACACATTAGTGACACCCGCCACCCAGGGAGAATGCACAGCAGGCAATGGTGGAGGAAATTGACTTCTGCTGGACCTCACATGACAGAACATACAAGATATTAAAAATGTTTCCAAGGGTAGCAGCAGCACAAGTGGCTCATGCAGAAGGTGCACTGGCTCCATGTGTGAATCACCTCCATCTAGCATGGGTTCTAATCCCCATGTTGGCTTCCTGGTGGCCTTGGGCAGCTCCCCCTTTCCCAAGTGATCCTCCAGTGGAGTTGTGGAAAGTGATGACTGAGTAACATACATATTGCCAGAATCCACAACAAACTACGATATAAATACAGCTGCATGAGTAACATTTTTAATTCTACTACAGGTAAGAGTCCAATAACACCTGAGTGAAGTTGGCCCCCCCACCTTGTTCAAATCAAACAAAATTAGTCCAATACAAGCGGTCCCCTATTTAAGAACACTGGACTTACATATGACCCCTAGTTACAAACGGACCTATGGATATTGGTAATTTATTGTACTTTAGTCCTAGGCTACAATAAACAGCTGTAACAGTTATCAAAGGTGTCTGTCATGAAGATTTATTGTTAATCCTGATTCTTATGAGAACCCAACATTTTTAAAATTCAATTGTCGCAGAGACCAAAAAAGTTCTGGCTGTGATTACAATGATAAAATATACAGTTCCGACTTACATACAAATTCAACTTAAGAACAAACCTACAGACCCTATCTTGCATGTAACCCGGGGACTGCCTGTATATAGTTGGTGGGTCATGATAATGGGGTCAGCAAGTGCCTCAGAAGGAATTGGGATCTAGTTGATTACACCTACGGTGCTTTCAGGATTCCTGATCCCATGTTATTTGTCGGAAAACACTTTTAATGATCCCATGGCACCACCATTTGTTTACTGCCGAACAATCTGCTAGCTGCAAATGGTTTATACTACCACTATGTACAATGACGATGTATAATAGTATATAGTCAGTATTCCCCAGTAACTAGGATGCTGCTGAACATTATTATCTATGAGTGTTTGGGACCTCTATGGGTTCTAACCCCAAGACCTCCACTCTAAGCACAGTATTTGATGGGAAGTGTTGTAAGTTGTTCATTTTGCAACCAATATTGATTTCTCTTGTCAAAAGGAGGAGCTTCACAATATTCTTAAAGTAAATCTGTAAGAACATTGTAACATATTCAAACACTACCAAGGAGGTCTTGAACTCATGTCTGTCAGCTTACACCATAGTGTTCATGATCACTGCACTAGAGGCACCCACCACCCAGGCAGAGCTCATAGATGGCAATGGTGGGGGAAATTGACTTCTGCTGCATCTCACAGAACAAAGTGCACAAGATATGAGAGATGGCCTGCAGCAGAGCAACTGGCTCATGCTGGAGGTGCACTGGCTCCATGTGTGAATCACTTCCATCTAGCGTGGGTTCTAATCCCCATGTTGGCTTCCTGGTGGCCTTGGGCAGCTCCCCCTTTCCCAAGTGATCCTCCAGTGGAGTGGTGGATAGTGATGACTGAGGTAACATATATATTGCTGGAATCCACTATAAACTACTATAATAAATACAGCTGTCTAGTATGAGACGGCTGCATAATGAATCTTACTTTCTTTATCCACCTCCACATGACATTTACCAGGGCCCTATTGTAGGAGAACACAGACATGAATCTTTCAGGCACAGGGAAGGATTAGAACCTGGATCTGCTTAGCCATTACTCAGGACTACAGCATCACCTTACTGCCCACACTACAAGCTAGTGCTGAATGCTTATGTTTCTAAACTCCCTCATGTGAACATGTCTTCAGCAGCAGAAAGAAAATGTTATGTTTGGAAGATATTGGGGCATACACCCAAGCTCCAAGGTAGTGCATTGGTAAAGTGCTTAGATGGTAATTATTACCTATGTGTGTTTAGGGGCCACCCTGGGTTCTCATCCCAAGACCTTTACTCTTGGGACATTATTTGATGGGGAGCGTTGCAGACGGCTGTTTTTCTAAATGACATCAATTTCTCTTGTAAACATCAGGTGCTTCACTATAGCCTTCCAGTAAATATTTGGTCATCTTTAGGACCAAGCAAGGAAGCATTGGGACACATTCCAAATGTACAAATGAGGTCTTGAACTCAGGTCTCTGAGCTTATACCATAGTGTTTAAAAGCAAGGCATTAGTGACACCCGCCACCCAGGCAGAATGCACAGCAGGCAATGGTGGAGGAAATTGACTTCTGCTGGACCTCACATGACAGAACATACAAGATAATAAAAATGTCTCTAAGGGTAGCAGCAGCACAAGTGGCTCCATGTGTGAATCACTTGCATCTAGCGTGGGTTCTAATCCCCATGTTGGCTTCCTGGTGGCCTTGGGCAGCTCCCCCTTTCCCAAGTGATCCTCCAGTGGAGTTGTGGAAAGTGATGACTGAGTAACATACATATTGCCAGAATCCACAACAAACTACGATATAAATACAGCTGCATGAGTAACATTTTTAATTCTACTACAGGTAAGAGTCCAATAACCCTGTTTCAGGAAGGACACTGGTGAGGATTTGAAGCAGTCACAGGATTTATTTAAATTTCACAGAGATCACATGACACATATTTATTTTCCTGCTGCAGCAGGAAGTACAGACTGTCACCAGGAATGCAGGAGCCGTAGGATCGGAGAAGGGGGGATAAAAGGGATGAGTCATGTATTTGAACGTTTTCTATAAAAGCATTCACTTTAAGGGAAAGTAGTTGCAAGTTTTGTAGGAAAGTGTGATTCTTTTCCTTTATCCTACAATATGTATATTTTTAAGTAGGCATTGACCAAGAGAAGTGTCAGAATATTTATAGTGGTATTACGATGTTATGCTAAACCACTAACATATGCTCTATTATTCTGATCTGTGGAGGTTCAACCTCTGGAGCTGCAACCAATACCTATCACAGAAATACGAAAGGCCTTTTTGTAGTCCTGCTGGTAGCCACACACACCTATGTAACTACTGTAAATGAAAAAGCCATCTAGGTCCAATCAAGCAACAAGCGTTGGCGCGCATTTTTTGTAATCCACTAGTGATATAAACATATTTATACAGACTTTGTCCCTCCCCCGGTTTTACGTCAAGATAGGTTTCTTAAGTTGTTCTTACAGTGAGATTTGTACGTAAGTTGGAAACTGTAATATTGTAACCCCCCATCGACATTTTTTTTGGTCTCTGTGACTATTGGATTTTAAAAATGTTGGGTTGTCATAAGAATCAGATTACAATAGCAACACATTTGATACTGTATAGCTGTTTTTTTAAAGTAAAGTAAATTTAACCAAAATCCAGAGTTCTGTTTGTAACAGGGTAGTCTGTAAGTCCGGTGTTTTCTTAGTAGGGACTGCCCTGTATATTTTATACATTGAAACTCTCATTGGATCTGACCTGTTTTGGCCTTTTATGAATAGACTTTGACCAATCTCTACAATCCCAATGCATCTTTTAAAGAGAACCGTCACCCTTAAAACGGCACTAGGAGCTGCTTACTAAGTAAGCAATCCTAGTGCGACAACATTCCCACAGTGGTTCCCCTGCTACTTATCCCGAAACCTCCGATAACGCTAGCAGACGCTGCCCGGGTATTCATGCAGGGGCGGGATTAAGGGGCGGTGACTGCCCACAATGACCTCGCATGTCACCGCTGCCTATAGAAGTGAACGGGGCTGTCCGGTCTTTCTCTGTACAGCGCGCAGTGTCGCTACATTATTGAGTTTCAGATAAAGCTAGCAGTGTTACACTGCGGCATCTGTTGGTAGCACTGAAGCTCGTACTTTAAAGGTGACAGGTCCTCTTAATTATAATGAATTGCTTTAGTATGTTATCTCCTGGCTTCCCGATCAAGAAAAAAACCTGCCTGTTCTGGTGTATGGTGCGCCACAGTAAGCTGCTAAACGTTTCACTTAGGCTATAATGTCGAGCTGCCGTTTCCCGCCCGTACGACCGTACGGGCAACGGCAGTGTCCGGGTAGGGAGGAGGAGGTGTCGCGCAGCTCACCCCCGCTCTCTCCATACAACCTCTGGCGCACGGCGCCGTATTACGGAAAAGATGGACAGTCCTATCTTTTTTCCCGGGTCACGGAACGGTACGTGCCGCCGTGTGCTGCATCAGACCCTCCCTTAGGGTGCCATGTGCGCCATTGCTGCCTAGGGGGGGACGTAATCGGCCGTTATACGTCGCCGTATATACGTCCCCAACTTAGTGGTGCATTAGCCGAAGACTTTGGAGAACATTTGGAGGCTTGGTGTAACAGGGACCTGTGGCTATTAATTGTGCGTATGTATTTGCGTCTTTTTCGGATTACACCTACGCATTAAGGCCTTTGCCCATGAGGTTCAGCAGCTTTGGCAACTAAGGTAGGAAATCGGGTGAGCCGTCTAGTCTGGGCTTTACTTGTTTGCGTCTCTTTGAGACTACCTGAATCTGAATCGCTTGACTAATCGTGGGTTCTAAGTTCTGTTCGTGCTTGTTGAGTTTGTATTTCTAGATAAGGTTGTAAATCCTGGGTTAAAAGTCAGTTTTTTTCTAAAGTGTGATAATTAGATGCATGATCTCAATATCTGAGGAATGACTTCTTATCTATTTGGTGGCATAGATAATGTGGGGAACTTCTTACAGGCCACACTCCTCTCATAAATGGTTATGATGGCTCCTGTACTTACGTGGAGCCCTGAAAGGAAATAACTTCCTCCTAGAAGGTATCCTGGTCCCTTTTTATTGCTTCTTTTCCTTAGGGGCTCCATCTTTCTTCTTTGTTTGACCCTTAATGCTAACCATCAATGATAGAGCAAATATCTTCTTCTGAAAGTTTTAACAGGGACATACGAGGAGAGTCTTGACCCATAGCAGATTTCTTTCATTAAAAATGTACAAATTTGTATATGTTTATAGAAGCATCACACTTTATGCACACTTATAACACCATTTTACCTTATACATTATATAACAACAACTGTCTAAATGATGCAAGTACTATTTTGGTAGGGAGGCAATCTGCATGGATGCCACCCTTCCCCAGCAGAGCGTTTTGTACGCCCTGAGGCAAGATTTCAACTCGCCTCATGGCAGGTGCCCCTGCAGGTATATTACTCACTAGCGCCGGGCAATCTTCCCTTATACTAGGGTCCGCAGCTGCAGAGCACATTGGGAAAGTCTTCTGGCTCTCCTCCGCTGCTCCCTTATCTTTGTTATTGACTCGTACCCCACTTGTACTGTGGAAGATGTACCCGCCTTAGATACATGTTAATGCTGTACAAGGTGCCAACATAATTGTTATTCTTCAGGTGTTGGTGAGTGCAGGCACCCATACACTCTGGTCCCCATCGCGGCTGCTCTGGACGCACCCCCTCTAGTTACCACCCTGAGTAGTTACTCTACTTTGCATACATCAGAGTCCAGTGTGTTTACATTAGGGAAAACCCATTTCTGCATTATATGACTTGTCGTCTTAGTTACTAGAAGTTCGAAGTTTTGCAGATGTTGGAGAGATACCAGCTGCTGTGACCCATTCTTTTTCTCTACCGTTCCTATAAGCGTCGTGAAAAACTAAGGCGCCTTCGGCGAGGTTCGGTCGTTTCTGTTTGACTGTGCAGAAATTAAGGAATTCAGAAACAGGATTTCGTAAGTAAGAAGATTAGGAACCAATCAAAGTTCGAAGTTATGGAATACTTTTATTGGAGCTGTACAGGTTGTAATGTGTTGGTTGTATGCGTGTCCTCATGTAAAGTGCCTTTCCCCCGGTCGACCAGTGCTGGAACTGAGGTGGTAAATTTCCACCCAAACAAAAATGACAAAGAATGTTCCTAGATAAGATCTTCCTGTTTCTATCCTACGCGAGGTATTCATACACTGACCAGGTTTCTGGTCTGTGGAGCGCAGGATGAGCGATCACGATGTGCCCTCAGGGCTGTCGACGCCCGAATGCGGTGGTCACCACATTCAGAAGTAATGAAACAAGTCAACTGTCAACCATCTGCTGACTGGAGGTCCCATAATATGAATGGAGGAGTAGTATGTGCTCCATTCAGACCACCGCTTCGTATTGAAATGTCAACTCACCGCTCTATGTTTATATACTGTTTCATTGTTTTGTACTCCGTTCTGCCATTAAATAGATCAGAATTCTGGATTGCTCGTTCTCCAACCATGCTGTACTTACAATTGCAATAGGACAGTTATAGTTATACCCTATATACCGACCTTCTGGTCCCAGTGAACACTGGGAATGCATATGGCACTGCCCTCCTTCATTATTACTATTTCATTTTTATAAATTAAAATGTAATCCAAAGATAAACGATACAGCCGATAGTGAAAATCTGCCTTTTGCAGTGTCGGTTGTTGCTTTTTCACATGTTTTCTTATCTGGTTCAAAACATTGTGTTTTATGTTCTGAGACAAGAAAATATATCTACTATTTATATTCCAAAAGGTAAACTGTCACCAAACAAAATAGTGGGGAGGAAGAGCGGTGTTGTTTGTTTTTGTTTTTTGGGGGGGGGGGGGGGATTATTCACTATAACCATGTATTTATGGTATTCCTTGCTTAGAATAGTTGTCTGATAGGGAACTCCACCTGAAAGCTTATAAAACATGCTCCCTGTAATAGATGACACAAGTACAATCTGCTCAGCTACTCCTGCTCTATGACCATGCTGCTGATGATAGGCGACTATTGTACAATCTCTCGGCACTCTTCCTGCTGCTATAACATGCTGGCCTGCAGATAGACGCTATGTACATTGCTCAGCCTTCTCTCCTCATAACATGCTTGCTGCAGATGGAACTACGTACATCTGGCTAGCTACTTCTGCTCCATAACATGTGCCTGCGGATAGTGATACTATGTACAATCAGCTCCGCGACTACTGCCTCTATAACCTGCTACTTGTAGATAAGACCTATGTAAATCTCTCAGCTCTGCTGTCAGATGTGTTACCTGCAGATAGCCTAAATCGCAGTGCTATCTCCTCGTCATAAATGCCGCCGGATAAACCTGTACTCACTCATCATCGCTCAAATACATGCTGCCTGCAGAAGGACATATGTGCACTACTCAGCTCATTCCTGCGTATAACTGCTGCCTGCTCAGATAGGATCCACTAGTACATCTGCTCAGCTTTGGTTTTCATGTTGGAACCTGTTAATGGTTACCTTTATCATTGATTGATGTTACTTAGCCTATGAAACTGGATTACGACACTACTGTATGAAAAGAAAACAATTGCCTAAAGTAATGAAGTCAGGTATCGGCGGTTATCTGAAAGCCATTAAGTGGCGAAGTAAATGTTCTGCTCTTTTGTCTGTGGTCTTTCTATCCACCAGTTGTTCCCATGAGTGTATAGTTTGTAGCCCTACGAATAATAATGACTCTTTTTTATAAGTATGTTTACATTAAGATTAAGATTATCAACACGGATCAATATTTTATATTTTTTTAGTTGAGTGCATGGTTATACATAACAATGTTACGTTCCCCTCATAGCCATATTGAAGATAAAGCGATGAGTAAAAAAGTGCCAAGAATTTCCTGCCTGTGGAGCGAACTCAAATGATTGCACGTCTTTCAAGTTTTCGTCAGAAGGCAATCACATGCAGTAGCAAGTTCGTCAGCTTGGTCTCAGATAACATGGAAACGGAACTCAAAACTAAGAAAGGGTGAGAACGACAGACGTTAATACAAGGAGATGTGAATGGTGGTTGGTGCAGATAAAATGTAATGCTGGGCTGTGTTCATATCTGTTTCCGATGAGGAGCTTCTGTTCCATCAACAATACTGCTGAAATGTTCAATGACATTCTCAACAGGACCACCAATGGACTCCATTATAGTCAATTAATCTTATGGGCTTCATGGGTCTGTCTTTTATTATCCCGCAAAATTTTTTGTTGCCTGCTCCTATAACAGAGCAGATACAATGGAAAGGTTACACAGGTAGTGAATACAGTCCACAAAAAACTATCTTAAGCAATAGTTGGGGCACATTTACTAAGGGTCCTTGGACGCATTACGTGGGTTTCCCGAATTCCTTTCCATTTTGCGGAAACGATGTGCCCCGGGATTTGCGCCGCGACTGCAGCTCATGCGCACCAAAATGGGGGGCGTGGTCGTGGACACCCTGACTGATTCGGACAACCCGCGGAATTTAAAAATGAACTTGTGTGGCAAGATCTAGCGCTTATGTGCACCGGAGAGAAGGTGAAACTCGGGGGCCTCAAGGGTGGAAACGACACATGCAGGCTATTGGACGCACGATCTTAGTGACATTGTGGGGCAGCTCCGACTCTCGAACACTTCGCGGAGACGAGCGGCGTCAACGAGCGGGTATAAGTAAATGTGCCCCATTTCTCTGTTGTAAGTTCAGTTCTTCTATCTCCCTGGGATATTCAGCATAACATAAATAGATGTGTAGTCTGACATGACCACACGAAACGCCCCAAGCATCTCCAGCTTTCTTATCCATGACTAGTCTTATTCCTGGCCCTTGAAGGTCTCGTATCATGCAGAAACCTGATTACAAATAATACACTGTACACAGGCCTTGTAGTGTCTCTCGCACTGTCACCTTGGTGTTGCCTGCGACAATGTCCTATAGTAGTTTGCTGGTTAACCTCTAATCGCTTACAGTTCATCTCTTTCCTCGCCTCATTGCAGAGCAGGACGCTCTTTTGACTGTTCATGAAAGGTTACATCCCAGGGTCCGAACAGTGGTAAATCCTTGTTCAGCCACTGGACTCGCATTCTGCAAAAACACTATCAAACTCACATATCATCTGTGTGTTCATCTTATATTTTCTATCAGTGAACAGAACGCTAACTACACCATATGAAAAGAAATCGTACGTTTTTCTTACTATCTGACATCAGCAATAATCTGAAGAATAAACTGTCCCGTATAGGTCAATTAAGATTACCAAAATTATATATATTTGTCATTTAGTCTAGAATAATGAGAGAGAGAAATCTTTATAGGCATTTTTATTACGTTTTGCAAAGTCAAAATTTACATAGACTAAGAGTATGGTTTAGTTTTGAAACTAGGTATGCCTTCGACAACTAATTGCTAAAGGGAGTAATTCCGTCCCCACCCTTCTACCTCCCGTTGACCCTCCTAGTATACTACCTCTTTTCACCTCCCGCAACTTTGGCTTTTCTAATAGCCTCTCCTGGCACAACACTCTTCTATCGAGGGCACACCCTGAACCAGATCTTTTGTGACAACATCGTTGACGAGATTAGAGGACTTGTCAATCTGTTCATCTTAGTCGCAATTTCCATGAGTGATACATGATGTGCTTGTTCATCTCGTTAAACAATATATGCAAGTAAAACAGATGGGAATTTCCAGCCATTATATCAACTTAGATAGAGAAGTCTTTCTATATTGCGGGGCCAATCCCATCCCAAGAACAAAGTAAAAAGAACTTGTAGATACTGGCGAACTGGTAGAGTGTTTTCATATCCACAAGGGAAACAAGTCAGCTTATTTTAGGCATCTCCTTGAAAGGTTACCTTTGCCAAGAAGCAGCCATTTTGTCCAAAAAGAAAAACCGACTTAATTAGACCAAGGCTAGAATGTCATGGTTGAAACCATTAATGTTGACACCATGTTTGTTTAAGGAAGGATAAAAATAGACCACTACTGTAAGATACAGGGCAAATCATTTGTATGTTCTTGCAGGAGGCAACTGACATATAACAATAGTTACCATAAGTTAAAAACCTGTGGGTACTGTAGCAAACAGTAAGCAGCCAAAGTTACAGTATCATGAGCAAATGTGTCCTACCCGACCGTTATGGAAATCATGACAACTCTGCCAATGGTTACATTTTGCTAACAGTCGGATAACAAAGTCTAGTTTGATCCTTCACCAAGGCTTGAGTTGTCAACCATATGAATATTGCAAAGCTGTATGCCGGATCGGGCAACGCTCAACTGAGACCTTACGCCAACCCAGTTTGGTAGAATATGGCCAATTTTACGCCACTCGTTGTGGAAGTGGCGTCTTCGATGGATATCGGCAGAGACACATCCTTCCGTACCCCGTCTAACAGTGTGAGGCATTCGAGCCATAGCTAATGAAATGTCACCATTTGAACTTTTTACGTTCTAGGACCACTAGTAATACGAAGTCCCCTCCTAATGTCTCTTCCTTTTGGATCTTAGTGTCGATGCATGCACATTCTTCTTTATAGTGTATGTAACTTATGGTGTCATCTGTGTTCCTATCATACAAGATGTGGAATTGTCGATAGAGATGACTCTTAAATACAGTCCAGTAATAAACCGATTCCTATGTACTGCTATACGGAGGATGCTAAAAGGAACTTTATAACTCCCAAATCCCAGTTAAACAGAATTGTGTGTGGCACACGCCAGTGTGTCCCTTACACCTAAAAAAAAAAAACCCTAGTTGTTGTGCGTAGCCTCGATAGTGGTTTGTATCATTTCACCATCGGTTAATAAGCTTGTTAATGGAATTGTGGGCCTAATCCGCCGTTACTTTTTCAGATTTAGAAACAATTACTATGAGTTTATTTAGAGGATATATGAATAAATTTCCCTAAACTTTATGGCAAATTAATAAAAACTGTGCATTAAAGTCGAGAAAAGACGCCTTATGATAAGAGAAAGTATAATAAAATCTACAAATACCCAAAATACATGTACTGGTTACCTTCGACTTTGGAGACAACCCCAGGCTTTTCTTCAGATCTGAGCAGATGGAGTGCGACACCAGCGGAATTTGGCATCACATCGTACTGTTTGCCCCACACGGGTCCCGATAACAGATATCCAGCTGGTTACAGCAGTTTGGCAAGCTGGGATCCCCATATCCAACTGAGAAGGGAAAGAACGATCTAGTGAAGGGGTTATCTTACACAACCTATAAAACCATAGATACTTGTTATAATAAGCTAACCTAATATTAAGCAGGGGCAACCTAATTCGTTACTACAAAAACAATAGGAAACTTGTTGACCCAGTTGAGCCTAGGGTGGAAGATTGCATTGGTAACATCCTCTTCTCACTGTAGAAATGCCAATGCAGCATCCTCCCACTATCACATCTACACAGCCTCACCACAGTAATGGGGGTGCTCAGCACACTGTCCCCAGTATATAGTGATTATCCCCAGCAACGACCCCCAGTAAATAGGGTGCCCAGTACTGCCCCCAGTAATACTTCCCATTATAATGTGCCCTAGTGTACAGGGTGCCCAGCACACTCCCCCAATATAGGTTTTTCCAGCATTCTCCCCAGTATATAGAGAGCCCAGAACATGCCCGCAGTATCGGGTGTTAAGCACAAATAATGCCATATTCACTATCGCGCTCCCTGACGCTTCCTAGTCTCCAGACACTGGTGAGGTTCATGTGTAGCATGCAGGTATAGAGCAGGTCAAGCGTTCACCCGGACACAGACCACTATCATGTCATGCCATGCAACACTGCCACTGGGTGGGGCACATGACCCATCAATTTATTTTTATATACTCAAGTTAAGCTGAGAGGGTAAAATGTGCTGAAGATTGGCTTATTACACAATTTTAATAGTGGTTGAAAGTTAAATTGTGGGCCTGGAGGCCCATTTATTTTACCACAGCTGGGGCACCATTACTCAAGGGGTATCATAAGCCAAGTGCACATGGAAGGGGGGGAAGCCATTGACACGTTTCGAACTAGCCTGTCTGTCGTGTGTAATCGCGAGTCAATGGCTCCCCTCTTCCATGTGCACATGAACTTTCTAAGTTTTTTCATTAAAAGTTAGATTTATTAGCTTTTTTTTCATTTTTTTTCTGATAATTTTTATCTCAGCACACTGGCAGTCTTCATTTGTTAGTACTGTTTTGTTCCCCAAATATACAGAAGGAAACCACATGTGCATGGTCTGTGGAAATAGATGGGTGTTTTCCTGAACAGTGATTTGTTCGTGTGAGGGACACCTAGGGATAGTGGTTAATTCTTGTGTTCAAATATGCTATAGGACGCCGTTATTATATGTGGCAAGCGATGACACCTATGGAATCTCTGCCGCAGGAGTATGTAATGAACGATAAGTTTAAATGTTCAGAAAGAACTGGATTCTTGCGTTCGGGCGGCAGCAAATACGGTTAAGGATTAAAATCTTTGAGAGTTCTGTTGTTCCGGAGGTTATTTTGACCCTTCATATTTATGGGTCAGTAAGGCTAGCAAATTTTACATAACTTTGCGCAATGGCAATCATCTTCGGGGTTTTTTTTTTTTGCTTCACACTGTTATATATTATTAGTAGGCTGGAACTCTGGACCAATGTCCTTTTCACATGATACAATCAAGATTACAAAAGTGACCAAGGAATGCGGCTCCTAACTCCTCTCCTGTGTTTATCTCTACAAAACGAGATATCAAACTGTGAACCTTGGCCCGGGTGCTCCGCGGTAGTTTTTTATGTTGCACATTTCACACACTGTGGCATATTATACAGTCTTGCGCGCTTCCCGACAAGGATGCACAGTGCCGCGATTCACTACTGAGCGTGTCTCCAATATCCTGCATCTGTCGCTTCAACGATCAGGTCCCGCCGGATAGTTCCACCATCTTTTCCGTGTAGTGTAACGCTGTTTGCCAATTAAATGTAATCCGCTCGTTTGTCCGAATCCTTCGGTGTCCGATGGCCCGCCCCCTGGTTTGAAAAAGCCGGGGGTGCTATTGCGACAACAAAATCCGATTCACGTGCGACCACAGCCCCTTTTTTAATCTCTGCCCCTTGTAATTAAGCCCCACTGGATGTTAATTGCGTTTAGAACGGGTTGTTGAAGTTTGTACACATGGCGATGCATTTAGACAGTGTGCTTTATTCTGTGTCAAGCAGTTAGGTCCAACCCTCTGCCGACGGAGATCCTCTTTATTAGACTCCACTGTTGGCAGCTTCTTTCCAAAACATCAACCTCCTCCGCTCACAGGTTGAGTTTTTTGTTATTCAGTCCCCTCCATTACCTTTACTTCAATAGGACTTAACTTGCAATTCCATACACAACCGTGAACCCGTGGGGCGATGCTTCTAAAGATCAGTCTTGTTTTTTATAATCCCAGACAAAGCCTCTCAACGTTTTGAATATTTTGGTCATACATTGTCATATTTTTGCCATATCCATATTATCGACATGTATTCCTCTGGGAAAAGAAAAACACTCTACAAGTTTTGATAATGTCTTGTGTCCAGTCCCGCATTTGGCTTTACATATCATTTCAGCTCTATTTCGTGATCATCCAATGGTGTTGCGGGGAAAAAACCAGTTCATGTTGCTCCTGATAAATGAAGACGCTGCCTCTTGTTATTCGGTGACCAGGGGCGTCTATTGCTTTATAACACTTTTCCCATGGAAAAATTACTGATTTTTGGTTATGACAGTGTCGTAGATGTAGCGGTTTTATTAGGGCATTGGGTGAGATACAAGGTGGGCATACCTAGGCCTGTCCAACCTTTGTCTAAGTGGACAAAGCATGAATAATTTGAATTCTGGTGTACGCCAGGCTAGCAATTTTTGTGGTTTTCTAAGGTGATGCCACACAGGCGTTTTTGAACCCGTTTAGGTAGGTCCGTTTTTTAAGCCGTCTACCAAAAAGCAATGATTTTGGACCGCTGCTTAAAAACGGACAAAACGTTCACGCCATTTGTGGCATCACCCTGAACTCCAGCAAGCCCAATCACTTTTTCTCCTGTCAGAGACTACAGAGCGTACAATCTGCATTTGACTTAATCCATTGTGTATTATACCCGACAGGAGTAAATTTAATGCCGGTTGCCCCCGTTATTCAATATGACTGGTTAATTGCCACAAGCATGAACCCAAAAAATAAATTAAACCATTATGAGTAAATTTATTTCCATATGATAAACCATACATTCAGAACAGGCATATACATGACGGTATTGTTAAGTAGGTATTCCTGGCAGATTTGTTTCTCTATATACATTACTTTCATACTTAACGAATTCGGGTACTTTTTACACTGGCCTCCCATCCCTGGCACGGGACAGCCGCAACCGTTTCAAACGGGAATATCTATGTTTAACGGACAAGTCGAAGTTGAAAACATTTATACTGCATTTTCAATGTTTTGCTAAATCTCACGTTTTGGAAAGCATACCTGAAGGGTCATGAATGGTTTTCATTGTAACTAAAGTTGCATCTAATTTTTTGTGTCCCTCCTGCTGTAGTGACTTTAACTGTAGCCAACACTCTGCAACCTTCACATAACTGATATTAAGGGACATTTATGTATGGTCAAAACGGAATGGACAACATAGCTGCATCTGCTTCTAGGTGGGCTGCAGGACCCCCGTCTTGTGCCCACAGGGTATTTCTGCCTACCGGTTGAACACACATGCATGCAACCCCTCATTGCGTTGTGACTGTTTTCAGTATCTGTTAGTGCTATTCATGTCCGATGGACTCACATTTCCATTAATGTTCATTGAATATTTACATACAATACTGATAGGGCTTCTATCGGGTAATGCGCTTGCAGGGACTTTGGTACGGGGAGGATCATTTTTGACCAGGCCACTGCTCCTTGATCTGGAGTTCAGATTATAGTATTAATGGCAGCCGTCCTGCAAATAAATTGTCTGGCAATGAGTGCAGGAAATATGACAGTAGTTCCGGATCGATCCCTATTATCGTGTGTAAATTCACCGCTCATGTTAATATTAGGCCTATAGTGAATGAGCCGCCCATTATTTTATGAACACGCATTGCAGGTACAACTGCATTGTGTGTTGTTATACTCACCTCATACCACACCCGCATGTACTCGCTATCATTCAGGATGGGAATAACGGAAAGAATTATTTATGTATTCTAAGCATATACAGGAGTTGTTTTAAACGTAAGGTCTTATCTATTCTCATTCCTTCAGATGGAAGGAGACATATAGAGGATGGTCTTTATAGAGGCGGTTGAATGGCTTTTGCCATTTAAAGATCTCATACTTGTAACCTCATTAAAAGGGGGTTTCCCATAAATTGCGAAATGTTTGATAGAGTTGGGCTCGTGAATCTCTTGGTACTGAACCTGGTGGAACCCACTTCCGTCTGCTGAGGAGCTCTCTCATGCACTGTAAGGGATTTGTGACGACGGGAACATATTTGAAAAGGGATATTCTGGGATTTATTTATCATATCCATAATTAAGGTGATACTACCAGATCATGAAGAACTTTTTCACACGATCATGCCTTGGATTAGTTGCAGGATTCAATTTGCATGACTGTGGGTTCACTTTTGATTTTATGGTCGGTTGTACTCAGATTTGATTGAAAGGAATCGTCCATCAAAAGCTCGTGATCACCAGGGTCATTACTCATAGATCCAGGCATGTACTGCGTAATCTTCTTAATTGTTAGTCATGACCTTTTTCTTGTGTGAAGCTACAGCTCATCATGGACTCACTAGTCATATTTTAGACTTGAGTGGTGAACTTTAGAGGAAGGAGGCATGGATAATAATATACGAGGCTACTAAGGCACAATTCCGGATCTATAGTAAGTGTCCCCTGTTTATCATGATTACTTTTGATGGAGAATTTCCTTTAAGATGCGCATCCACCGGCTCTGCATAGAGAATCTATCAGGCGCGGATAGTGTGCACAGGTACCAGAGCTGCACGCTGAAATCTTGTAGTAGGAGAAATCCCAAAGAGCACTAGGGCGTGGAATAGTCGCGTTGTTTAAGCTCACTCCGGCTACTCCACGCCCGGAGCCTCTTTCAGATCTTTGCTAGTAGGTGATAACAGGTTTATAAGCGACAGCCACCTCAAGATTAGCCAAAAAGGCTCCTGTCATTCATTAGTTGAAACCTGCCATCGATCTAACCTTGGTAGGTAGATCAGGATGTAGGTTTTCCCTAGTATTGAGAATGAACTGCAAATACCAACACTATCTGGATATATGCTCTGCTTATCAATTATCAGATATAGATCACTTATCCTATCAAGATAGAGGATGAATATTTCCCAGAATCTCCTTGCAATTTAGAATACACTATATGTTAGTGGTACATACCCTGTCTCTGGTACCTTGAGACCAAGGAAGTAGGAGCGCAGCCATTGGTTCTGGGCTTGTATTCCGGCGCGAGGAGTGGACTTTACCTTTAAGAAGTGGCAAAAAGACTTGTGTAATGATCAACATTCAAATCGTAGCATCTACAGTTAATTTTAGGTCCTCTCCCCGTCACTTTTACCAAAGGGTTGTTAACAAGATTGCTGCTCTGTTCTTAGCATTGTATGACCTTTCAGATCTGTAGCCGTGCAAGCGTAATCGGTAGTAAAGGTCCTCTATTTTTTTAACAGCAAAAGATCTGTTTGATGAGTGTTAAACGATTGACCTTCACAGCAAGACGACGGATGGTTCATGCCCATCTGTCCCATCTTCATCTTGTCAGCGTTCATCTTTTTTCCCTACACATTCTTTATTTTCAATTATTTTAATCAAGTCTTATCTTTTTTTGGACAGTACATACGAAGCTGTATACAAAAAGGAAACCCTGAGAAATATTCGCCCTTATAAAATATTGAACCCAAATATAGAACCTAATACTATTTTTTCCCGACTTTTGACCGTACCCTTGGATTCTGTCTGTACCGCTACCTTGACCCAACACAGCTTGTATGCTGCTTACTTCCCTGAACTTTGCTCTCTGACTATTCCTACCTGACCCCGTCCCTCGCACTATCGTACTGTGGCTTGTCTTAGTCAGCTGTCCCCTACGCCCGACTCAGGTGAGAATCCCTGGTGCCGGAGGTCGCTGCTAATCAATTGGGGGAACCAACTTTCTGCATATCATCTGTCCTCTGGCAAGTTGGTACTGTTGTATTGTGAACAACAGTTTTTTTTGTTTTTGTTTTTTATGTCATTCTTAATTCCTCTTTGTTAATCGTTTTTATGTTACAATATTTTTTCAAAAATGTGTTGGGCAATTTTCTTAAAAACCCAGCCATTCCTAAGAAGATGGATGCCAGGGATGTCCCTCTTCGCAATAATTGATATTGATTGGTGTGCCATTTATGCATTTCAATATACTGTCTGTATCAATTCCTCACATTTGTTTTTAGATTCTCTGCTTGCTGTCATTCCACAGTCACGTCATTGTTTATTTTCATGGTTCTAATAGTCCATAGTCCATGTGAGTACAGATGCGTAGCTCAGAGCTGTGTGATATGTGCACCTGTGTTATATCACATGACCAGGGGTTTTTATCCCCGAAGAACACAATTAGCTCTGTTCACTAAAACAGCAACAGAGACCTAGAAACCACGAGGAATTCCTAGAAACTATATTTAAGAAATTTTCATTTCACAAACAATTTCAATTATTTTTCCGAAAGTGACTGGTAAACCCTTTCAATGATGTAAAAGGTTGGGGTGGTACATGTGTGGGCTTTTTAAGAGCTCATTTATCACCGGAAGCTATATAAAACCAGTTTTAGATACTTTTCGTATATTGTAGACCCACAAAGTACATGTGGTGTATAATAATATTAGTGATTCAATTATACACCCAGTCAATGAGAAAGAATACTCCCCTAGGTTATTCCTTTGAAGTTGGGGGAAGCCCGTATGAAGGTACTTTTGTATTTTTCATTTTGTGCACAGTTTTAATATTAGGGGCACCCCGAAATATCACTATTTAATGTGCCCTGTTTCCAAAATAACTAAACATTTTAAAAGCTAACTTTTGAAAAGCCAGGATCCTTGACCTGACGTGTGCCTGCTCCTTTGGAGCTTGCCCTTCACATGATCTCATTACATGCCTCTTGCATCAGATGTTGTGGTAGTCAGGCTGACATGGCAATTGTCAGTGAATCACACTCTTGAAATCTATTTTTCTCTGTTTTATACTTTGGGTTAACAGCGTCTTCCTTTCGTTCTGCCAGTGATCAAGAATACTTTAAAAGAAACTTCATGTTACGATGCAAATCCATTTATACACTGTTTTATTTGAATCTATGGAGTCTGTGCACAACAATTCAAGTAAATCTACGATAATAATGAACAGGGACACGTACTTGTAGATCCGGGCACTGTGACCTGGTTATCTTCATATTTTATTATCCCTTGCTTCCTTCCTTCTCAATTGACTTTTAAATTATGCTAAGATCCAGAAGGGCTCTGGTGCCTTACTCAGAAGCAAATCATGCTGTAGATTCACGCTGTTACCTGTGCAGAGCACTTCCCTCCCCGGTATACTGCATGTTACTTCTGGCGCAGTGAGATTACATCAGCAAAGGGGGGATGGGATGCCTGAGGGAGCAAATTGAAGTATGATCAGTGTAGCAGCCTGTTTAACTACAGCACGGAGTGGTCCTTGTGACACTTCTCACAGCACTGCTGCTTATTAGCTTAAAATTGTATAACGTTGATATTAGAAGGAAGAGACCAAGGAATAACATATAGAATCATACCACAGTTACAGTGCCCGTTTTGATGGTAATTGCATCTGTGATATATGCATATCTTCATCGCTCCCCGTGATCTATGACGTCTTACTGCAAATGTTTCAATCTGGCAGATTCCCCTCATTAACATACAGGCCAGCTGAATATCTATTTTTTTGCTTACTCTGTCTAAATCCATCTTATTACGTGACCACTTTACCAGCTTAAACAAGAACGGAATCAATCCCAAAAGGGACCATATCACATGGTGCTACAACCTGAAAATACACGTGATAACCAAGAACTTCAACACCACACGCAGGAGGCTTTCATTAAAATTATACACTACTCTTCAAAATTCCACCCTCTGTGGAGTACCAGTCCAAGGATTTGGAAACTGGAATTCCTGCTTCTCTCCTGGTTCGGTAGGTGCATACCCTAAAAATGGTTCTTAACCCGACTATTGTATTTTTATTTTACCTAACACTCCATACTGGGCCCTTCTGTGTCACTCTCCCCAAGGCAGTCTCTAATTTGTTTTGGGGAACTCTCCCCCTGCAGACGTTGCCGGTGGTCTACATACACAAGGATTGTAGACACGGCTAAATACGTGACTTCTCCTTGTGCTTTAAGGCCCCCCTTTGACTTATAGCCTAGAAGCTTTCCCACAGTCTTCAGAAAAAGAATAGTCTAATATTGAGATCCATAGCCCCCCGTCCTTTTCTTCTCTACTCTGGACCTGAACTCTTGCGCCACTAGAGATAGAGTATCCCGCTGTATTCTTCCCTGCTTTATATTTGGAATACAGAAGAGTTTCTTCTCTCCAAGCCCACGTTTTCGTACCCAACCCTGCAATCCCCCACTTGTTTGTTTTGGACGACCTTCATAGGTTTTACAACTAGATCAGTACTACTAATCGAATATGGAGCTGACAGAAGTATCTTGGTACGCCTGTGGTCTACTGGAAGCTTGTCCCATTTCTTTCTCTTCCTCCCGACAATTTGACTCGCTGTGGATGGAAATGAGGAGAAAGAAGAACTTACCAAATCTCAGAAAACCGCTACCATAAATATTATTATCAGACTTGACCCCATTGATCCTCTTCTGGAGCTGCTCAGGATTAATCCCGGGGTTTTCTAGGCTCCTAACCCCAAATGTGGCATTGCCCTACTTTTTGATCACAAATTGCTAATCAATTTCCTTAGTTATATGCTTAGACTGTCGTCTCTCACCTGTTTCTCCACCTCCCTCTACTTTCTTTCCCTCTGGTGCATGATTTGTTCGAGGTAAGCTGTTGCACTTATGGACACTTTACTAGCTCCGTGCGCCAGGTTTCGTTAACTATTTCATTTCTTCTATTGTAACTGCGTGCACATTATTTATGAAGGGTCGCGCCACAGATGTGGCGCCACAACCCTTGTGGCGTAGCTGCACGAGGTCTCATGTACCATAATTTCTGTACTGAAGAGGGCGTTCTTGTGCTCAGTCGGACGTGCGTCAATTTACATCGAAGTGTGACATAAGTATGTTTGCAGCCCTATTTTAAGGTGCACCAGATTCATGAAGACTGAGCTATAAATCCTGATCTGGCGCCCCCGCCACTAATAACTGCATAATAGTAATGTGCCTCATTAGTGTCTTTTACTTATACTAAGGCAAACTAGTGGGAACAAGTAATGACAATCATCACCGTCATATAATAGTCTTCTTTCATTCTTGTCATATTTGCCAGGTGAATTGTTCTTTAAATAACATGTTATGGACATAATGAAAAGTTAATTGGGAATGTATACACGTTGTCTGATAACCTGTTCCACGCTGAGCCACAGTTTCTGAGAAGCAGTCTAGGAAGACATTTGTCTTATCAACACGATCATTCATTAACTGCCTTGAATTGGGTAATCTCCTCTTCAAATACATCAGTGGTTAAGACTATGACTTACTAGTTCCAGACTGGAAATCTTCAGCTTCCAAATCCATATTAATGTACTATTTGCCATTTATTATTGCCACCCTTGTGGACCATCCACTAGATCAGCTTTGGCCCCTGATACGGAAGAGCTATGAAAACCACATAAAAGGTCTATAACTGTGGGTGAAAGCAAGCTGTGTTTCCCTTTTTTATATTATTTTATAAATTATTTTATAAAGGCAAAGTCGGATAACCCCCCCGAACATTAGATGTGGTCTGCCTGTTGAATTAGCTTGTTAGAATATCAGTACTTGGCCGCCCCTATGAAATGTACACACTCATGTTGTCAGATCATTATGGTTTATATCAATAGGCAAAGTGGGATTTAGATGCCTATTTTTAACTATGGGAACATCTTGTAGGGGATCATATTATTTTGCATTTGAAATCCAACAGCGGACTAGTGGATGGCCACTCTGAAAGTATATGTAGGGACGATCCAAGCAGCACAAACAAAAGCTGAGTGCACACCCCTAGGTTCCCTGCGTGGAGCCAACTAATAATCTTCACCAATAGCAGCACTCCAAATAGAGGTAACAGATGGGTATTCTTTATTCCATTGCAATGTCTTCTCGTTGATAGTATCACCTTTTCAAGCTATATAACATGAGTGTGTTCTAATTACATTTGTAAGCCGATTCAAAACTTCAAGTCAGATTTTCTTTCCTAATATCTCAATAGAATATTGTAAGACTATAGAGCAGTGGTGCGAACCTATGCACGGGTGCCAAGTTGGCACTCAGCGGCGCCCTCTCTGTGGCACCCAGCCATCCACCCCCACATGACGTTCAACCAGAACGTACTCAAGATCTTCCTGGAGAATTTTCCTACAATCATAGGTGACTTGGCCCACTCCTTTCAACTGCGTTGTGTTTTTAGGAGCGAAGTTGACAAGTTTTTGTCAAGAACCAGGAGAAATAAATTACACTTAGTTGCTTGCTGCACTTTGCAATAAATATGGCTTTTGGTTTACGTTGGGCACTAAGGGCTTCTAAATGTTATCCATCACTACTGCTATATAGGGGGGTGCACATGAATTGAGACTACCATACGCCTATGTATTGACCCCTCCATTTCTCTTCCACCACTGTAATTCCAAAAGGATCAAATAACCATTGACTGCTTCAAAAAACCCATCTCGTACAGCGCCAATGCCCCAGTCTGATGAGGAGTCTTCAGGGGCAAGGGGTTGCTGTTATGAGTTACATCTTCTGACT
Source organism: Engystomops pustulosus (assembly GCA_019512145.1). NCBI lineage: Eukaryota > Metazoa > Chordata > Amphibia > Anura > Leptodactylidae > Engystomops > Engystomops pustulosus. The sequence continues at coordinate 45,436,463 of CM033651.1, forward strand.
GGTTACCAAAGCCAGGACCAGGGCAAAGCGCATCGCCTCTACAAATACCCCCATGCTACGTGAGAGTCAAGATCTTGCAGAGAAAACTTTCTGTCCTGTTAGCTGCTCTTTGTATCTGCCTGACCATGGACCTTTATCCACTGAAATGGGAACTCAAGGTGAGTCACGCTACAATCACAAATCAAGAAATGCAGTCAAAGGTCCCCATGGTAGAATACAGAGGATTAGTCACAATCGTTAACTGGTGATTTATCCAACTGTCCCATTTCCCCTAGAATTAGACATCCCCCATTATCACGAATATTCTTTTGATTTACTTTTTGAGCCCATGATTTCCTGACTGCAGCTATTGTCATAGTGAGAATAGCACCTCTGACACATGGGCACCTTTACTAAGGGCTTTGCGCCACTTAGTGGACTTTAACGTCTTCATGGCTTAAATTGGCTTGCAAGTATTTAAGAGTGATGTGCTGCATGGTGTTGCACGTGACCTTTTGTGGACACAAATTAGGGGGGCTTGTCTTTGGCTGTTCCGGACCTGAGCGCCGTATCGCCGCACGGACAGCATTATATACATACATGCACTTTAGGCACTCCGGTGACTTGGTATAGTAAATGTGCCCCAAATTTCTCCCTAAAATGGGCGAATAAAAACCAACTCCATTGGTGCTAGGGTCCACAAAATGTTCACAGTGAAAAGCAGGAAATAACAGCCAAAGTTCACGTGGAAAAAAGAAGAACATTGCTCTGATAGAGTATATATTGCAATGTCTTGTAAAATTCAATTGTTTATTGATTTATGCAAATTTAAATGAAGAACTTATGACCCGTGTTTTTTTTTTCAAAACTAAGATTGGCATGTCATGGAAACTCTAGCTTAAGGAATAATGGTAGAATGCCTTTTGATCTGTGGGCGGGACCAAGCCCGGTATGCTTGGGCAATAAAACACTAACCCAAGATCCAAATCATTCATAACATTAATGCATGTTATGGGATTTTTCCTACATCTATACGTCAATTATTTACTCTACTTATGCACTCGACATTCGAACCCCCTATCTGGTTGTAAGACTCAAAGATATGTGGGCTTACATTTTTTCCCCTTCTAATTCCGTTCCTGCTTTCACTAATATGAAGACCACAGTACAGGTCCGTATTATAGGCAGGGATCCTCTGGCTCTAGCCCGCGGGCCCCCCCATCTTCCCCCCCATGGTGCCCCACCAGTCGCTCCCCCCCGGCCCTTCCTCTCATGCCACCCCCTGCCTGACTCCAATAACCCTGTTTCAGGAAGGACACTGGTGAGGATTTGAAGCAGACCTGCAGTGCCATGACAGAGGGCTTCAGCATCACCAGTAGAGCCCTTAAACCACACACCACTGACAATAGGTGATAAAATAACAATCTCAAACTACTTCTTGTATTTATGCCTTCCAGCAGTAGAACATGTTAAGTGTTGTACAAATTAGCGGAAGCTAGCAACTTCCAAGTTAGCACACTGTGCTTTGGAGATATATAATAATCTATTATATAATAGCTGTAAAGCAGTATATAAATGTGCAGAAACAAATGCATATGGTAAATGATACATTACTGAAATATAATGGAAAACAAACACCCCAATTCCTCTAGGGGGTTCTTCTGTGGAGCTAATAAGTGGAAGGGGATGTGGGGTGGCCTCAGCAGATGGAGGGATAAAGAGAATGTTTCTTGGGAAAGGGGAATGGGGACTGGTTGGCCCAGACACTGCATAGGACTTCAGGACACACAGTATAACGGATAGGACCAAACCAGAAAACAGTCAACACCTCCTCAGAAGTGGAGTTCATTAGCACCAGAGTTCTTTTATAGATTCATATCTGGATTATAAAGATATATCAAACACAACACTGAAAAACTATGTTGCAAAGTTTGCAAGACTAAAGGACTGAGAGTCATCTCCTGCTCTGCCATTGGATCAATTTTTGGTGTAAATATGCAATACAAATCACAAATATAGGACAAAAAAA